>VZRH01005440.1:234879-492777 GCA_013397555.1 Urocynchramus pylzowi | reverse complement strand
GGGGGGGGGGTCAGGCTCTGCTCCCAGGGAACAGGGACAGGATGAGAGGGAATGGCCTCAGGTGTGCCAGGGGTGGCTCAGGCTGGATATTGGGAAATTTCCTTCACTGAAAGGGTTGTAAAGCCCTTGCACAGCTGCCCAGGGCAGTGCTGCAGTCCCCATCTCTGGAGGGATTTACCAGCCCTGTGAATGTGGCACTTGTGGACATGGGTCAGTGGGGCCTTGGTAGTGCTGGGAATGGTTGATGATCTCAGAGGGCTTTTCCTACCTGAAGAGATCTCTGATTCTATTGGTGTAGGTGGCATTTCTCTTGAGATGAAGGAGAAATGTGTCTCTGTTTGTGGGACAGGAGGAAGGTGAGAATTTTTGGTATAATAGTAAAAAATCAAATTACAAATTACTTTGTGGTGAGAAGGAAGAGTGTTTGATTTCTGTGGCCACTATAAGCAGAAATCCAATCTCTCTGCAAATCATTCTTTAATGCCTTCTCATTAACTTCAGCTGGTAATGAGAACAAATTGAGGTGAAGAAAAAAAACAGTCTGAAGGAGATGAGTCAGAGTTTTATGGACCCATAAAAGCTGTGCTGATTTACTCAAATGTAGAAGTCTGAAGTATACAGAGATTGGATTTTGACAGGTTTAGTTGATCCATAGCTTTTTAAAATATGCAAAGCTTTTTCAAGCATGACACACATGAAAATGAATGATGATAGTTGCCTGTTGCTGTAGGGTTGGGGGATTTTTTGTAATTAAACTTTTTTATGAATCTGCACTGCAGAATTTTGCTAAGTGGAGTGAGCTGGAGGTGAGAAAATGATGTAGTGTGAAGTTAAACAGATACACTCCACTTATAGCCGTGGCCTTGCCACCAGCTGGGGAGGCACAGCAGTGTCTCTGGGGAGCTGAAGTGCCTTGTACTGCATCATAAATTCCTACTGGCCACCCTTCATTTTCACCTTCCTTCCTGTCATCTTCCAGTGCCTAAAGCACCTCCCTCTGCTGAGAAACAGAGGGAGCCAATCCAGCTGCCAGCCTGAACACTGTATTCCATACTAATGTCGGTGGAAAAGAGTTTTGTCTATTCTGCTGAACTTTTTTGCAGTTTTGATTTATCTTATATCAGGACAAGACTAAGGTCTTTTAAATTCAGATACTGAGAGAGTGGGGAAAAAAGAATATGGACAGAGTGGAAATAATTCATAGCTCATTATTTACTCTGCTGCTCCAGATTGTGAAGGACTGGGTTCAGCTGGGACAGCTGTTACCAAAAGAACTGCATTTTGAGAGGACTGCCCCTTTTGGAGTGATATCCCTTTGTATTAAGAGTTCAGTAGCCTGGCTGTGTCATCTCTGAGCCCAAAAGCATCCCATGTAGGGCTGGCTCTGTTAAGGCAGAGTGGAGATACATCCTGAGGCTGCAGCATCCTACACAAATGTACTGTTAGTGCAGGTATTCACAGTCCATAGATAATTATAATCCCATCACTTATTTCTGCCTTTTTCTGTTCGTTTTTGAGAAAACGTTTTTATTCTTCTTACCTGTTTGGATTTCCACAACACAGTGTTTACCCTTCAGAAACCCATCTGTATTAAGTTATGAATTTTCCATAATCTTTAGGCTGCAGATGAGCAGAAGATTGTCCATGTGTCCCATCAGCTTGGGTATGGAAATGGGATTGGGCATTAAATCTGTCCAAAAAAGTATCTAAGAGGAGACACTTGTGGGAATTTACCCTTCTCTAATTAGAATGGTTCAGCACTGATGGTTTTGTCCAGAGAGAATCTGTCCTCATTCAAGTCAGGAAAAGAGAGCATTTATGCTGAATGTGACAAAATAAATATGGAAGCTGTAGTTGGAAGGAGAACATGCAAGACTTTGCTGTGACTTGTGTTTGATTGCATTACACTGTATAGAGCATCTCTGATGGGGTTGGTTCTGCTTAAAGAAGAAAAATAGACAATAGATTATTCCATTATGTTCATTTCCTGAGAAGTCATTTAGGGATCTTCCTGGCTTTATGTCTTGTGATGGAAAATGGTAATTTTGTGTCTTCTCTGTCACTGGAACTTTGGGATGCCTGGCAGTCTGCTCCTGGGCAGAACTGTGTGTGTTTGTGGCAGGAGTTGTGTTGCCATGGACCAGACAAGGCTACAGTGACTGAGTGGAGAAATCCAGCTCAGGGTACATGAAATTCCAAAGGCCTCCTGCTTTAGGGTTAGGTCAGCTCTGGCAAAGGGAGGAAACTCCTCTGTGGTTTCTTAGAAACAGTCACTGGGGTGAGCTTGGTGTTAATGTCAATTCAGCTCTCCAGTTATGAAGGATTTATTAGTTGCTGGTAAACTGTACATTTGTTTGTCCATCTACCAGATTGTTGTTTCTGCTGAACAATAACCTTGCAGAGTATCCCTAGGAATTTGGGGAATTTATCCCTAGGAATTAACTTTTGGCCTACACTTACACTGCTGTCAGAACCCCAGTAAGTCTGGAGAAGCTTTGCTAGTTTTTAACTGATGAAATAAGAGCTAGCATTGAATTGGTCTCTTCTGTTTTATTGAATTTCCTTGAGAATTTGTGTTTGAATGATTAACTGTGTTATTTCATCCTCTTCAGCTGTGGCAGATCTCCAAAGGATGTTCCCAACACCACCCTCTTTAGAACAGCACCCTGCCTTCTCCCCAGTGATGAGTTACAAAGACGGAATAAGTTCAGAGACTGTGACTGCCTTGGGAATGATGGAGAGTCCTATGGTCAACATGGTTCCAACACAGCTGGCTGAGTTTAAAATGGAGGTGGAGGATGGATTAGGTAGCCCTAAACCTGAAGAAATTAAGGTAACATGCCAGAAATGTGGGATTTTTACAAACTCTTCTATGCACACTTTGATTTTTATAAACAAGTCCCATGTAGTGTGTGTAGCAACTAACAAATGTGAGCTGGACTCGTGTAAAGAATCTGTCAGCCTAGAGCTGGAAAAATATTCTTCTCTAGTACAAGAGCTTTTTAATTGTTTCCCTGATTTTAACTGTAGGCATTTTGTAATTTTATGTTTGTAATGGTTCTGGGTGTTCTCAGGAAACAAACAGTATTGTGTGTGAAATGAGCCCTGTGCCTAACAGAAAGAATGTCCATGTATGGAAAAACACCACACTTGTGGCTAAGTAGCTGTTAAATGATGTATTTCTTTAGATAATTTCTCTATGGCACCTTTGCTGTGCCCCCCTCCCTGCTGCCAGGCTGGCACACAGTGGGATAAAGTGGTGCATGTAGAAAGGCTGCCTTTATCTCTCTGAAATGTTCATTTTTTGGTTAGGGTTGAAACTCTCTGAGAAAGCCCAGGGGTTGAACTTGCTCTGTTTCTTCTTCAGCTGATGTTACTTCACAAGTTTTAAGGCCAGATGGGACCATTCTTATCTGACTTTCTGTATAACACAGGTCAGGTAATGTCACCTAGTTCCTCCTCTCTCGAGTCCTGTAGTGTCTCAGTAAAGAGCTGTTTGTAGCTGGGTACTCTGGGTTCTTGTGACATCCCAGTGTGGCCATTTCTCCATAGCATCCCATGAAGGGACCCAGCATCAGCACTGATATACATTGGTTGTGTCATTGTTCCATCACAGGGTAAGAGCAGGGCACAAATCATTCTGCCTGTATGTCCTGCATTGCTGAACTTCTGGGGCTGCCTTTTGTCACCTTTGTAAGAAGGTACTGTTGCCATATTTCCATGCATACAGCCTGAGGGGGTTTTTTAATAAAAAATGCACTTTTTTTTTGTGTGGAAATGCACAACATGTTGTTCTGCAGCAAGCTGCTCTGTACACAGGGAATAAAAAGTGAGATGCCCATTCTAACTCTGGCTTCCTGGTAGTCCCCAGCCTTTGATTGTATAGCCTAATTCTTCTCCTTCAGACCCACTCTGTCCCTCATGTGCCACAGCCTGTTCCTTCTATTTCAGCAGCCATCTCTCTCCCCAGCACCACCTCCTTCCCTCTCCTTTGTGCCCATGTTGGAATTGATTGAAGGCTGATTTTTAGGGGTCTGCATTGCTGAGCCAGGGAAACACTTGCAGCTACATGGACAAGAAGGGGCTGTGTGTTGGTGTGAGGATAATGGTGGATGCCTTTGTTCAGTGTAAATGATGTGGTCAGCTGTGAACCAGGACATTTTCCTGCCAGCAGGAATAGCATCCCTCAGGCAGACTGCAAGGGAGGCCATGGCAAATCCTATGAAGAAGTCACAGGGTGACTTCTTCCACAAGAGCTTTCAGTTTTGTCCCTGGGAGAGGAGTCCCTGTCCCTGGCAGGAAGCAGGACAGCATGTGGGACAGCATTCCAGGGTTGTGCTCCCATGTTTTGGTGCCAGTCCAGTGTGTTCAGTCAGACCCCAGAATTCCCAGCTCTTTCTCCTGCCAAGGGCTGAGCTGGCAGGGAGCTTTTCCCAGCAGTTCTTTGGAGAAAGAGGCTTTGCAGATGTGGGAGGGAATTCCCAGTGTCCCTCCTGATGGCAGAACCATCAGCTGGACATCAGGACATGGGGCAAGTCTGCTTAGGTAATGGCAGGTCTCTCCTTCCTTCCTTCCTTCCTTCCTCCCTGAGCTCTCACTTGGAGGCACATTGGGAAGAGGCACCTTCTCAGTGTGTGCTCCAGGGCAGCCTCCATTGCCCATCTTCTTGAGTCGGTGCATCCACAAGTTGTTATGCCACTACAGGAGTTTGAAATAAGTTTTTTATAAGGTTTGCAAGATTTTGCCTTCCCACAGACCTTGCTGGTTTTTCTCTTCTGCTTGTGCAGTAAATTGTTTGTTTAAGAATAAGATAACTTGGGCCTGGAAGAAAAAAGTCTGTCTTGGAATTTGTTGAGCTGAAGGTTTTGGAGTGGAAGCAGATTTCAGGGCGTCATTGATACTAAAGATATTTTAATCTCCCTCACAGCCGTTACAGGAGTATTAAAATACTTCAGTTCTGCCTGAGAACATTTCCAACAGCACAATTGACTTGCTTCTGTGTGTGTCACACCTGCTCATACACACCAGTGGGGGAAACAAGCACTAAACCCATTGCTGATCATTCTGAGAACATGGAAGTAGATTCCTTGTGCTGAGCATTCCACAGCTGGAGATAGAAATCTGCACATTCCTCATCCCTCAATGCTTGACAAGGTGCAAGGGAAAAAAATGCAAAGCTCTAACGAGATGTTAAATACTGAGACTGCTGTTACTGTTTTCACACTTATTTTAACTTTGCAGTAGTGCCTCAAGAGGACTAATTCTGTTCTCTTGAAAGAGCTGGAATATCTCTAGAAACTCTGGCTGAAGTTCTTGTCATCACTCTCTGCAAGCAAATGTGACAGTCACTGCAAGCCCAGCTGGGCTGAACTTCATTGATAGTTAATACTGTGTTTGCTGGATTGTTTAGATATTGGTATTTAATACTCCGTGTAATGATTGGCATGTGCAAAGTGTGCACTGTTATTGCTAAAGTGATGTGACCCCCCACAGTGGGGGTTATTTAGAGGCTGCCTCAAGGCACCTCAGAGTTCCTCACACTGTGACAGCCTCTCCCCACTGTCAGTACAGAAGTCTTGCAAAGATCAATCTTTTAAGTGCCTAAATGAGGTGCTAAAAGTTAGGTAGTGTGAAAATTTCATGATGCACTACTCATGTTTCAGGCACAGCTTGTCTGAAATGAGCCTGATCCAATTGTGAAACCTCCTGCCCTAAAGCTGTGCAGCATCTCGGGATAACAGGGAGCCTCAGCTGAGTTTCCTTGAAGGAACTACTCTTGAATGCCTTGTAGAAGGAATAAATATGGTTCATTTGGGGGGGGAAAGGTAATTGTAGAGGGTTCAAACAGTACAATAGATTTTAATTTTAAAAAAAAACCTAAAGAGCAGCTTGACCACATTGTTGTAACCAAGGTCACTTGGATGTTACAGGATTTTTCGTATGTGCACAAAGTTCCATCATTTCAACCTTTCGTGGGCTCTTCCCTGTTTGCTCCACTGAAGATCCTGCCCAGCCAGTGCCTCCTACCTCTGAAGATTCCAGATGCCTGCATCTTCAGGCCTTCTTGGGCTGTTCCTCCGAAAATTGAACAACTTCCATTGCCACCTGCAGCCACTTTCATCAGAGATGGATACAAGTAAGTACAGCCTTGGAAGAAATGGATCTATCAAGCCCATGCCTAAAGCTGGGTAACTAAAATGGTTGTTTGTATTGACAGTGCTTTAACCTGCAAATGTATTTTCAACCTTTTAGGTTTGTCATTGACTGAGATCAAAACAGTTCTGATATCAGGAGCATTTAACCCTGGCTTTGGCAGTCAGGGGTATTACAGTGTGTGTCCACTCTCAGTGCTTTTAAAAGAATAGGAACATGCAGTGCCTGAATTAATGGTAATTTCTGGTACAGGAAAATATTGCAATTCAACAGAAACCACAAGTGTTGGGGAACATAATGAATGCACTGAACCCATCACATCTTTGCCTTCTCATTTCCATGTCCAGCCTCCAGCCAGGCTCCCTTGTGTCACTTTGAGCTCCAGCCTGGTGATTTCAGGTCCTGGTGATTCCGTTTGCCATTCTGAAGTCTCTGGAAATGTTGAGTGGGCCTGTGAGAGCTCCCCAGTCTGTGTTCCCATGGGAGCTCCTCTGAGGTCCTGGGGTATCCCTGAGTGGAGCTGTGAGGAGCTGCTGATCAGACAGATGTTGGTCCATGTCCTGTCCTGTCCCACCCTTCCTGATACCAAAAGAGGAGCATGCTGTGACCTACAGGGAGCCACTGACATTCATTTTCAAAGCTTGGATTCATCACTTAGTTCTCAGAAATTAGCAATGTTTATGGAGGAAATTCATTGCTGGAGGTTTTGAATTCTAGCAAGAATTGCACCATTAAATTAATAAAACCTCTTAAAAAGCATAGTAATAGTACAAAGGTCTCCTGCTGCACTACTTCACTTCTAGAGGAAGCAGTCTGTATCTTTAAATCAGTCTGTAAATCCTTCAAATCAGTCCTTTTGCAGCCCCAAAGGGTCCTTCAGTGTTCTCAAAAGAATTGCAAAGAAGAAATTGTAAACCCTTGATATAGTGCCTAGGGAGCAATTTAATTCTCAGGTTTTTTCATAATAGTAACTGATGCACCGGGCCTGAGCTGGTTATTAATTTCAGGTATTTGTTGGGGGGAAAAACCCTTTCATTTTCAATCTAATCCAATTAGAGTGAGGATTATTACTGCAGGCTTCCGACAGAGTGGTGATTGCCAATCAGGGTTTCTAGGTCACCTTTTCTTATTAGTCTGAGACACGCACTCTGCTGCAGCTCCACAACTCCTTCAGACTCTGCTTCATTATTTTCCCCTCTCCTGCTTCGAGTTGGACATACATCAGTTCAAGGTAATAAAATGGTTGTAAGGAAAGAGGTCTTCAGTGTTTTCCATTCCTAATCACTAATGATAGGTGGGCTTTCAAATGCCAGTCCTTTCCAATGACACACAGAAAACACTGTGAGGACAGAGAAACATGGAAAAATCCTGTTTCCCCTTCCTTTTCCAGAGACTCATTAAGATCTTACACTCTTTCCTCATTCTAATATGTAATTAACACATTACAAGAAAAGTAAGCAGGTTAGAAGTGATGTGGAAAGAGAAAAGTAAGATCTTTTTCTTTGATTGGCCCCTTATTACCTGTTTCTTGAAATGAGTCCTTGCAGATGGAAGACAGATCTCATGGGAATGTACAAACTGTTCTGTGGTCACTTGAAATTGGCAGGAAATGACAAAAACAGAGTAATAAAACTCAGTCATGAATGGAGATGACCAAAAAATACGATTCTTAGCTTTACTGGACTAAGAGTTTGTTATGGAACATATCCCGTTCTGCCATAGACTATGTAATCCGAAATGAGGATTTGAATTTATAGAATCAGACATACAGAGTGTGTCCTTGAGCTGACACCGTGTGTCAGAGCCAAATGTTTGACTTTTGACAGCTATTTCAAGTGATCATTTCTAAAATAGATTTCTATCTCTCTGAAATACTTTCATTCCTACTCATTTGTATCTCTTCACAGATAGCGGTGTTTAAAATAAAAGCTACTATTCTTTTTTCCCTAAAAAAGTTGCAAACACTCTAAATCTTAACTTGATAATTTGTCTAGAGATTGTTCTCAAAAGCGTTTGAGTTTTAGGCCATAAGAATAATCTTTAAGAGGGTGAAGTAATACTTTTTATCACAAAGATAAGAAACAGTGGTGCTTGTGGTGAGAATTATGAGTTCTGTTGAGAGCCATGAGTCAAGGTTCTGACCAGAGTGTTCTTTACTGCAGTTTCAGTGAGTCCCTTCAGGTTCCACTATCTCCTTGTATTTAAAAATGAGCTTTGACAGAACGGGTCTCTGTTCCCATCCCTCCCCTGCAGCAATGTGCCCAGCGTGGGCAGCCTGGCGGACCAGGACTACCTGCAGATGAGCACGCCCCAGATGAGCACGCCGGTGACGCTCAACAGCGCGGCCCCCGCCAGCAACAGCGGCGCGGGGGTGCTGCCGTCCCCGGCCACGCCGCGCTTCTCGGTGCCCACGCCGCGCACGCCGCGCACGCCCAGGACTCCCCGAGGCGGGGGCACCGCCAGCGGCCAGGGCTCCGTCAAGTACGACAGCACGGACCAGGGCTCCCCCGCCTCCACCCCCTCCACCACGCGCCCGCTCAACTCGGTGGAGCCGGGCACGGTGCAGCCCATCCCGGAGGCGCACAGCCTGTACGTGACCCTGATCCTCTCCGACTCCGTGCTCAACATCTTCAAGGACAGGAACTTCGACAGCTGCTGCATCTGCGCCTGCAACATGAACATCAAGGGCGCCGATGTGGGGCTGTACATCCCCGACTCCTCCAACGAGGATCAGTACCGCTGCACCTGTGGCTTCAGCGCCATCATGAACCGCAAGCTCGGCTACAACTCCGGGCTCTTCATCGAGGACGAGCTGGATATTTTCGGCAAGACTTCGGACATCGGCCAAGCTGCAGAAAGGCGACTGATGATCTGCCAGAGCAACTTGATCTCGCAGATGGGAGAGGGAGCCAGGAGGAGCCAGGAACCTCCCATGAGTCTCCTGCTGCTGCTGCAGAACCAGCACACCCAGCCCTTCACCTCGCTGAGCTGCCTGGATTACATGGCCTCCAACAACCGCCAGACGCTGCCCTGTGTCAACTTGAGCTACGACCGGCTGCAGGCTGACAGCAACGACTCCTGGGTGGAATGTTTCAACGCCCTGGAGCAGGGCAGGCAGTACGTGGACAACCCCACGGGGGGCAAGGTGGATGAAGCCCTTGTCCGAAGTGCCACTGTCCATTCCTGGCCTCACAGCAACGGTACATGCACAGCTGAGCCTTCTGTCTCTGAATGTTTTGTGACCTCTGTAAATTTGTTTAGTTGTGATCCACATCATCTTTATGTGGGAAATGACAGGACTAAAAATATGCTAGAGATAAAGTATATTTCTGAAAGCTTGTAAATTACATCTAAAGTACCAATAATCTAGTTGTCCTCAACATTTTGTGGCCTAAATTGGGAATGAGTCTGTGGAAGTTCATGAATCTGAAGCAAATTCAGGTGTTTGGGGGGAGGCAAAATTAGGGGCCCTTTTTGATTTTGGAGAAGGGTATAAGCAGTCAGCAGAAAAGAATTGCTTTGTTTGAGTTGGGGGGGGGGAAAGGAGGAAAAGTAGCAAGGGTAGGGGAGAAATTATAATTAAGTATTACTTGTTTGTATACTGAAGATATATAGCTCTGACGTCTTGTGACCTGAGCTGGACACTAGTGCTACTGAAATGTGTGTGTAAAGGCCTGTGGTGACAGCAAGGTTTTTGAAAATGCCATTAAATGGCACATTGAGTACCATCCAGCTAATTAGAGTTGTCCAAATTCCATGGGCAGTGTGCAGAGCAATTCAAGGAACAATCCAGAAAAGCTGTTGCCTTGTCTGAGAAATTGCTGTCCCTCCCTGAAGTGATTGCTGCTCCTTGTCCCTTGCAGTGCTGGACATCAGCATGCTCTCCTCCCAGGACGTGGTGCGCATGCTGCTCTCCCTGCAGCCCTTTCTCCAGGATGCCATCCAGAAGAAGCGGACAGGAAGGACCTGGGAGAACATCCAGCACGTGCAGGGACCACTCACCTGGCAGCAATTCCACAAGATGGCAGGACGGGGGACCTATGGTACCTACACTGGGCTCTGTGCCAAGTTAGAGTGCAGCTTCCTAGAAATGGGCACTTTCTCCTAGAAATGACAGGAAGGGGCTGTTCATATGGTCATGGGGTGGGGGGGCTCTTCACAGAGGTTTAAAGTGCCTCAAAAGGACTTTGGGACACCCTGGTGAAGGTTTTACCCCTCCAGGTGATGCACATTTACAGGGAGCAGAAACTGTGGGTGAGGCTCAGACCAAAGCAAGCTGGTGTAGACAAAATGGGAACAGAGGGAGCTGCTGAAATCAGCCACATCATAATGGGAACTGAGCCTGTGTGAGCTCTGCAAATCCTGAAAAACTGGGAATGCTTTCTCCATGCAGGTTCTTGTAGCCTTAATGAGAAGTTTCAGTATCTCCTGGCTGTTAAGTGGCACTTGTGTAAAATGCAGAATAACAAACCAGATTTTGTTTGTGTAGGTTTGCGGAATAACGACTGACATTTCAATCTGTATTTCTTGCTTGGAGTTTATTTCAGGCTTAACCAGTGCAGTCTGGTTTAATGCTTTTCCTGCAGCTCCACCACACTTTGCTCTCTATTGGTATTTGATATATTGCTGCTTTCCTTGGGGCTGGGACAACTGGGGGTAACTCCAGTTCCTGTCTAAAGCTGTTGTGCCCCACCAGCAGCACTTTTAATAGTTTTCCCAGCATTTGTAATTTGAAGAGTTAGGATTTGCCAATTGTTACCAGAGAATAGCATCAAAATTCCCATAGAGTGCAGAGCAGAAACTTTGATGGAAAGTCAGTGAATTTTACTGGATGCTGACTTTTTAATAAAGTTGAATTATATTCTGCAGGAACTACTGGGTATATTTTAGCTTGACATTTTCAGCAATATTTCTTCTACTGAGGCAGTATCTGGGAGACACCCTGTTACACTGGGTAATAATCCTCTCTGTGGGGACAGCAGTGCTTGGAGCGCATCCTATGGAGAAGGGCAGGAGGCAATTTTTAGAATTATAACTTTGTGTAGTATTATATACCTGGGAATTAATTTCTTTAAGCATCAGTAATTTTGCACAACCAGGTGGAGGTGGATGAAGAGCTGTAAGGTCAGATTTTGTGTGTTCCTGTTATTACTTGTGACTGAACAGGAACTCCATGGCTATGGTTATGGATATGACAAAAGAAAACCAGGAGATGAAGCCTCGGGAAGGGCAGTACATGAGCTTGGAGTACACTGGGAGATGTTTTATTGCAGCTTTCTAGGAAAGTTTAAGTGGTGCTTGGATCAGCTCCCTCCACTTCGGCCAACAACTTTGATTATATGACATTCCTTAAGTGCGATATAAATCTTCCCTCTCCTTTATTAAATATCTTTTCCAAGAAGAAAGGCTGGGAGCACATGGTTTATCAGGCATGGCACACCCTTGATAACCATTTCCACTCCATGATAAACGTGTAGGATGCTCAGAACAGCAAGGGATGAGTGATTTCCAATATTCTTGTAAAAGAACCCACTTCCTGGGCCATCAGAGACACACTGCAGTTAAATCAGATATTTTAACATTTTTTCTTTATTTGTTTTTTCTCCTGTGAAGGCTCTGAGGAATCTCCTGAGCCTCTCCCGATCCCGACGCTGCTGGTGGGCTATGACAAGGACTTCCTGACAATCTCTCCGTTCTCCCTGCCCTTCTGGGAGAGGCTCCTGCTGGACCCCTACGGGGGCCATCGGGATGTTGCCTACATCGTGGTGTGTCCGGAAAACGAGGCCTTGCTCGATGGAGCCAAAACTTTCTTCAGGGACTTGAGTGCTGTATACGAGGTTGGAAAGAGGGACCACAGTGAATTATTGCTTCTTAAGTGTCATTGCTGTTCCAGTGCATGTCCACTGGGAGAAATCCATGGGGTCTACTAGAATAAGGTTTTTTTTCTTTTTTCATTTTGAGGGCTTTCTGCACTTTCAGAGTCCAAGAATGCTGAGTGACACTGGGATTCTCTGGGCATTTTGGAGTGTTCGTTGCTGTCTGCTCTTCTCAGCGCACATTCATTTCACAGAGGAGGCAGCAGTGGCCTTAATAGAGCTGCAGCCTCCCAGTGATGGCCCAACCAAGCCTAAAGAGCAAGGAGCACATTAAAGAAGCTGTTGCTTTCTCACAGTTGCTAGTTTTGGGATAAAACATTTATTTCTTTAGCATGTACTCCCCAATATGTCAGATTCCTTTGTAACCTTAGTTTTGCTGTGAGTGCAGTTCAAGCCAACAGATCAATGTAACCCTTTTTTAAAAGGTATTTATTAGGAAGCCCCTAGCTGTGTGCTGAGAATGAGGGGCTTAAGCCACAAACCAGTCTCTGTAACATCCTGGGGTGGTTGGCATCTCCTTACGGGCATTTGTCCTTTCCTCCCCTGGCAGATGTGCAGACTTGGGCAGCACAAGCCCATCTGCAAAGTGCTGCGGGACGGGATCATGCGGGTGGGCAAGAGCGTGGCGCAGAAGCTGACGGACGAGCTGGTGAGCGAGTGGTTCAGCCAGCCCTGGGGCTCCGAGGACTGTGACAATCATTCCAGGCTCAAGCTCTACGCGCAGGTCTGCCGCCATCACCTCGGTGAGTGACGCCCCTCGGCTCGGGGGACTGTGAGGGGCATATGCAAACCCAGTGGGGGTTTGCTAAAGATGCAAATTATGGTCTGTTTAAAAATTTGAAAGATATTACAAGGCTATATCTTAAATTCTTCCATGTTAAATTTCCCTACTTTGTAAAGTTGTGTTGTTTGTCGCTCTGGGGATTGTGTCAGAGATTCAAATTCTTATCTTTTCTAAAAAGTCAGTTTGGTATAAGGTGTTTGTGTATCACAAAGATCACAGAATGACAGTCTGGTCTGGTTGGGACCATAAAACTCATTCTGTTCCACCCTGGGACCCTTCCACCAGACCAGGTTGTTCCAAGTCCTCTGCAACCTGGCCCCAAATACATCCTGGGATGGGGCAGGTGTTCCACACAAGGCTGAAGGTGTCCATGGATCTGGTTTATTGCTGCTGATGCATCTCATCATACCTGTGTGACAGAGCTGTGTCACAGTGGCCTCCAGTGTAAAGGAGTATTTATAGGAGTGGGGAGGTCACTGGGACTCTGCAAAGGCAATGAGTTAACACAGGGGCGGAAGAGAAAGTGCTGGTGTCCTTGATGCCTGGGGACTCAGTCTGCTGTGTGTGGATCCTTGGAACCACATGACTCTGAAGGCACCTTCTCCTCTGGACCTCATGCTGGGTTATTTCCCCTCTGAAACAGTGACACTTTTAACAGATCAGTCTGGTTGGTTTTGTTATGGCACCCTGCCCTGTTCTGTATTACACCAATGTCAGGAGCACTTGTTTGGTGGGGGACTGAAGAACCTGAGAGTGTGGAAGGGTGTAATATCTCCTGGGGCAGGATCAGCTGACTTCTCCTGGCTGAGTCCCTGGAGTCACCTGATTTCAGCTGGGGACAGACATGGCTGTTTTTACTCCCAGAATGGTCCAGAGTCAACATATATTGTATGTGACTGAAAATGGGGATCTTAGCACAAGACACAGGAATTAAGGCAAGCTGAGAAATTTTTATAACACTAACTGAAGTACCACAGGCTTCCCCACAGAAAGAAGCAGCATGTGTACAGCCAGGTGAGGAACTGGGCTGCTCAGTTCACACCTGAGGTGTCTGGCAGGGGCAGCATTGGAAACTTCCCTGCTGGTGATTTACACCACCTCGGGGAGTAAATAAATAATAAATATTCATTTATCACTGTGGTATCTCATAGCAGAAATCACTACATTTAAGTTTGCCATGATTGTAGCTCAGATATAAACGACTCTAAGGTTTCCAGCTTGACAGAGGTAACCTGTCAGAGACTGCAGAGCTGAGCACTGTACAGTGCTGTTATTGCCACACAGTTTGGCCAGGGAGCAGAAGGTGTCAGTACCAGCTTAAAGTCACAAAGCCCTGCAAAGTCAGTCCTGGTTTTAAAGACAATTGATTCATATCACTTCAAACTGACACCCTGAGAAATGGATTCCAAAGCAAACATTGGTCATGGAGATTCAATTCACTTAGCATTTGTGTACTCTTAGAATGTTGTAAAAGTGCAGGGAACATCATCCGATTTGCAGGCTGGTGCAGGTTCCTTTGATCTGACTATCATTAATCCCTCTTTCCATGCCATTCCAGCACCTTATTTGGCCACCCTGCAGCTGGACAGCAGCCTTCTGCTGCCCCCCAAGTACCAAACGCCGGCTCCGAGCCAGCCGCAGGCAGCTCCCGGGAGCTCGGGACCCGCTCCCTCCAGCTCCTCCTCGTGTCTCTCGGCCGCCGCTGGGGCCCCTGCCCCGGGCAGCTCCTTCAGCTCCACGCCCAGCGCGGGCACCACGAGCCTTCCGGCAGGGAGTGCGTCCTCCTCGGGCTCCTCAGTGCCACAGCTGTCAGCGTCCTCTGCCACGCCCGGCGCCAGCCAGATGGGCACCTCCTCCACGCCGGGCTTCAGCGGCAATGCCGGCTCGGGGCAGAGCAGCAGCGCCGCGGGAGGCACAGCCGAGCGCTCGCAGGGCGGCGCGGGCCCCGGGGCAGACAGCGAGCCGGGCCCCACCCTGCCACAGCAGCAGCAAGAGGGACAGGAAGGGTAAGCGCTCACATGGCCCAGAGCGCTGCTCACTAATCCCCTGTCCTGTGCTCAGACAGCCTCCTAAGCCTTAGGGAGACCCTTCAAAGGAGAGGCCTCTCTGGCAGGTGCAGCACAGCCGAGCAGGTGGGAGCAGAGCAGGGCCTGTTCCTGTGTGAAGCAGTCACTGACAAAGGGGAGCTGGAAAAAACACCCCTCCCCTTTTTCATCACAAGAATCCCATCCTGATTCGTCTGCATGGATGTGGAGCTGCCTTAGGACCCTCCACCTGCCCTGTCCTTGCAGCACCAGGAGCACATGGGGTGTGCTCCACCTGTGGCTTGGCACTTCAGGTACCCCATGGAGCTTAGTGCCTCTTGCTCCATCACACATGTAACATTAACAGATGCAAAATGCAAGCCATGGATTTATTTTTTTCCTAATTTTTTTGCATTGCAGATGTTGTTTTGCAAGCAGGCACAGTGTGAGGTCAGGAGACACAATTCTAGTCCTATTACTTTAAAATAAATTTGGGCAGCACAACTTTTTAAAATACTTCATTATGAATAGCCATCCATCACATAAAAATTAAGAAAAGTTTTTTTAGCATTGTACATAAGTAACTTCCTGAGGCAGCATGTTTTTCATTACTCTTATAATAATGCACATTGCTGATGGTCCTGGTGTGTATTACAGAGAGGGAAATGCCCACATCCTGCTGTAGCTGGGCTTGTCCTTGAGACATCTGTTCCCTGATCTGTGCAAAACACCCTTTGAGCAGCTGCAGGGGCTTCTGACAGAGGCTGAGCTGCTTTGATCACTTACAGATGTTGAGCCTCACTCTCCTGGCTGAGGCAAGGGAGGAGCATTTTACCAAGAAATTCTCAATTACTTGTTCTGTTGCCAGTGGAGCCTTCCTTGGACCTGAGCAGGACCCCAGGCTCCATGAATTGCTTTGGTACTTCCAAACTCCTACTCTCTCCCTTCCACCTCTCCCAAAAGCAAACCCTAAACTGCACCAAAACCCAGACACACACCTACATGAAAAGACACACAGCTAAGGAGTCAACTTTTCCATATCCTTCGGGTATAATCTGGTCTGATTGCATTCAGTGAGATGCTGTTAGACTGTAGGGTACCTTTAATGCCTGATTAACCCCAGGTATTTCAGATTAGGAGCTGCTGTGAGCACAACTCATCTCAATGCCTGTCCTCATGGGTTTTAGTTTTGCTTCTGGATGTCAGAATTGCTCATGCTTTCCTTCCCCCTGGCTCAGCCTGGCCCCAGACACGAGCAGTGCTCACGCTTTGGCTCTGCCCACAGGACGTCGGAGCGGGAGCGGATCGGGATCCCCACGGAGCCGGACGCTGCGGACAGCAACGCCTACCCCCCCGCCGTGGTCATCTACATGGTGGACCCCTTCACCTACACTGCCGACGAGGAGTCTGCCTCCACCAACTTCTGGCTCCTGAGCCTCATGAGATGCTACACTGAAATGTTGGACAACTTGCCTGAGAATATGAGGAATTCTTTCATTCTCCAGGTAATTCTGCCTTCCTCCGTATCTTCACACTGAGTCTCTATGTCACAGCACACCTGTGATATGGACACTGTGCTAAAAGAGATAAATGAGAGATAATGCATGAAATGTAGGTGGCATTTACAAATTATTTTGTTGACAGTGGTAGTCTGTATATTAAAACAACCCCTTGTGTTTGTTTTGATGAGGAAATTAATTACAGCAGCCGCAGTATCCCTCCATCAAATCTGTCCCATGGTCCCAGCAATCCTATCTGCTCAATGCTTCCTGGAGAGGGATTTCAATTATTTTACTTGTAACTCGAGTTGCCATTGCCAAAACTGGCCAGTTGCTCCTTTGATTACTTTACATGTTGAGTTGTTTGCTGTTTATATTCCCTTGATTTATACTATTTAATCCAAAAGAAGTACGTGAAACCAGACATTTAATGTATAATATAACTATTGTATTGTTATTATCTGCTTCTTAAAAATAATTTACCATGTAACTTGGCATATAAAAACAGTTACTTACTATGGAATTGCTGAAGAATTTCATTTGTGCAGCCAGAGGCAGCTCTTGGCCTGTTGCCCAGGCTGGCTGCGTTTTGCCAGGCCTCCTGTCACAGAGGCTGAGCCTCAATAAATGTGGTGGGAATGGGGGGCCAGAGGACACAGGTAGGAACAGTGTGGGAAGGATTTCTGTGCACCATATCCACATCTGCTCACCTTGGTTTAAAGGTATTTTAAATTAGTTTAAAAAAAATTAATTGGAAGTTCTTGTGGTGTCTCAAGCTGGCCATAGAAAACTGTTGGTTTTGGTAGTTTTGACCTCATTGTCCCCTGAAAGGATGGGGGAAACAGTCACCAAAATATTTCAGGCTTGGGAATGAAACGAAAATCAGATCCACAACTTCATATTGTTAGGCTGCAGGCAACTGATTGATCCAGACCTGAAGGCACTAAAAACCAAAGCAGCCACTGATACCATGGTGTCTGAAACACAAGAACTGTGTAACCTCTGCACTGCCATTGGAGCTGAGGCTGTAACACACTGACCCTTTTTCTCAGTGCTGTTTGTTTCCACATTCACTGTTTGTTCCCCAAAATACATTTTGCCAGTTGAAGTCAAAACAGCAATTTTCTCTAAGTCGAGGGAAACATGATCCAGTTCCAGCACTGTATTCTCACAGCTGTACCACAGCACACACAACATGCAGTTACTTCAAAATAAATCAAACCCAAATGTTTGCAGCTTTATTACCGTTTCTGTACAGAGGGGGAAAACCCAGCTCCTGAAATCCTTGGGTAAAGCTGGCTTTTAAAAACACACAGGCACATTTAGTAAGCAGAATGTGCTGCCAGGGTTCTGATGGTTCAAGTAAGAACCATAAAGTAGTAAAAGTTTTGTGACATTTAAGTTTTATTACTACTGAAAATATTTGTTGAAAGAATTTGTTTGGGTCTTGTAGTGTTGGCAACAATGTAAATGTTTTATATTGACAGCTCCTGCTCCAAAAATCTCACTGTAAAAGGAAAGATACTTTAACATCCAGGAGTAGGACTTGTACAATAAAAACAGTAGATAAAAACAGTGAGGTTACAGGGATTTAATTCTAATTTTAAAATAGGTTTGATCTGAAAACTGGGCTTTTGTCATGCTTTGTTTCCTTCTGAAGGGGTGTTGTGTCATTTTTCCTTCCTGCTCCTGTTGTGTAGCTGGGTCTTAACCCCCAAACTCATCTCCCAGACAAAATCTCCCTGTAGCTCTGGTTCTTGCTGGTTGAAACTGTGAATCCTTATGGGCTATTTCCCTTGACTTTCTGAAACAAATGAAACTGAGCAGCAGCTGAGGCTGCTGAGCTTCTACTGGGAACTGAATTGAAAAGGGGAAATAACCACACAAATCAGTGTAACAGAATCTTAATTGTGCCCTCTACACCCCGCTGTAAGGATGATACCATACTGCCAATTCCCACAAGGACAGCAAACAATTCCCAACCATGAGCCATGGAACTAAACCTGCCTGAACACAACATTCAGGGACTGTGTGGTTCAGGCCACCTGCAAGTGAAGATGTTGCCCAGAAAAACACTTGTAAAAAATTCAGGATGTTTGAATACAAGTGTTTGGGTTTTATGGATTAAAATTCACTCTCATTGTGATGGAAGCAGTTTTGCCCCAGAGAATGCAGTCCCTGCCCGCTGCAGCCACTCCTGCCAAGGGACCTGTAATGCAAATCATGGAGCATCCCAAAGTGTGCTGGGTGTTTGGTGACTAATGACTGTGTGGATCTGGTTGGATATTAATGAGCAGCTCCTGGAAGCCTCTCAGCCCTGTTTTATTGTGTGTCTGAATTCCACAGATTGTGCCTTGCCAGTACATGCTGCAGACAATGAAGGATGAACAGGTTTTCTACATTCAGCACTTGAAGTCTCTGGCGTTCTCTGTGTACTGCCAGTGCAGGAGGCCCCTGCCCACACAGATCCACATCAAGTCCCTCACAGGCTTTGGGCCAGCTGCCAGCATTGAGATGACCCTCAAAAATCCTGAGGTTGGTATTGGTGGCAAGAAAATCAAAGTCTGTTAATAAACTGTAATAACCACTTTCCTCAGATATCAAAGAGTAGAGAAAATACTTGTTGGGGGATTTTTTTCAAGATATAGAAGACATTGATATAAAGGGAAAAGGCAAGCTAATATGGAATAGAAAATAGTAACAAAACCATCAGGCTAACTTGCTTTCAAAACATTTCAAGCTTCTGGTTTTGACTCATAAAGTAAAAGGTTAAAGTGTGAAAGAAGAGAAAATGAACATCGCTAGTTGGGATTCTGAGTCATTTTGTGGTTTCAGTCTATAGTGCTCCAACCAGAGTTTAAACCCAACCTTTATTCACATATATATGCATATATATGAAATAAGTTCCTGTACCTAATTGCAGATGTTATATTAATTCCCTGAGGTAATGGAGAAATCCCCCTCTTCAATGGGCTTATCTTTTATCTGTTTTAAACTGTAAATATTAAAGCCCTGATTCTGGAATTTCAGGGATTTCAAAGGAAGAATAATCCATCCTACTTTCTATGAATGTTTTGCATTCTTTGAAAGATAACTGAATATTTTATTTAGATCTAATGGACCAATGAAACACTTAAACATTTACCTTGGCATAAAGAGCTGCTTGGGAGGGTTTGAAAACCTACTTGCAAAGCCAAACCTATTGGCATTTACTTACTGCATTTAATTAATCTTTGTTTATTGCATTTTATACATTTTCTCTCAGTCTGCACTGCAGACTCCCAAACTTTGCTGAAGAATTAAGAAAATACCCTTTTAATTATGGAACATGTCTAGTGAGGCACCTCCTGTGTGTTCTCCAGAGAGGAGTTCCAAGGCAAAGATGGGTTTGGGGTGCTCATGTGGGAAGCAACTTTGCAGAAAATGACCTGGAGGTCCTGTTGGACATGATGGATGCTCCCAAGAAGCAGCAGTTGGGCTGCCTTGGTAAGGTGCTGCAGCACAGCCAGGGAGGTGCTTGTCCTCCTCCCTTCTGGGCTCCTCAGAACAAGAAATTCGGATGCACTGGAGCAAATCCAGCCAAGGGCCTAAAGACGATGAAGGGGCAGGAGGATCTGACAGCTGAGGGGATTTAAACTCCTGCCTGTGTCAGAGGCTGGTCCAAAGACTGCTTTCATACCCTGGGTTACCTGTACATAAAAAGAAATCTTTAGATAAGGTTTGAAGCGCCTTATCTAAAGTCACAGCTTTAAATGGCAGCAGTGCATTGTCTATAACCCCCCTTTTCCCAATCTCCCTCCTGACTAGGAATGCTTTGAATTTACTCATTGTTTCACGCTTGCCTGTCTCTGTACTCGCTGCCAGTGTGTGTGTGTGTGTGTGTGTGTTCCTTGTGTTCTGTAGTTTCTGATCTATCCCCGATGGTTGTGCTGACTCTGTTGCAGAGGCCCAGCCCAATCCAGCTGTACTCACCTCCTTTCATCCTGGCCCCCATCAAAGACAAGCAGACAGAGCTGGGAGAGACATTTGGAGAGGCCAGTCAGAAATACAACGTGCTCTTTGTTGGGTACTGCCTGTCCCATGACCAGCGCTGGCTCCTGGCGTCCTGCACCGACCTGCACGGGGAGCTGCTGGAGACCTGCATTGTCAACATCGACCTGCCCAGCAGGTACTCGCTGCCCTTGGCTTCTCCCTTGGATCCGTGTCTGGAGTCATCCTCACCAGCTCCTTGCACATCTCTTCCATCCCCTTTCCTGCTCAGGAGATCATGCTGGTGTTACAGTGAGAGCATTTCAGTTGGCACTTCCAGATTTTCAGATCTGCACAGGGAAAAGTGACTGAGTTACATTTGTTTTACAATTAGTTTTAAAATTTTTTTGCTTACAATTCAGGAACCAGGAACACCTGGTGTGTTGCTCAGCAGTTTGATGGCACTGCAGTAACAGTATTGAAAGCAGATACATAGTTTCTCTTGTTAGTAGTAGTAAAATGTAAGTTAGGGACTGCCCAGAGCTCTGTAAACCGTGGTAAACAGTGACATAATTAGAGAGAACAGAAATCTGAATATTGTCCTTGATTGTCCTCTCACTCTTGTGTTTAATTCCTTCCCCTGCAGGTCAAGGAGGAGCAAGTTGTCTGCCCGGAAGATCGGGCTGCAGAAGCTCTGGGAATGGTGCATTGGCATTGTCCAGATGACATCCCTGCCCTGGAGAGTCGTCATCGGGCGCCTGGGCCGGCTGGGCCACGGGGAGCTGAAAGGTGTGCAGTTGTCAGGGCTGCCACTCCAAGGTGTGGAGTGGGACAGGGACCCAGGGTGCAAGGCAGGATGGCTCTGACCTGATCACAAACCTTTCAAACAAAAAAATTGAGAGTGATAATCACATAACCACAGAATTGTTTAGGTTGGAAAAGGCCTCTGAGCTCATCAAGTCCAACTGTCCCCCAGTACTGCTGAAACCACCACTGATCCATGTCCCCAGGTGCCACATCACACAGCTTTTGAACACTTCCAGGGATGGGGACTCAGCCATTCCTCTCAGTTTTGCATCACCTGCAGACTTGCTGAGGGTGCACTCTGCCATTACACAGCAGCATTAAATGGGGTGAATTTGGCTTAACTTCCCAAGTCCAGTTTCTGCTTCTTAAAACCATGACCTTACAAAAGGTAAACAAGATGTGCAAAATTCTATCACAGGATAGACTGTTGACATGGATGGGAAGCCAGATGTCCAAGCTTCCCAGGCAGAGCTCCTTAGGAGTTTATAATCAACACCGGAGCTGCTGAAGCCCTTTCTCTCCCTTTGTCCCCATTGTTGTCTTGATACTGATGCCCACTTGACCAAGTGGATCTGAGTGTTAAGTACCTGACAGAGAAATCATCCAAACTGGAGGATCACCCAAACAGAGGATCCTCCAAACTGGAATTTTCTGGGCCATGATAGCATGGATTACAGGAGAGCTGGCTGCAGTCCTGCCCTGGCACTGAATTCCTGTATTGGTTTCCATAAACCTTTCCTTGCTTATGCCCTGGGTCTGATGCTACTCCCTCATGTTGTGTAGGATTGCACACTGTCCTTCCAAGGAAAGTTGGGGGCCTTATCAGAGGTTAGAAAAAGTTTTGAACAAAGTTATTCTAACACAGGAATAGAGACAGGATTCATTGTGATTCCTCAACTTAAACATGACTAAACAAGTAAAAAGGTCTTGGAAAAAAATGTATTGAACAAAGGAAAGCCAACAGACTGTCATGGAATAAAAACATTTCACAGGAACTCCTCGAGCACTCAATTCGCAGGGCCAGACCCCTTGTGTGCACAGGACTGAGTCCTGGAGAGTTTGGGATTAGGGAAATGCCAAGTGTTGGGAACTCTTGCTGTTTCCAGGTGGGTGCTGGCTCTGCATCAGCTCTGTCCTCCCATGATGCTTTTCCCTTGCAGACTGGAGTATCCTGCTTGGGGAGTGCTCCCTGCAGACAATCAGCAAGCAGCTGAAGGAGGTTTGCCGCATGTGTGGCATCTCTGCAGCAGATTCCCCCTCCATCCTCAGTGCCTGCCTCGTTGCCATGGAGCCACAAGGATCATTCGTGGTAATGCCAGGTATGTTTTAGCCAACTATGGCAATGCCAGCACAACTCTTCTTTTATCACATTTCACACTTAGGCACATTAATCTTGGGATTTCTGTGAAGAACTTGACTGGCATGGCCACTGTGTGTGGCAGAAAATAGGTTGAGCCAGCTGAATTCCCTAAAATACCATGGAGAGATGCTACATGGGGAGAGCAGTCTCCTGAGCGAAGGTGACTGCAGGCCACTGCCAAAGTGCTGATCTGTTCCCTGGGGAGCCCATGGGCTCAGGCAGCCCAGTTCCCATGGGCTGGAGGTGGCATCAGAGGCACCCTCGTGCCTGGAGGAGGCTGCAGTGGGAATGAGTAGGAGCCTGTGGAAATGGAAATAAGAATAAGCCCATTTGCCTTCTCACATGCTGAAGTTATTTAGAGAGTTCACTTACAAGCAGCAGTCCATGGGCTTAAGTTGAAGTGAAATTTAATGCTGAGGTTCCCTTTGTTGTTTTACCCAAGCACATACTTCTAAATGTATAGGGTGACACATCCTTAACATAGCCTTACAAACCACTCTGGGGTTTTTTAAGTTTAGAAAGAAAAGACTAATACAGAGCAGAATTAATTGAGCTTGAAAATTACTTATGTTGAATATTTTCAAAGCAGAGTTTTTGTAATGTGAAAAAACAGATGGCAAATGAGGCTTTTTTCATATCACAGTAAAACACAAAGAAAGACCCAAATCCTTCAACAGACTTTTTTTTTTCCTTTAGATCCTGATGCACAAATTAGGTCAACAGCGAGCAAAAATTAGGTTAAAATTGAAGGTGCTGGTTAAATACTGCCAAAGAATGTGTCTCTGCATTGACTATTTCCACCTTCCAAGTTAATTGTTGGTGGGTAATTGAGAATAATAGAGGAGGAGGAAGAGAGAGAAACTTTGTTGTTGTGCGGCTTTATTTTTGTGTTTGTGTTCATATCGACCACAGTAGGGTGTATTTCATAATTCTACAGAGATGTGTGCAAAAAATCAATTTAACTTGCTAATTTAACAAGTAAATATTTGATTAAGGGCCAGCAGAATGACAGGAGAAGTGGGGCTGGTGGTCTTAATGTCAAGCTCTTGCAGCAATGTAATCTTTTGAAGATAAGACCCTTCAGCTGTGTCTGTGCATTTGCAGAGCAAGTGGGATGGGCAGAGGTGTCCCTGGACACAGAGCACGTGTTTGGGAGGTGATGCAGTGACCACCTGTGCCGTTGTGTCTGTCCCCACAGACGCGGTGACGATGGGCTCAGTGTTCGGGCGCAGCACGGCGCTGAACCTGCAGTCGTCCCAGCTCAACACCCCCCAGGACGCCTCCTGCACACACATCCTGGTATTCCCCACCTCTGCCACCATCCAGGTGGCACCTGCAAATTACCCCAACGAGGATGGCTTCAGCCCCACCAACGGTGAGTGAGGGGGAAATCCCCTGGGGCCTTTCCAGAGCATCAGCAGAGCTGAGCTGGGCAGGAATAAACCCCCGAGGGGGCCGGGGTTCTGCACAGACCCCACACCAGCCCAGCAAGGGAACCGTGCAGGGCTTTAGCTACAGGGGGAGACTCTGCTCTCCCTGAGTGTATTTTCAGAGTTACACTGGTTTATTCCCAAAGGGACAAGGACCAGCCAGTGCAGCAAGTGGCACAGACCAGAATGTGCTTTGTCTTGTTGTGACTTGCTCAGGCCAGCTGCTGTTTTCCAGTCGGGCTTCACATCGTGCCCTGTTGTGTGCGGAGCTGACACAAAGGAGGCACTTGTGGTTGAGTAGGGAAAATATCCCAACCTGAGATTTCCTGGTGCCCCTGCACTGCTTTTACACTGAACCTGCAGTTTGAGTCAGCAAGACTCTGGTTAATGCTTTATATCCAAATAAGCATTTTCCTGCTTTTCCCAAATCCTTTAAATGAGTGCAAAGCAATTTAAACCAAGAGTAGCTACAAACACGTACAGTGGCTGTATTAATGAGGAGGGCAGTTGGGCTGGAGGGGCAGGCAGGCTACTGCTTTTAAGGCTTTGATCTGTCCCTCCTGGAATGTCCCAGGGCCTCTGAAGGGAAGTTGCCCCTCTCAATCCCTGTCCCAGGAGGCACCGGGATCCCTCCCGAGCATGGCAAACATTAACCTGCATTAACCTGCCCGTTGGTGCTGCAGATGTTAATTAGAGTCAGGTACAAGAATGGCCTTTTCCAAAATGGTGTTAAATTTAATTTTCTTAAATCTGCTCTACTTAATGATTAAGCTGCTTCCTGCTGCCATTAGCCAGCTCATTTCTGCTCTAGGGGCCAAGCAGAGCATGATATTAGCTCTGGTTTGTTTACTGAGGCTGTAGGACACAAGTTAATAAACTTCAGTTAAAGCATTGCTCTGGCAATCCAGAGGTTCTCTTTGGGAGATGAAGGAAAACAACCACCTGCCTGTTTCAATACTGGGGTTTCAGGTGAAATTAGTTCAGGACACATATACTTTTCCATTTTATATGGAGTAAGTTCATCTTTTTCGAGAGAAATTGTTATTTGTTGTTTATTACATGTAGGATGCATGACTTCTATTTAGGGCTTCGTGTTTTAGTATAAATTTGTTTACAATTCTAATTAATGCAGTTAATTCAGACTGTCCCTGTCTACCCACTAAAATGTACTTTAATTGTCATCATACACTTGGATTTCTTCTCCTGCTGAGAAATCTGGATAAGAAAATCCCCTCTAACCCATACTGTGATGCTGTAATTTTTGGCTGTGTGTTGATGGTGCCTTATCCTTCTCTCCCATAACTTACTCAGAGCATTGTAACCTCTGTGCAGATGATGAGTAATGGAATGCATAAGGCAAACACATCTTCCCTGTATCTTTAGCCCTCCCCCTATATTAACATAAACCAAATTAATCCAGCCAATTATGCTAATGAGCTGTGTGGAACTCCTGAGGTGAAAGTGGGCTATGAAGGTAGCTTTGTTGGGGAACCTGGTGCAGTGTCTGAAAGAATCACAAGTCCATTGCTGTGAGGAAGGCCTTGCTGTCCTCACAGATTCCAGGGGCAGTGTCCCTGGAGCTGCCAGGGCTGGTGTGCAGCTCTGGGAGCCTGAGGAGCAGCACCTGTGGCAGCAGCACCAGGAACTGTGTGTGATGATTCCAGGGGTTTTGTTTAGGGGTCTCTGTGACCAATTGCACAGAGGTGTCAGTTGTTCTGTTACAAAATTCAGTCTGGATTTTATGGAGTTGCTACAATGGGAATTCTGTTCACTCTGTGGCCACTGCTAAAATTCATTATCCCAATAGCTGCCTGCCAACTTGCCCTTTCATGTCTGTGTGGTTGCAGTCAAAGGTTCTAAGGGGGATTAAACATTAAAATCTTTATCTCTGCTTTCATCTATCTTGGGAGTATGTAAGAGAAAAAAGGAAAAGTCAATAAAGGGAAAGGTAATAAATTATAAAAATGTATTGGAGAAAAGAGTATAGCACATTGGAAATTATTTTCCTTTCTTTTCCTTTTCAGATGACATGTTTGACCTCCCATTCCCAGATGACATGGACAATGACATCAGAATTCTGATAACAGGGAATCTTCACTCTTCACCAAATTCCTCCCCAGTTCCTTCCCCTGGATCACCATCTGGCACTGGAGTGGGATCTCACTACCATCACAGTAGGGTAAGGCTGGAGCACCACAGGGAGCAGTGCTTAAAATAAAATACAAAGAAAGACCCAAATCCTCCAACAAAATCTTTTTCCTTTAGATCCTGACACATAATTTGCTCAACAGCAAGTAAAAATTAGGTTAAAATTGAAGGTTAAATACTGCTGGAGGTGTCTCTGCAATGGCTGTTTGCACCCTCCAAGTTAATTGTTGGTGGATAATTGAGGGGGAGAGAGCAGGAGGAGAACAGCTTTATTTTCGGGTGGCACAGCCATAGCTGATGACCCTGCACAGACTTAATCTCTACTCATCCATTCTTTCCTGGAAAATCCTACGGAATGTCTCTGGCATGAAGTGACAAGTCTTTGAGAGAAGGGAATCTGTGACAGCCCTGTTCCCATGGATTTCAGGGGAGGCAAGAGGGAGAGAATTCTCCCAGTGATGAAACTCTGCCCGTGGAAACTCCGCAGGTGCTGGATGGTTATGCAGATGTTGTTTTCTTAGGAATATTTAGCCCAGAGCACACAGCGTTTGGGAGTTATTTTTGTTTGAAGTGGATTTTATAAAGTCAGTTCCAACATCAGTGATTACTTAAAATGCAAATTATTTTCAGTAATTCAAGTTATATTTTGAATTGGCTTAGCTTGGATCAGGTTTGATGGAACTCTTTCACTCCTACATTTTATCATGTAAGACTGAGCTGTACTCTTAAAATGGTTTCCATCACAATTAGGTAGAAGTTTTGTGCTTCGCAAGTTTCTGTGAAGTTTTTTTCTAGAAGTATTAACTTTGAAGTAGTAGCATATTACTTCTGTACTAAATAAAACAGTATGCTATGAGAGAAACTGGGTAACTTTTATACCATTTTTGACATGTCAATGAGACATCTCCAGATCAGAATTCTAACTCCTGAACATGACTGACTAAATGGTCGTAGTTTCACCCCTGGCAGCAGAAAGTCCTGCCTGTATTTCCCTTGCAAACTCTGCCAAAAGTGGAGCCTCAGTGGAGCTTTAATACAGTCAGTGAGGGAGAAATGTCTTCTGCCTCAGCCACAGAAATACTAATCCTGTATTTTGTGATCTCAGTCCACAACCACCTTGTGTGGATTGTGCAACTCTCCCATCAAAGGCTTGGTAACAGCACACTGCTGTCCCAGTTATTCCAAACTGGTGTGTGGACAAATGAAAACTTTAAATTCTGCTGACAAACCCTGCAGCCATAAATCACATCCTCACTTTCTCTCTCCCCAGTTCCCTCAGCAATCCATTCTGTCCCACTTCTGTGCAGAGCTTGCTTTCAGTGGAGCTGCATCCATTGGGAGCAGCTCTGGGAGGTTCGTGGCCTGAGCCCAGAGCCCTGGACAAGCCCTTTCCAGCTGAACCCGAGTAATTCCCATTAACCATTAAGCCAGGCCTGGTAATTGCAGTGTAATGTTTGGCTTTAGCAGAGCAGCAGTGTGTGATCATCCCCCCGTGGGCCTGGGGTCAGGGCAATAATTGATGGCTGGGCACCAGCCCCGTGTGCTGGGCTCCCAGTGCTGCCTGCTCCAGGCTTTTTTCCTGCCTTGGATTCCTGTCCAGACCCACTGGATGGGATTGGCAGGGAGGGATTTGTAATTGAGTTGCTTTCTGTGCAGTGGAATCTTTGCCTTTTTTTCTTAACCTATTGACATTTATGGATGAAGTGAACAGCTCTCGCAGCTGTTTGGGAATCTACAGTGCTTCTGAAACATAAGCCTGGAGAACCCAACTACAGGGGAATAAGGCAGGGCCTGGGTAACTTTGACTGAGATTCCTGACTGACTAAAGGAGGGCTCATTTCTCACAGGACAGTAATTAGCAAATGAAGTCACTGTTCCAGGAGGGGGCTGTATTGACAACGCCCCCAGAGCTGCCTTTTCCCTGTCTTGCAGAGCCAAGGTGAACGTCTCCTCTCCAGAGAAGCCCCCGAAGAGCTGAAGCAGCAGCCTCTGGCTCTGGGGTACTTTGTGTCGACTGCCAAAGCGGAGAACCTCCCGCAGTGGTTCTGGTCCTCCTGTCCTCAGGCACAGAACCAGTGTCCCCTCTTCCTGAAGGTCTGTCATGCTCCACATGGAGCACTCATTATCCATTGCTATTTCCATGCCTGTAAAAGCTGCAGTTGGAGTCTGTGGTGTGAGAGTGAACCTGAGACTTCCCACTCCAGAACTGCAGAACTCCAGTTGGTTTATACAAAATTATTACCAATAATTTGGAAATACACGTGGTCATGGGGGGGTTCAACACAGAATTGCCAACTTCCCACGCTGTCCTGAGGTGATTCACAATGGATCTTTCTTGGGAATCTTTAGCAGCACCTGCTGTATGAGGAGTTAATTTTTGCTTTTTCCCTCTGCGCAGGCCTCTCTCCATCACCACATCTCTGTAGCGCAGACAGACGAGCTTCTACCTGCCAGAAATTCTCAGCGAGTTCCTCACCCCCTTGACTCTAAAACTACATCAGATGTCTTGAGGTAACACCCTTTAGGTTTTCATTTCTGCCCTAAACATTTGGGGACTGAGCTCAGAGGTTTCAGAGTAACCTTTCCAACCTATTACAAGTACTTTTTAGCCCTGCCGTACCCTGTACGTCTTGGGGCATTTCCTCCTCCAAGATGCCAGAGCAGGGCTCTGAGGGGGAATTCTGTGAGTTTCCCTCTGCACAATGATGCCAAGCAAACTCAGAACAGCTCAGACTTGCCAGGGGGACATCATGGTTTGCCCCCCCCAGACTGCTCTGTTCCCCTGGCATCTCATCTGAGCTGTGCTACTCATTATCTTATCTCACCGAACCCAAAGGATTTGTAGAGATAAAAGCACTCCCTGATGCTGCTGTGCTAGCATTGGGGTATAAGGAGACACTGTTCCTAAATGCATGTAGGGTGTGTGTTTTATTGTCCAGGATGATGTGGGGCCTGTTTGCCTCTGTCCCACCTTTGGGGACTGGACACAGATCTGTGTGATGAGAGCACACAGTGTGGGACACCCTAGTGAACAAACAAACATCAGCAAGGAACAGGAATGTCTAATAAAAGGAAATTGGGGGTGTACTATTCTAAAAGATCTGAATTTGCATCCTCTTGGAGGACTGAGCTCTCACAGGTGTCCCAGGTATCGAGTAAAACAAGAATGCAAAGGACAGGGAAAGGATGAGATGCAACAGACACAAGTTACAAGATGAGATATTGCAATTAGATAGAGGATCACGGGAACAGCATGAGCAAATACTGGTACAGGGTGCTCAGAGAGGCAGAGGTGTTCAGTCCCCAAGGCTTTGACAGCATTGGCATTTGAACCATGGTGAGTCCAGAATCCGTGTGTGTTTGGGAGGGCCTTCATGCAAATAGTTCAGACATAGCAAAGCTAAACCCTCCTGCTTTTCAGTGAGGTTCCTCCTTTGCCAGCACACTGGCAGCTCTGTCAGGGTGTAGGTCCAGGAGAGCCCATTACACCCCCCGGGCAGGCTGTGATGTCTGTGCCTCTGTGCCGTGCAGGTTCGTGCTGGAGCAGTACAACGCCCTGTCCTGGCTCACGTGTAACCCGGCCACGCAGGACCGCAGCTCCTGCCTGCCCGTGCACTTCGTGGTGCTCACCCAGCTCTACAACGCCATCATGAACATCCTGTAGGACACACACAGCACTTGTTCTTCTGGCTGCTTCTCCCCTCCGCCCGGGAACGTGCCACGACCTGCAAAGAGCTCCGTTTGTTTCTCTTCAGACCAGTCCTGTGCTGTGCTTCTGTTCCTCCAAAAGCACATGTGAATTCTGCAGTGTTCAAAACTAAACTACCCATTAACATCTCTGGCAGCTTCAGTCCAAAATCTGGGAACATCCAAGAACAGTGAACACAGAGTAACCTCAAGCCAGTGTTAGTTTGGTGGCTCAGTAACTACTGGTCAGTGTGATTATTTTTTTTTTAATATTTTATTTTTTTAAGGAAGATTACAGGATCTTTTTGCATTAGAAACTGATAAAGACCCACGAGCAGTGTCAGCCCTCCAAGTAAAAACCACCTTGTAGTGACCAGTTCAGGTGTTTCGTTGTTTGATCGTCGTAAACTGGGACTTTGCAGGAGGAAAAAACCACAAACACAAAACCACACAGTTGTAGTCTCGTATAAATATTGGAGTTTTCTGTCTACCTGGAGTTCCTGTCAGAGTGGATTGGGATGAATGCATGCATTTGTTACCTGTCCATGTAGATATGAATGGTCTGGAGATACTTTATTTATTTTTAGGTTTGGGGAGGGGAGGGATTAAATTATAAAGGACCAGGAACAGTAGAAATATCTTCAAAATCCAGCTCCGTTCCACTGTAGGGTTATTTATCTACAGACCTCTCACTCTTCTGACCTGGAAATCAAAAGAAGCTCATAACAATCAAAGTCTGGGAAGGGAAGCATGTTCTGGTAAGGATATATTGTATTTTAAGGAATTCTCCCCTGTGTTTAGCCTGGTTAAAGCAAGGAATGGCCAGTGTTTAATGAAGGATAACACTACCTAAGGGAGAAGAGTGAGAGGGAGGTAGGGAGGAAAAAATACTTTAAAGCCCAGTTCAGGGCAAGTGGAAAGTGGCAAATTAATCTATTGTAGAGCTATGATTGAAATATATTTCCAGTAAATTTAGTGATGCTAGAAAAGTATCTACTGAAAGCCGTCGCCCTTTAATTCTGGGCAGACTCGTCCATGTACATATCCAAAAATACTGTTTTTGTTTACACTAAATCAGTCACAAATCTGGTGTATTTTTTCTGACTATAGGAATATTATTTCAAAGAAATAATTTTTAAAAATTATATCATTAAATTAGTACTTGAAGTTACACCACTGTGGTGGCAAAGTTACTTTGTTTAGTGAAATGATTGCCATTGGGAAGGTTAATGGCTAATTGAAGTATTTTTATGACTCCTTCATTCCAGGCTCCCAGGGGTTCCTATTCCAGCCCCATTCCCTCATTTCTGGGGGTGAACTGGGCAGCAGGAGGGGGCCAGGGTCAGACACTTGGATCAGGCTGGGTGACCCCTCCCCTGGCAGTGAAGAAAAACTACCAAGTTTAGAGTTCTTCCAAAAGACTTTCATGTTCTGGTTTAAAAAAAATGAAATTCTATGATTTTAAAAAGTATTTTTCTTGAGATAATGTAACGTTTCAAACAAATTATATAAAATAATAAAAGAAAAAAAAAATTGCTTGTGTAATGAGAAGGTGAAGGCAGGAGAGGAACCTGTAAATGGATTATTTCCTTCCCTGCTCCACCCCTCCGTGTGGGTGTCCTCTTTGCAATGTATAGGTTTAAAAAAATCTGATATCAAACCATTTGTATCTAATGTGTACAGTGTAAAATTGACTTTAAAAATATTGCAGTACTATTTTTTCTTAATCAGAAAAGAAAATTCTCAAGGCCTTTTGAAGAGCATAAAAAGATGAAGATTGTAAACTTGTATAAAAAAATATAACTTGGGGAGGAAAACAATGTAAAGTAGACATTTGTAATCTTTTACCATTTGGGGGTTATTTGTTCCCAGGATTCATCTGAACTTTGGATTATTATTTTGCTTATTGTTTTTAAATGGGCCGTTTTTATCCAGGGGCGTTTCTTCCCCACAAACCTGGTTCTAAGCAAAAATTAGAAATTAAAAAAAGGGCAGCAAGGAGTAGTTTTCATCTGGTGTCTTTTATTTAATTTTTTTTAAGTTAAGAGAAGCTGGTGACATATTTATATGTTTTTGTGCAAAATAAATGAATGGCAATAGATTTTAAAGAAAAATCTTATGTACTTCAGTGTGAGAAGTTCTGTATAATATTTCTCTTAAATATGCATTATTTTACTTGTGAGTTTTTTACTGAATTAATCTGAAATGTACAAGCCCTGGCTTTCCTACAGAGTGAAGAAAGTTATTTTTTTTTTTTTTTTTATTTCTAACTTTGGAAAATCATGCCTAAATCAGAATTATTATTACAGTTGTTTGAGCTAAAGGGAGCGGGAGGGTGGGGAATGTCCAGCATGCTTGTATGTATATTTCAGAACCTTTTTTAAATGTAAAAGCTGTACATTTCTGGGGAGTTCTGAATTTCTTTTTGTTTTCTTTTTTTTTTTCTCTGAGCATTTTGCAGTGAGCTTCTTTTATATATAGCCGACAATTTGAAAGAAAACAAAAAAAAATGTGAAGTTCATTTTAAATCTACAGTATATCGCTGGTACAATACACTAAAAAAAGACTTTGATAAAAAGAAACAATAATAATAAAAGACCTCCATTTTAAATGTCATTCATATATACCTTGTGGATGAGAGCTATATACTTTTACACACTTTTTTAGATGAATAAATTATTGAATTACTGAAACTGTTGGTGCCGTTTTATTCTTGTATTGAGCTCTGAGTTTTGGCATTCCCAGGGAAGGAATTGCAAGGTGCAGATCCAGGGATGTGAATGGAACTGGAATGAAATGTTTCAAACTGTGGCTGTTGTGAGGGGACACTGGGTATCACTGATGGCAAGGATGGAAAATCCTGCCACAGGGGTGGGTGGGAGCAGCCTGGGATAATCCAGTGCCACGGGAGCAGTGGCTGCTTTCCATGGGCAACTCCAAACCCAGGGGTCCATCAGTGATGGATGAAGTTCTCCATGTGCAGCAGGTGAGTCTCCAACAGGAGCTGTCAGGTCAGGCCTGGCCCCTGTCCCTGCACAGGGATGGGGACAGGGCCACAGTGGCTGCAGGACAGCCCTGGATGAGCCATGGCCTCGGGCTTCCCAGAGGAGCTGCAGAATCCCCAGCCCACAGGAGCTGGGCTCCATGATCCTTGTGGGTCCCTCCCAGCTCAGGATACTCTGAGAGTCTGTGCTAAGTGTGAATTGTGAATTCTGTGCTAAGTGTAACTGCTGTAGGCAGGGCTGGGTTGTTGCACCCTAGGAGGTCTCTTCAGAGCAAGACACTCTGGGTTTAGCAGAGTCATTCCCAAACACCGAAGTGCCAAAAATGACATTTAATGAACAGCTGTGACATCCCAGGATGGGGGGCGGGGGGAGGGAGGGGGTGTATTGGAGCCAGCTGTGCCATCCTGGGATGTGGGGAGGGATCCAGCTGTGCCACCCCAGGCTGCACGGACAGCCCCTGTAACAGCAGTGCTGGCTGGCAAAAGGGGATGGGGGAGTTTCTGCAGACTCCAAGTGTCTCACAGCTGATCTTTGCAGCTCACTCCCTTAAACAGTATCCTAAAAGAACTCATTTTCCACAACAGCTCCAGTGACTGGATGGAGGAACTGCCACTCTTTTCCATGGCTCTTTAATGGCCATTTGGGATTTCCTCAGTAGATGTTAGTTCTTGTCCGCTTAAACTTTGGTGCATCTTAGTTCTGAATTCAGATAGTTACAAAAATAGTCCCTAAGATCTTACCTTTTTTAAAAAAAACTTTCAAGCTTGTATCTTTTAGTTCACTGTACTACTGTAAATTATGGTACTAAATGACACTGTTCAATTACCCTATCCAAGTTTGTACAGAACAGTTACATTTTGGTTTCTCCTGTGAGAGCTGCAAGTACCTGGAATTACTGCAGAACACTATTTGTTGCATGGAGATTACTTTATGGCTAATTCACTAGCTTCACAGACAAAACCTACCAATGGAATATTCTGTTCCATGAGGACTGTAAGGAAGAACTGAAAGAAAACACTGAAATCTCAGTTGACTTGTAACAATAATGGAATATCTACAACAAATGTGTGCAACACTGTGGTGATGGACTCAGCTCTTTAACTCCAATAAAGAAAATGCTTTTTAAGATTAGGCTGATATTAACCTACTATTCCTTTCCCAACTGCCATCTCTATTTTTGACAAAATGTCATGGCCACCTGAAAGCTGTTTCAGCACATGTAGAAAGCATCAGAAATAGTGAAGTAAACATGAGGTTTATGGGCAGTCTCTCACCATTTACAGTGGAAATGGAAACAGCCTGCATCCCCAAACAGGAAGGCTTTGGTCTTTGACAACAAAGCAGGATTTATAAAATTACACAGCTTCCACTTCCCTATTTTGATACTGAACCTTAACCCTTGGACAAAAGTTGATGTGGCACTGCTGGTTTGTGCTTCACTGGCTGTTCCCCTTCACCAGCTATCAAAGGAGTGATCCCACAGCACATCCCACAGGATATGGAAACCTCAGGGCTGTTTGCAACCGGGAATACTCTGCAGAGGCCTGGAAGAAGATGGCCCCAGTGTCTGTGTGAGGCCAGCTGGGAATTCAGGCTGCCCTGAGCTGTCAGTGCTGGGATCTCACAGGAGCCCTGCTCCAGGCAGGGCAGGCTCCAGTCTGAGCCATTCTGTATGAGCAGCTCCTGCTCTGCTACCACGCCGGGCCCTGTCAGCCACTGCAATCATGGATATGCATCTCCAGTACAGCTGATAGAAGCCAAAGCCATACAGCATGCTCCTTTATCTAATAAACATCAGCTTTTCCCTGTAACAGCTACTAATTGAAATCTTTCAGAATCATGGTTAAAAACCAGCTTAGCACAAGGGCCTCTTTGCAGCAAACCAGCAGGACATGGCACTGCTGGGGACTGTTCCTACAAGAACATGTTTTGTGGTCCTGCAACACCAGAGGAGCTCCCTCTGGTTGCTCCACAGGGTCTGGTCCCATTCCACTGCCACTCTCATGTGGCTCTGAGGATACTACAGCAGCCTCTGCTGTTGACACCTTCTTAGTTCCCCAAAGCTTTCAGCTCTTAGCCAACCCCTGGTACCCAGCCACCTCCTCTGCCTTCATATTCCAGGAATGGATGTTCCTTCCCACAGCAAACACACCTTTTCCTGTTGGACAGATGTTTCATTTTAGCAATACCTGCCCCTGCAGGACCTCTGTCATCTACCCAGCAACATCAGCTGCTCCCCAGGCAGTGATGCTCACTCCAGCTGGGCCCTTTTAAAAAACACAGCCAGGCCAGCAGGGAACTGCTGCAGCCCATGTGGCAACCAGGGCAGGCCTAGGGCCCTCACAAGTGGAATTTATTTTCCTTACACACTAAATTAGACATATGTTTAAAAAACTCCTACCAGCCTGACACTCTCTTTATTTTTATTTAAATATTTTGCCATTGGGAAAATGTCAGGTTGGTATAAATCTAGGAACAAACTACATCCTCAAATGCACTGCTGCTACTACGAGTGTTTGGAGAACTTTCTGCCAGAAGATTTGATATCCAGAACCCCCATTAAAAAAAGATTACACACACACAGAGCCCTGCAGGAAAAACTCACTGGTTCCTGCAATTCTGCAAAACACAATCCCATGCATGAAAAAAACCCCAAAATAAAACCCCAACCAACCAACTAAAAAACAATACCCAGAAAAACTTTTTTACCTTTGCAGTTGGGTGAATAAGAGGTCTTTTGAAGCCAACCTTTTTTCAGTTGTCTGCCTGCAGCCAGTGACAGCTGTATCACATCACATTAATCACATCTGTGCTGTTCTGTGTGTGAGGTTGTCCATATGAATAACTGAAAGTCACATCCTTGGTCCTCCAGCAGGGGTCACGTTTTGATGGCAAATGAAACTCCAGCTTCTCCCTAAACCAGGCTTTAAAAAACCAAATTAAACTGCAGAGCTGCAGAGCTGGATCATTAAAGGTCAACCACGCGAGCAGGTGTGGGTTCATTGGTCAAAGTGCTCCACCCCACTTGTAATCAGTCTCGGTGGTAATTTCATTAGTGCCTGGGGAAAAGACAGGCTGGGAGAGGCAGGTGATGGGGCAGGGTGCACATGGCAGGGCAGGGGGCTCTTAATCCCAGCAGGGTAATGGCCCATAGAAGTGCTAAAAGAACGGTGCTGTGAGCAGCTCTCTGGGCTCCTGGCTTCAGCAACATTTCAGTTCCAAGTAATTGCCCTTGGATTTCTTTCCCCCTGTTAGGCTGCTCACAGGTGTGTGGGGAAGGGTTCTGCTGCAATGGCACACACTGCAGTGCCCCATGCTGCAATGGCACACACTGCTGCACTGCCTGAGTGCCCAGGGACAGGCAGGGGACAGAAAAGGGACCTGCGTGGGCCCAAACCTGGTCTCAGGGTGACTTGAGCTGCAAAGATCAGGGAGAGCCCAAATGGAAAACAACTCGTACCACCAAGGGCCCTGTTGCTTTTATGGCAACAGAGGGACAGAGGACACCCCTCCTTGTCTTGGAGATCCCCCTCATCATCACTGGTTTGCCCTTCTCTTTGCACTTTGTGTTGCTGACTTGTTTTTTTGATGTTGGGCCCTTTCACTAGCAAAATGCTACTTTTATTTAAAAGAAATATCCCACACAAGTGAGTATCCCTTTGCACAAAACATAACCTTTCCTCCCTAAACAAATTCAGTCACAAGTTGAGAGGATGTTTTTCTCACTTTCCCAGAATCTCTCTGCTTTTGTTATTTAGTGACTCAGATGAGTCCCCTGTCCATTCAGGAAGCACAAATCCTTTGCTGTAGAGTCTACAGATTCCTAATCAGGGAGGGGTATTTGGGGTGACCTCTGTTCCATGTGCAGCACTCTGCTGTGGGCTCCTCCACCCCAGTTCCCTGTTCCTTTGGAGACTTGGAGATGGCAGCCCAGGGTGCCTGTGCAGGTGAGGGGCACTGGCACTCAGTGTTAATGCATAACCTCAGAGTGCCTGAGGCCAGCACTCATGGAATGGAACTGCTCTTCCAGGTTTCTGTGCAACTACAGCCCACCCCTTCAGCCTCCTGAGCAATGGCTTTGCAGTTATTAAGGGTGCAGTTAATCAGAAGAACAGCTCCAGATTTAATAAGCAAGTAAGGAAGGCACGCTAAAGGGACTGAGAGGAGAGGAGAGATCAAAACTCTAAAGCTGCTCAAACCAATGTGGGATTTTGGGCAAACTGTTGCCTTTGCTACTCCTTGCCTGTGTAACAATCAATGCCACTGGCTCACTGGAGCTCTGGTTCATTTTAAGGCTCTCAGGCAGCAGAATGCAGAGCATTAGTTTGCAATCTTTAGTCAAGATAATAAAAAATTATTTAGGACAACAAAAACTACAGCCTTCTGCAAAGACTTACAGAAAGGTCCCAGAATGTTGTGGCCAATAACTGGCCAATAAAATATCAGAAGGAATTCATAGTAAGACACACATACACAAAACCTAAAACATTAAGCCAAACACATAGATGTGGAATGGCCTCTAAACTAGGATACAGATCAGGATCATTCACCTCAGGAAAAAAGAAGTGGGATGTCTGAGCCAAAAATGACCCCAGCATGTGTGTGGTAATACCACTCAGGCCCAAGCCCAGCCCAATGGCTCAGTTCCATTCTGCCTGTGGCACGTCCCCACCCCAGGATTCAGGCAGGACTTGAGGGCAGAGGAAGAGCAGACCCTGAGCCCCTTCCCAAGACTGCTTGGAGTTCTGTGTGTGTCCCAGAGCACTGCAGGCCCTGTGGGGAGCTGGAAGCAGGACTGCAGCCACAGCTCCGTGGGGATGTGCCTGATCCTTCCCTCAGCTCCCCTCGCCCTGGGCCACCTCGCAGCTCCCGCTGGCAAATCCCCTCCAGACCCCACAGGATCAAGCCACCACTTGCACACCACCCTGTACCTTCCAGAAAATGGCTTCATCCCAGGCCCAATTCCAGCCAGAGGCTTGGGAAATGCCGAGATCCACTGGTGCTTCAGTAAGTTGCTAACAGGCAGGGGCTGCACCTTCACTTCCCTCTTCCAGGTGCTCTGATGGCTCCTCTGGCTGCGCTACAGGTAAAAGTGCCCGGTCTACATCAGGTTCTTATTAAAGAACTCCTCTCCTCATTCCCAGCCCAGCATGTCTGAGGAGCTTGGCTGAAATTTTAGCATCGTTAACACCCCATCAATGCTGTGTGAAACATGCCTGTAGGCCAACACTGGGGAAGTATCCATCTGGAATCCATCCCTGGCATGGATCAAAGTCACATGAGAGTCTGCCCCTGGACATTCTGGTGACTCTGCTGTTGGGAGAGGAGGCTGCAGGAGTCCTATTGAAATATCTTGAAATATCTGATCAGGTCTAGCTGTCAGTAGCCCAAGCTCTGTCCATGAATTATGCTCATCTGACCAGAAGGAGCCAGGTGAACCCTCACTGCTTTGTAAGATGAAACAAAGCTGAAGCTTCCAGCAAGGAACCTTCAGTCCCAGCTGAAGGTGAGAAGTCTGAACTCTTGTAGTTAATCTGAGGAGGAAGAACAGCAGATATTCAGCAGCTGGCTGAACTAAGGAGCAAATCAGTGTGGAGATGGGACAGGGAAAGAAGATAGTCCTACACAAAAGGTCTTTTTTGTTCCTCTCATACTTTGTGTCAAGGCAACAGAGAAGGAACTGTAAAATCTAGAACTCTTTTCAGAACCTGATAAAAAATGCAGGCCATAAATATATTGCATCCCTAAAACACTTCTGCAGTGCATCCAGGGCCTACACAAAAGTTACCAGGCACACTGATCCAGCTGGGGACAGAGCCACTGTACCCAGTTTTCTTTGTTGGCCTGGACCAAATTCTGAACTTCTGCAGAGATGTGCAATATCCACTAACCAGAACACTGCTGAGGGAGTTTCTTTTAGGACAGTGCCTGATAGGTTCCCACACAGTGAGCTGGCTGAAGGCTCAATTATCTGCTTCAGAGCAGTGAAGGATTGATATGCTTGAACTCTGTAAGCTTGGAATTACTCAAACACCTCCTCTGACTTCAAGACTTTGGAAATAAATCTGAAGGGGGCTGATTAATGCCAAGCTCACACCCTGCTCCCCCTAAAGGCTCAAGAATTCGGGCATGGCATCTTTGATCCAAGAGAAAACCTTGCAATTCTATCTGTTGTGCCTGTCTCCCAATAAATGTTCTCCTTTTCCCAGAAATTTTAACTCTGGCAGCACTTGGCCCCCAATACATATCAGCTGATGTATAGTGCTTGTCTGGACACATTTGGACCACTCCTGACTCTGTGTCCCTTTCTTCTCTCCCTGCTTTCCAAATAGCCATCCGTGACTGTTTACTTTGGCAACGCCTGCAAAAAAAAATAGTCTCAATGAAAAGGCAAAATCCATTAGGAAAAGCCAGCTGAGTGCTAAAAGGCCCCTAATCAGTAGAAAGTTTAAAGAGCACCGCTCAGAGAGAGGCTGTGCTGCCTTTCCAACACCTCCCCAGCAATGTGTGAGGCTATGACATGTCAGAGTGAAGCCCCAAACACAGGCACGCTGCCAGGGGAGCTGTTTCCTCAGGGCTGAGCAGAGCCTGAGCCTGACTGGGTGCTGGGAAGGGAGCTGCTGATGGAGGAGCAGCAGCATCACAGCAAATAACTGCAACCAAACTTCTTCCAGCCTCGGCTCTTCTCAGTCAAAGAAAGAGAGAGAGGACTAATCTCAGCTCTGCATTACAACTGCACCAAAGCAGGAACTTGGGGTTTAAGGGCCAGTGCTGGTCCAAGTAAAGGGATCTCAGCAAAGACAGCTCAAATCTCAGAAAAGCAGTACTAGAAAAGCAGCTGCTGCTGTGGAGAAAAGAAATACCCTCAACATGTCTTGTCTGAAACACTAAATTTGGCCAAGAGCTGAATATAGTTCAAGCTAAACTGCAATTGCTCCAAAACACCTCTCAGCTGTGAATTCCAGGTGAGAAATGACTGCTCCCTTCAGCTGTATGAGGTAGCCAATGCTCCAGCCTGGGTAGATTTACTTGCTTTGAGTTGAAATTATTTCAAACCACCATCTTCCAACATTTCACAAGTGCACTGAATTACAGATTTCAAAGCACCACGAAGAAGTCAACAAACCACTCCTTTCAGTTCCCCTACTAAGAAGAAAGTTGCATGTTTTTCTTTCAGGGAGCAATCAAAATATTTGTAATGAATCTGCTGCTCTATGAACTGTGTTTTTAAAGCTTGATAGAAACAATCAGGCTCAGGTTTAATTCATTCTCCTTCATCTTTCAGAGACTAATATGGAGTATAAGGGAATTCAGGCACAATTTACCTCTAGCAGCTTTATGCCACTAAAGGATGTGCACCTCACAGTCCACAGGTGAGGTATTTTCTGTCACCTAAGCTATGTAGACCCCTCCACTCTGTACAAAATTCTAAGTCATGCTTAAAGAAGTGTCAATAATTGAAATTATGATGCTCTATAGATGCACTGAAAACCATATGAATGAATGTATAAAAAGAGACAAAATTAGATTTTATGCAGAATTGATGAGGGTCAAGTTTAGGAGATAAAAGTATCCCAAAAAATGTAGGCTTTCATTTTCTGTTCTTTTTTTTTCTCCCCAGTTTTTTTACCTTGAGGTTAAATTCATGATTTCTTATATCTGAGCAGGACCAAGGTGCTGCTTTTCCTCACCTGCAGGGTGTAAATAGTGCCAGTGTCCCAGCCCCCATCCCTGCAAGGAGCAGCTCTCCCAGCCAGGTTCAGCTGAAGATGTGTCACTTGGGCAGCAAGTCTGGGAGCCTGAACCATTTGTAGCTCCTGAGCGTCTCTGGAACACCGAGGGTCATAAAAGCCCTTCTGAATGGGCACTTCACTGACAGTGCTCACCTTTAATGGCCTTTTTGTGAAGTTACAGCTTGGCTTTTAGGCCCTTTTTGCAATTCATCACTTAATCCATACATGCTGCCTTGGCCAAGAGCTGGACAATGGGGCCCCACTGTGTCTGGTTTTGTTATGGAGCAGCCGCAATGGCTTTTAACAAAAACAAGGTATCTGAAGGAGAAAAATGTATTCATCTTGAATTCCCAAGGGCTTCGACTTACTTAAGGTAGCTCTGCAGACACTGGTGTGTGCAATCAATGAAATCAAAACTACAGCCATGTAAGGATGGCAGAAAGGAGTAAGAATGTATATGCCTTTGCATGTATAAAATATGAGGGGAGGAAATGTACAGGGAGGAAGGAAACAGCTATCCTTGCAGCTAGGGCTAGAAAAGAGCATTTTTCTGATTTGAAATCTTTCATGATTAAATATAAAGGTATATTAGATTGGCAGGGAAGGATTGTTACACAGCCCTTTTTAAAAATAATATATCTTCTGGTACAGATCAATCCTATAATCCATTTGTCAGTTCCTTTTTGAATGGGAGGTGAAAAGATGGTAAAACTTATCCCCCCCAGCAGTCTTCCAATGCTGCTGCACAAAGAGCAGATGGGATGCCTTGGAACATGTAAGTCCAGGGTGCTGTGGTGGCAAACAGGGGCCAGCTCAAAACTGCTGAGACTTGGATTACATCAAACTAACTTGCTTAACTCTCCCACTGCAACATTTTCAGGTACAGAGGGAAGAGGTGGATACCCTTACTTGGGGGGAAAGGGGAAGGACTCCTTCTCTAGGCACCAGGAAGTGTGGAACTGCCCTCTGGCACTGCTGTCAATCCTTCACAGAAATCAGTAATCCTTTATCACAGAATGGCCTGGGTTGGAAGGGACCTTAAAGATCCTCCAGTTCCATCCCCCTGCCATGGGCAGGGAACATTCCACTAGACCAGGTTGTTCAGAGCTCCACTCATTCCTTGACAGAAGCCCTTGCCTGCACTGAAATCCACTTGTGATCCTTCACATGCTTCCTCTTTCCAGGGTGCTGACTATGTGAATCCAGTTCAGTTCAGAAACCTGGTACAGGGAAGGATTGGGCTTCAATGCCACAGAGGAAGAGCAGTGTCCATATTATCACCTTTTGGCTCAGGTAGCCCAGGGACATGTCACTTCAAGGTGGGGCCCTCAAAGGGGACCACTTGGCAAAGGGTAATCTTTATTTTCTTTTATTAATTTAAAACTTCAGCTGTCAAATTCAGATTATTTTTTAAATGAGATGAGTTTTTTTGCTTAGGCTCCAGTTAAGCTAATGTGGAAAGCTACACATCTCTGGAGGCTTCTAGAAGCGCTTCAAAAGACTAAAGTGAAGTCTTGAGAAAGCCAGCAGGGAACACTATGGACATGGATAAATTCCACTACCCTTCTGTGGAATTCATCCCACTTTAATTTGGCTCTAGGCACCCAAAGTGAAGCCACAAATTTGGCAATCAAGTAAGTGGGTGGCCAGTCCAACACTTACAGAGTAGCAACCACTGACCTCAGTTAATTTTCTTTCTACAGCTGATCTCTTTCTGCACTCAGCCATTCCACCCACGTCCTGATTTTTATCAGGCCTTCAGTCTTCCAAAGTATCTCCCTCAGAGAGCAAAGCAGGATGCATTCCCCCTCTAGACTCAAATGTGTAAGTGAAACCAAAGCAGGCAAGAGGAGCCGGGCACCAGTGGCATTTGCTGTGGAGCTGGAGCCGAGGGCCTGCGTGCAGCAGGCCTGCTGAGCATTAGCTCCATTTGCTTTTTGTCTCTTAGCCCCCCACACCTGCCTGCCATTTAGCTGCCTCTGAAGGCTGGCCAAGGGACATCAGATCAAATAATAAAAGCCACATTGAAGCAGTGTTTCAGCTGAAACAGTATGAGTGGAGGCGAGATGGGGCTTGGAAAAGGCTCCCTCTCAAAGAGCCCACACATACATGCGAGAAGGTCATTAACTTGTGCCTTGTGCTATCTTTGCCGTCTCCGCTCCCTCTCTCTCAATTATTACATCAGAAGGAAATGAGAGAGCACTTTGCCAAATACTAATGGACTTGATGTTTTCATAATCTCAAGTGCACAACAATCAGAGCTGTTTATTTTCCAAAGAAGATGGGAACCAGGGGAGGAGGCTGAAGACTGTGCCATTCTGTTAAGGAGGGGAAAAAACCCCTTATGGCCAAGAGCCGAGACTGAAAAACAAGCATCTAGGAACACTCTTGTTGTTACAACTCTAGCACTCATTTCTGGGGAAAAGGTAGTGAGAGTGCTTAGTTACTGTCCTGTCCCACTGCCCACTGCACAGCAACTGACAGCAAGGGTCCAAGTTGGCAGAACACTTTTAAGTGTTTCAGCTTGAACTCAAATTATTTAGTTGGCTTTTTTATGTCTGAATGTAATGATACCACTATGTATTTGTTTCTGAAGTGTAGCAAGAACCATTCTTTTCTGGATGAAACATGCTCAGGAGACAGGATGTGACTGAGCTGACAGGAGGGGTCTCTGCAGTGACATGAAGAAGTCAAACCTGTTTCTTCTTTTCAGTAGCCAGTTTACCCACAACTTGAGCCTGTTCTGAAATCCCAGGTTTTGCTTACAAAGGGAGCTTAGCAGGATAGTTGTGCATCCTTAGATCTATGTTGGTGTACAAACACTGGGATTTCCCCAAAGAGCCAGCTAGGACTGTGAGGCTTCTGTCCTGGAGTGACCAGGCTATTCCCCTGGTAAAGGACTGGCATCCCATTGGGGTGTGAGGAATTACAGAGAGGATTTGGTTTTACTAAGTGAGCCCAAGTCATCAGCAGGAAGATAAGGACATTTTGTGTTCTTCCTTGCTGCTCAGATTTTGGAAGTTTCTGCCTTTGACAGGGATTTTAAATTCTCAGTACTCTCTGAGTGTGACAGACACCACTGACAGGAACCTGCATGTGAGCTGATGTGGGAATGACTTACCCAGTCACATCACAACTGACTTACCAAAGGATTCCCCAAGAGAGTCCTCCATTCTCACATAACACCTTTCAAACATCATAAACAGAAAAAAGGCTTTGTATAATTTGGGAGTCTTTGGGCTGAACTGGGGCATAACAACTTTCCTAGTGTGTGCAGGTACTTATTGATCCCTATGATCCAATTCCAGGAACCTCCAGCGCCAGCATTTGTCCATACAGGCAAATGTTCTGGGCCTTTGACTGGGTTAAGAAGCCAAAAAGGGCTCTTAACTACCACTGTTCAAGCATTTTTCATCCACTTAGTTAAATTCCAGGTACCTCCTATAGAAAAGAGCTTAGAATCTTGTCTCCTACAAGCTTAATACTGGTGTTGTGTGCAAGATCAGAAGTTTTCCTAGTAGTAAAACAAAGGGCTACTTCTCTGAGGGATGAACGTAACAAATGTCAAACAGGGAAAGTTTCTGGACCCCATGTTAAAAATCAAAAGGCTATTTCTAAATGGTGGCTCGGACAAGAGCCGGGGCAGCGGAGGAGAGGAGCGGGTGCCGCTCCTGTGCCGTCAGCTCCCGGGAGGTGTCGCCGCAGCCCAAGGCTGGAGGCGCCAGGACACACTGGCTGCTCCTCACATGCTGTGTCCCCCTTGCGCGGCTGAGGGGACACCTCAACCTCAGGTGGCAGAACCACACTCCAGCGACACCTCCTGTGTGATGCTCTGGCAGCAGCAAGCTGAGGCTCCCCTTGCCAATCTCATTCCCATCTCATTCCCACGTCCCCCGTTGTCAGCGCTCCCCTTGTGCACCTGGGGCTTCACCTGCAGCAGGGCTGAGGGGCTCTCCCTACTGCTGGCTGGGTTGTGTTCTGTGGGTGACCTTTGTGCTAAAGCCTAATAAATGCTCAAAACCAGAGGGATTTTGGATTTGGTCTGATGAAAAAAAAAAGAGAGATAATGTATATGGAGAGATCTGATAAAGAGCTGCTTTACTTGTATTAAAGAAGACATATTTAAAGAGGCTTTCACTGAAGACATGGTTGGTGTAGAATACTGGGACTGTGTCCTGGGAGTGGAAGGCAGTATTGAGCATCTTGTGCACCATATAATTAACTTGATTTTTGGGCATCTTGAGGGCCATTAGACTTGAATGAGACATGAATGCAAGCACTTGTGTTTGTGGTCATCAAAAGTACCCCTTTGTTGTACTTGAAAATACAGCAGCCAGTGGAACAGAGGCTCAGCACTGCCTGGTCTGGTGCTGTTTGCAAAGTACAAACTGGGCACCAATGGACAATGTAGTGTGGGGACATGTAGCCATACACATCAGACTGAGACATTTTCTGTACACCTCTGATGCCAGAATATTTTAGCAGCAAGCTTTAAATTTGTATTATATCCCAAACTTATATTGATTATAAGTTGTTATACAGGAAGAGACTAATGCAGGTGAGATAGGAAGTGATGATTATCCCTCATATAAAATTTAACTGTATACAGAAATACTGAATGGGGATGAACTGCCTGTGTAACTCTCAGAAGAAGGAAACATCTCAGACTAGATAGGCCATACTTAGTGGGAGGGAGGTTAAATAAACCCCAAAGAATCCAAGAATGCTAACACAACCCCAAACCTCTGGGGAATCACTCTAATCCTTTGGAGTTGAGAACTGGAAACATACCTGAACTACCTGTCATGAGTAGAAAGTCCATCCTCCAAAAGGAATCAGATGTTCTGTGGCCCACATGGATCCTCCCCATATATTCACTTCTGTGCTACTCCTTAGAATCTCATGGAAATCTCTAATTCAATGAAATCAGCCTTCTCACACTCCCTGGTGGAGTGTTCCTTCAGTCACAACTAAACGTTTCTTTACAATTCCCACCAAAAAAAGTGTGTTAATGACAAGGAGAGGCAGATGAAATCATCCAGGGCTGGGAACATGGGCAGCAGGCTTACAGGCAAGTGTGTTCAAAAATACCTGAAAACTGGACCATCACACACCTGCTCTGGATCTATTCTCCCTCTGGCTCTGGTCTCGGGCAACCCAGCAAGGTTAGAGGGTTTTCCCCATCAGTCTCTAACACTGTGTTTGTCCTTCACACCCACTGGTGACCCCTTCAATGCACCTAGTTTACTATTTTGAGATTCCTCCTAAGTATTTCTGGATGCACCATTCAGTAGCTCTCCTTCTAGAAGTTACACTTGCATTATTAGTGCTCTGAGATTTCTATTAACTCTGTCCCCCTTTTTTTCCTCTCTTAAGCATTTAAGTATATAGCTCAGTCAGCTACTTGTCTCACTTTAAGCAGTGGCCAAGGGCTATTTAATGATTTGGGTTTATACAGTGCACACTGCCTGCCTAAGTACCTGTGATACATGGTAAAAGCACAAATTCTTCTGTTAGAAACAGGTTTGTGTTTAAAACAAACGAACGTACACTCAAAGTTTTCCTCTATGACAGCCAGATTAAACCTGTCCAGCTCAAATAAGCCAGCTTCCAGCTCTCAAAACTTTCCTTCTCCTTTGTAAAGAGTGTGGAGTGTTAGTTTCTGGTTAAAACTTTTATCAGAATCAACAGTGAGGGACAGGAGTAGTGGTGTGGTTTTTAGCCCTTTTGTTTTCATTTATTTAAGATCATAGTGGATTTTTCTGCATGTTGAATTTTCCTCCTAAAACTTCTCAAGGCTGGAGAACTTGAATTACTGAAATATCACTGAGTGATTACTGCCCTTCATTCAGGACAATTATGTAGCCCTGAAAATCCTGCTTGCACTATTTGTTTTGTTTGTTTTTTTTACATTGGATCCTCTCCACTGTAAGTATGTGTCTGTGTAAAGATGCCCCAGAAAGGGACCAGCTTCATAGGTCTCAATGCTGGTGACAAAAAGAGGTTAAACTTGTAAGCAACCAATGTAACTTCTCTTAGCATTAAATGATTCTCTCACCACTCAGATGGTCCAGTACCTGTACTGATAAACCCCTTTCTTACCATGTTGTTGAGCAGTGCAGGATTCTCCTCTTTGGCACAGGGTTAGAAGTGCCTCACTTGCTGGGGCTCTCCAGGCTGTACCTGCACTTGTGGTCCTCCTGCATCATGGGACTGAAGTCTGGGGACAGAAGGGAAGGGCTGATCCAGCTGTAGGACACAAGTTGCTCCCATAAGCTACTCCTGACTGGAAAACAGAAGTTAGGGTACCTTAGAACATGAATGGCCTATTAGAAAATACTACTCTCAAGAGAGAGGAATATTATTTTAAGTAGTCATCCCTCACCTGAAAACTTTAAACTTTGATTTAGGTTTCAATTCAAATACTTTTAATGAAGTTACACTTCTGAGTGAATAAGGCCCATAGAAAGACTGTGGTTCTCCTTAAAAAGAGTCAGTACAAGAGTGGAAATGTGGAAGAGAGACATTGATAGCTAGAGATGTAAAAGACAAATGTGTAATGGAAGAAATGTAGGCAAATACTCTGCAGCCTTTTGACAGCTTTGGAACAGTGTTGTCCAGCTGCAGCATCACCCATCTGAAAAAATATCTGAAGGTCACATTTTCAGCCTCTCAGAGCACTTGAATCTAGGGCAAGTGTTATGGGGACAGATCCAGGTCTGCTACTCTGCGTGGCATTCTTCCTTTTGAGCATCACCATGGTAAACAGAGAGGGTTGCCAGGAGCCTGGATGCATTGTTTGTGTCAGTCCCTCATCCCCTCTCCCCCTCCTTCCCCAAATGCTTTCTCGGTGATTAGTTACTGAGTAGAAGGGGCTCCAGTTACCATGCAGCCTGCCATCCCTCCTCATTTTATTGGACTAATATCCCACCTGCGATGATAAGGTTTAAACTTGTTTAATCTCCCAGCTTAGCTGTGGTGTTTTAATATTTTTAAAATGGTTGTTTCAGAAAAAGGAGGATTTAAACAGGTTTTGAATAAATAATAAAAGCCCTTCTCACAGGTTGCAATGCAGGCCGGGAGGCATGAACCATTTTCATCAGGTCAGATTTCACGTTGGGTTATCCCAAGGTGGCCTGACTTTGTGGCTACGGATTTACAATGGAACAGTCAGATGCAAAGCAGTTTATGGAGGAGAAACTGCTTTAATAATGCATTTCCTGCTCAGCAAACAGCAGATACAATGACATTCATAGGGAATGGGAGAGTGAACAAAGTCTCACAGGAAAGGAACCAGTTTCTCCCCAGAGTTTAATAACTTCTTTTGTTCCTACAATATATTTTGGGAGATAAAGGTTGACCTGAGAGACATCACAATGTACAGCTCTGAAGTGATAAAAAAGACAGGTTTGCACATCTCAGGCCTGATAACCTGGAGCTGCATCTGCATTGTTTCAAATCTAAGGGAAGGGAAAGAGGTTCTCATTTCATGGCAAAACTTCACAGGCATAAACATAAGGCTCTTTGTCTGGAATAATCTGGACAAAGTGCCTTGTGTTGATGTGTAGAACACCTTGGTTTGTCTCTCACTCTCTGCTCCCTGGACTGGGAATGCTGTTTTCAGCCTCAAGAGGAGCACTGACAAGCTCCTGACTTCTCTGAGCCAAGCCAAAGCTGTAACACCAGGCCTCCAGGAGAGCCTTGCTCTCTCAGGCCAAGCCACTGGGATGTACAGGCTTCCAGGAGCACATGTGTAGGACTGGGACTGTAAAGCCAGAAAAACCAGGTGAGACTTCTCTAGCTTTGTTCAAGACTTCTCCTGCACACTCAGGCACAATTTGTGTGGAAATTGGAGTAAAGCAAAGCATAGTAACTAAAGCAGGGGTGGCAAAAGGCTACCAGAAATGAGCCCACTGATCCATGGATCCGTTCCAGAAGGGCCCAAGCAGCACTAGCTTGATGACAGTAGTGCTGTCCAATTCTTTTCCTAAGGCTGCAGAAAAGACAAGGTGGGCACAGTGCTGTTTAGTACAAATAGTGTTTATATAATTTCTGTCAAACACAGTAATTCAAAGAGATACCAGAAGGGAACTTGGCCGTGGCCAGCTTCGAGTGAAGGGAGAGCCATTGTGTCTCAAAGATGGGTCATGCCAAGCTCTGAGCTTGTGTTTCCACAGATGAATTTGCAAGTGCAGCTCATAAGCAAATTAGCTCTGAGTAGCTCAGTTAGCCCTGCCACCCCAGATGGGCTCTTTCCTAACCTGGTGGAGAAGGAGAGGGGGAACCCAAATCACTTTCTGGTTGCAAAGAGGACAGGGAAGAGGATAATGCTTTCATTGGTACATAAACCCCTCTCTGACATAGCTAAAATTACCTTCGAGCTCCTAGCTCCCCCAGGAAGCTTTTATGGACAAAACAGCAAATAAGAGCAATTTACTTCACAGCATATAATCATATTTCCTGTATTCTTCCCTATTTGACATAACCACAGGGCAAAAACATGTAAAATCTAGATGAGATTGGGTAAAAACATAATAATAACAAACCACTGCCTCCATTACACCTTCTATTTGAGGGAAAAGAGGCTGTTTCAGCATGATTTCAAGCACTACTCTAGTTTTGTATCACCTTGAAATAGTGAAGTATTATCCCTATCTTTTTTAGCAATGCCATAGAAGTCAAGTAATAACTTGCTACCACATTGCTCACTCTGTGAGAAGCCCTGTGGGCACAACCTAAATACCCTCAACTGCAGTTGTCTGCCTCAACATAAAAGCATCCCTCCTCAGCAAACCAAACAAACCCCACACCTAAATTCTTTATGGAAAGATGTGGTATTGCAGGCTGAAGGCAATGTATAAAACAGGGAAAATATTTTAAAAGCAAGAGTAAAACAGTGAAATTGGGATTCATTTTATCTGCTAAAATGAAGGTTGGGAAAGAGCTGAATCTGTCAATGAAAATATAGCAGATTACTTTGAGGACCCTTAAAGGGGTGGGGGCTTAAACATCAATATTGAAGTAAATCCTGAATGGCAGGACAAGCAAACGTCCTTCCATAGTTCAGAATATTACAGAAGAGAGACATCCATCTCTCTGGTCACCTCATGTGTATGGAAAAACCACTTTCTTTGAGGGTCCTGTGCTAACTAAAGGATTTGTTTTTCAGTTCCTTGAATGTCAGTTTTCATTTGGAGGGTACGGAAGGGCAAACATACAGAGTTCAAACTTGTTTAGGAATGAGCTGGACTTTAACTTTAGTAAAAGAAAGGTCTGGGCCAGTGTTACTTGGTTTTTAGATGCAACATCACTAAATCAGACCACACTGCAGGAGAGGTCTGTAGTTAGTCTGCCACTAGATACCAGTATGAATAAAAATCACCCCTGTTAATTGCCAATACAGCAAAGCTCGGTATCATATTTATTACATGTGACTTTTCTGAGGCGAAATTTCACACAACATCACAGGCTATTGTGGTGCTTCAGCTTTCCAGCTGGCATCTGCTCTTCCACAAGGTTTTATGCTCAGTTTATCAGAGAGTACTAATTGCAGTTGTCTGGTTTCAGGTCATACAAATAAAGACAGATAATGGGGTTTTTGTTTTGTAGGTTATGTTTTTGGTTTGTTCCCTGCTATATGGCTACTGCTGAGCTATGCAACAAGAACATCACTGTGGGACAATCCCAGGAGAATCCCACGTCTGATGCTCACATGTATGATGGACACAGTTCTAGTTACAGAAACTAGGGGTCAGTTCAAGTTGTGGAAATTGGAATCTTCACAAGTGGATCAAGAATGCTTCCAGTCTGGTGTGCAAACTATTTAGCAGGAGCCAGCATGGCTCAAAACAAAAAAGGAGAAAACCCAATGGAAACAGGCAATTTGTGAAGCAGTAATTATTCCTTGTTTAAGTAAAAGGTCACTGGAGGAAAGCAGTGTCTAGAATTGGAGAAGTGACAAGTGCTGTTAACTCAAGTATTGTGGCAGATTTTTTTGGCAGCTGTTCGTACTTGGGGTACCTAGCCTTGGCCATGGCTTTGTTGTGCTGGTTAACTGTTTGTGGGGCAGCAGTACAGGCTGAACCACTGATACAGCTGCCTGGAAAGATCAATTTGAACAAAAAATAAAACTACCTGCTTCAGCTAATGATCCGGCCATGTGAATTGCTGTACTGCTATACAGCTGATTTCTAGCAGCTCAGATAAATAGCTTGGAGTAATGTGATGGAGGAATCCAGGGAAAGATCTGCTTCAGAGGAGTTTGATGATGGTGGAAGGATGCTGTGGATATACCCTTTTAATTTTCAAAGATTTGATCTGCAAATCTCATACTTCAGGACTAAATCCTATTCACAAAGATCTTGTTGACTTCAAACAATCCCCCAAGAACGCAATTTGTAACAAAGAGCCAAGACTTAAGCTTCTGCATTAGAAGAGCACTTTTGTTCAAATTTCATATTTAAAAATACATTAGAAACAAAAGTATATTCTTTTTCAGGTAAAACTAGCCCAGTGCCCTATGTGTCAGATGCTTTGCATTGTTTTGAAGGAAGCAGCTGTTCCAAGCCAGCCCCCAGTGTCCTCAGGTGCAGGACACACATATAATTTGCTCTTGTACCTCAATCAGTGAACAAGCAGAAAAATAGGACTAAATTAATTTCTCTCGTTCCTTTCCACTCTGTCCTATTTTTTACAAGAGCCTTTTAAAAATGTTGCTTACTATATGATTATGCACAGCAGGGGTTTGTAACAACCTCATCTTAACTCAACTACCTCTGCCCTTGCTGTGGAATGATTGGTTGCCTTGGCAATTTTCTCCATGTGGTGCTCAGGAGCTACAATTATAGTGCTTTTCTCAGTAGTGATCCTCTTAGTTCCCTTTCTTAGGAGTTCATGATAAGGAGATACAAAATTATATATATAATGGATTTTACTGCTCCAGCCTTCTACCTCTTTCAGCCCTGAAGGAAGCAAATCCGCACTATCTAAACCTGTTTGCTCTGTAGCAAGGAGAAAAACCCTCTGTTTGTGGAGGATGAAGAACTGTGTTAGCTGGAGGTCACAAGCAGGTGGGTCAAGCCACCTGAGGTGATAACTCTGAGTCCCACATAAAACCTGAGGATTTGAGCAAGAGCCTTTTGGGCCATTCCCCAGCGAGGAGGGAGCATTGTTCTGTATTGCATTCCATAGACCTCAGCTCAAATGTGCTGTCTTTGCAAGTGAAGTGATGGCAACTTGAACTGCTGGCTCTGCAAACTCAGGCTAAATGCAGATGAGCAGGACTTTGCACTGAAATGGGAGGGGGAGCTGCCTCAGCCTCCCTCAGCTCAGATTTATAGGCCAAGCCTAGTGCTGCTAAACTACACCATCACATATTGTCTGTGTACATAGTTATGGACAAAAGTAAAACCCGTGTCAGCTCTGTGACATCAGCAAAAGATTCAGTGATAAAAATGCACTACTTCCTTGACTGTACTTTTTCTTCAGGGGTAACAGGGGGGTTTAAACTTAAAAAAAAAAAAATCTGTCCCTGAATTTGAATATGACTCGTAACAGAGGGGGAGCAAGGCCACCAAGTAAGCAGTCACATAGGAGACTATAAGTTTAGGGAGAGATCTAAGGACAGCACTGAGGTTAGATCTACCTCTGCTCTCTGTAAGCAGTGGATGGATGCACAGAATGGTCATATATTGCTCAATCTACATGTGAGCCTCTGTATTGTGTGCCTGTGAGTACCTGAGGAAGGATGTGTGGTTTTCTCGCTGCTGAGGTTGGAAGGCTCCAGTTCGTGCTCAGGGAGGGAAGTTGTTCTCACCATGCACAAACTGTGGGGCTTCACAACACAAATGCTTAATTGCAGCTGGCATTTTGGACACTCTCAGTGCCTGTGCCAGTGGGCACTTGGCTGATGAAATACATCCCTTCTGACACAAGCAACGTGAAAACTGCAGAGGAGACTGAAATGCTGAACTGCTGGTTCAACAATTAAGAACCTAAAAAAAATTAAGCAGTCCTAAACAGTTCAGTTCTAACTGCTAAAATACAACCAAAGAGAAGATAGATTTCCGGTTCTGTGCATATGGGTCTCCTTGTTTTCTCTTCCCCTGCCCCCTCTGCTGTCTGTGTGACCACAGATGTACTCTGCTCTAAGAGGGCAGCCACCAGCAGCTGCCTGAGATGCCATCATTAATTAAAATCTTGGTTCTCAAGTGCTGCTCAGATTCAGAAAAGGGTGAGAAATACCACCTCTGAGAGCCACAAAAACAGAACTATCTCTCAACCAAAATCACTGATGCTGAGCACTTCCAGGCAGATCACACAAATGTTTGGCATACACAAACCAAATTCAAATCTGACTTGAAGGAACAAAACTCCACCACCACCAAAAGCTCTTAATTCAACTTAGAAGCTACATGAAGAGTGTAAGAAGGAGCTCCTCTTGCACTAGATACTGTTTTAGTACCCTTTTGAAGAAGAAACTAAATGGCAAGGTATTAATCTGATCTGTTTTGTTAAGTTTGACACTGTATCAGCAATTTGCCCATTTTGGACCACAGGAAGCCTCTGGGCCTCCGGTTAAACAGCAAAGAGTATACCCAGCCACCCTTGACTTTCTTGTATGAACACACTCCAAGCCAGGTGTGAAGTCCACATTTGCTTTTTCTTTCAAAAACCAAGAAATCCAATAGAAGAGTTGGAGCAGGTTTCTGCTTCAGCAGGGACTCAAGCTTGTATTGGGTCAAACAAGGAGTAGCATTAATCCTCCACTTAATTGCAGCCCCCTTCAGGGCAGAAATTGGCAGCAGTTTAATGTGATGGAGGAATGTTACACATGAGCTCAGGACAAAGCAAGGAATGACGTCTCCATTGAAAATGCAATGAGACATTAACGGAGAGAAAACAATTACAGCTGGAATTTGGAGGGGTTGTCAGGTTTAGCACCACTGTACTTGCAAAGACTGCTGCAGGATGTTTAGAAACCCGGCTGATCTACATCACTACCTGCAGTGCTGCATTGACTTGGGAGCTCTTATCTTTTATTGCTCTGGAATTCTTTTTAAAATGTATGGAATCTGACAAGATATCTAGGTGGCACGCAAGCTTCAACTGCACTTCACTAAATCTAAAAGAATCTATGCATCTTTACCTTTTTGCCCTTTTCTTTTTCTCATGTTTGTTGCACAAAGGAAACATCTTTTTATGTGAATGATGATTAATAAGCAGCCCTGCTGAAGGGTGACAGAGCTGGTGCTAAGAACAGGCTCCTTTGATAGACACTTTAAAATGTGTTCTAACATGTGAAAATGATAGGCTGTCAAGTCACCATTCAGGTGTACACCGAGATAATAACATGCATTTGAGAAAAATGATAAGGTAAAATACACATTTCTACAGTATGAAGATAAATAGTGAAATACACACTTGCGTGCCTCTATGTAAAGTAAGGAAAAAAAAAGAAAAAAATCAATTCAGAGTGGAATTGTGAGTAGTCTGGACATCTCTATTGCCTTGTGCTTGAAATATCATCTCAACTGAGTGTGTCTTGTTGTATTTGTGCCTGAATTAAAGAGAAAAAGCATTTGCAGTGTCCAAGCTATCAAATCTTCCTGCATGGCTGAAGACATCTCAGGACAGGACTTAGTTTAAAGGCTGTGGGCATACTTTCAGTATGTGAATTTCTAGGCAGAACTAGAAATGGGATCTTTCTGGAAAAGAGCATGATTAATAGGAAGCTTCTAATGAAAATGAAGCAGTAGAAGGTCTGGTTTGCTTGATATCAACAAGAAAACATCACCTTTCTTATATGAGAAGAAAGTTGACAAGTAGCAACTGAAGTTGGGGACTAGTGAAAGGATAGTTGTCTTCTATTATTTTTTTGAAGTATACTGCAGCCCAGAATCTCCTTCCCCGATTGCTACTTTGACCTCTTAAGAACAAAGTGCTCAAGTATTTGAAGTTTAACCTTAGAAACATGCAGTGAATAACAGGCACTTTCCCATTCCTGTTCATGTTGCCATTTTCAAACATCTGATAAATGTCAAGCCCTCTCCCTTTATAAAAAGTTTTTCCTTTTGTATCAGGGAAAAACAAAACAAAACAGCAATGCTCAGAATGCCAGTGTGAACCATGAAGGCAACTTTCCTCACCTGAGCGGATTGCCCTGGGGAGACAGGGTAGATACCCTTCATGGAGCTGTTCCAAGCTCTTCAAACCCAGCATCAAAGCAACAACCCTCTGGCTTAGAGGTGAGAAAATGATGCCCTGAGGCACAGCTTCTGTGTCAGGCAGGTAGCAAGCAATGGGCTCGTAAAACAATATTTGAAGAAAGGTAAAAAAACATGAGGGAAAGGGAAGAGTTTCTTATTAGCTGCAAAGTAAGGCTTTTCGATCACAATCTCTGACAAAGAACAGCACTATTTGGACAGTAAATCATTGTGGCCCACTGAGGAACCTGTGCTGATAAGAGTCTGACAGGCCAGGGAAGAGGTTCAGGGCTTGCAGGGAAAATCTTTCATTCCAAACACACACAACAGACCAGCAGAGGCAGGAGGAGCAGGTACAGGCAGGCAGTTCTGAACAGGAGGGTGAAATGGGATTTCTGCTCTTTCTACAAAGAAGAGAGGAAAGCCCCTCTCTGATGCTTTTAGTTGGGAATAAAGAGGGCTGCCTTAAGATTAAGGTTCTTCAACCTATGCCTTCTTCCCATCAGTTTCTGGGTCTAGTGACACAGCCCAAAATGAAATTGAGTGTGTCCAGAGATTCCCCTTTGTGTTCTGGGCAGGTAGGTGACAGGGGATGGGTGACTTGGCACATTGTGCATTTCCTGTAAAACTTAAGACTGTTTTGGACCCGTTTACTTTGTAGTGCACGAATATCATGTTCTTTCCCTTCCTCTTCCCTTCCCACTCTTCCCCTTGTGCACTTGCTTTGTCCCCACAGCAAGAGGGAGTTTAATATGGTGTAAATTACATTGGCAAGAAGGAGGGAGATTAGAGGAAAAGCAGATAATTGAAGAGTTTAAGCACTTTCCTCTTGATTCCTCAAACACTGTAAGTATGATATTTCACTATTCTGCAGTATTTCTGGGACATATCTGAAATACCTAAATTCAAGAGGTGACTGGAAAAGAAAATAAAAAAAACAAAGGTATAATTAATGTTCACCATATTTTCTTGTTCCTTTGCCAATGCAAGGACAGATGCAGAAGACGACACTTTGCCCTTGACACTGACCTGCACATTATTCCATTTTAACTATACCATCTTTCCAGGGACTGCTCCAGAGCATTAGTGTAGAACAACCCAAACACTCATATTACTCCTATTTTCCAGTGTTCCTCTTGTGTTACCATTGCTCTTCATCACCGAGTCTCCATACAAGCCTCGGTGATGAAGAGAGCCCCCCACGCAGCAATCTGCCCCGAGCCCTTACTGCCAGCCCTGCAAGGGTATTATGTGCCAACAGAGCAGGAGAGATGTTCAAAACATATTGAAGAGTCTATTTCTAAAATTTTAAGCAGTAAAGAGTTCATTGAGGCTATTCTGTGATATCTAAAGACACAAATGAGCAATGCTGAGGTTTCTTCCCCTGTCTATTTACCTTCTACTTATCATAGATTCTCTCTGCAGCCAACAGCTTGCTGCATCCTGGTTTTTTGTATTTTACTACTGGTCCAGCTAACCTGGCATTCACACTCTAATTGCAATTCACTTGTGAACTTTCTTGGTGCAGTTGAGGGAATGGAGGGGGAGAAAACATACATAGGTGTAGAAGCACTATGCTGTGCTATGAATGAGCAAAACTACATCTAGAAAGTATTAAATAATATTTTGAAAAGGCAAGAAAACCCAACAAACAGCCAGAGCCTCCTGTCTTCCTTGTCTCCTGTGGAAAAAGGGGAATTCCGGCTCCTGCCATTAGAAATAAATTGCCAGCAGCAAGGAGGTACTAACTAGTCTGACACGGTACTTTCCCCAGGAGAAGAGAATCCTATTATAGCACCGAGAAACATTCTCACCTCAGGCAACTGATCTTAACAGTTCAGTGTCTTAAATTTAGGGAGCAAGAAGAGAATGATGATAGCACTTGCTCTTCACTAAGGCGCTTGCCTTGAGAGGCCTCTCAGTCCCACTTCAGAGGAACAAAGTCACTGTCCTGTCAAGCACTTAGAGGCACCACAGTTCCCTAACTCCACTGATGGGGACTACTCAAATTGGGTAAACCTTGTAAATCTTCTCACTGGAGAGACAATGTCTTGGAGCTGCTATCAAATCACACAAGAGGAGTCAGATTGGATTAGATCACAGCTAAATCTATCCCAGCATCCTGTCTGTTACAATGGTCATTAGTAGATGTAAATGGAAAGACTGCAAGAAACAAGGCAAGTATAAAGTGATCTTGTACCAACCCAGTCCCCCCAGGAATTAGGGATTAGATGACTAATGTTCTCATAACAGGCTTTCACTGCAGTGAGACCCACCTTTCCTACCTCCTTGTCTCTGCTTTGAAACTGCCACCCTGCAGTCAAGATGTTAGCAGAAAAATGCATCTGTAATGTGTTAAGATAGGAAAATTTCTCTGCAAAATTCCCCACGTGTTGACAGAAATTAATGTTGAGATGACAGAAGACTTCATCTTTAGGGAGGGCTTGACAAAGTCTTCATCCTTGGAACTAATAAGCTGGCTTAAAAGCCCTCATTTGCTTCTTGACTGAACCCTGGATCTTGCATCTTCCTTAAAGCACTGACACAAGGCTGTTGGATATTTGATGACATAGAGATATACTTGATGCTCAGATTTAACTCTATTGCATTTTTTAAAATAAAATATTTAGCCTAGGCACAATAAAGATTTAAGTACACTGTTCAGGCCAGTCAGAGAATTAGATGTGGATTCAGCTTACTTCAAACAGAAAGGGGGCATGAAACTAGGATTTCTAAATTCTTCTTCTGTTCCAATTTTCTGGGCTGATCCAGGAAGTTACAACCATGCAGGGTTTTCCTAACCCAGATCACCTGTATGTGAGTAGATAGGAAAATGTCCAGACAAGATTCTTCTCTTTTCAAAGACCAGATCCAATGAAGCTGGAAGAGTACATATTGAGAAATCCTTTAAATACTCACATAGTCCTCTTCTGTATATGGTGTCATGCAGAAAAACAAGTTGCTACTCTTGGTGCTTTATAAATGTACCAAAATTCAAGTGGATTAAATTGTGCTATATAACTGCACAACTATGCTGGGCAAATATAATGCTATGGCTTCACGGTGAGGTATTAAAATGAAAAGACCTAATTTTACATGTAATTGCCTCACTATCAGTTTCTATAACCTACCTGCCAATTAATCCCCCAGTGTGGGAAGCCCTCATTTGAGGAATGGAGTGTAATCCTAGACAATTCCCCAAGCCATGTGTGTGCTCAGGGATGTCTCTGGTTTGTCTCTGTGTCCTTGTAAGGGAACACATGCCACAACTGTCCTGCAGACCCTGAGAGGCAGGAGCAGGTACAGCCCAGCCCTCCCTGAGCCTTCCCAAGGTCAGGATGCAGAGCCCCTGCGGCAGCCCTGACCTGTCTCACCACGGCACAGATACTCTGCTGTTCTGACAGCCTGGCAGTTCATCACCCAGATGAAAGCTCTGATCTCCCCTGTTTGTCAGCAGAGCTGTCACAGGTGAAATTTTGCAGATTTCCCAAGGTAGGTGAAATATGACTGGGGGGCAGAGGCAGAGAGGAGGGCAGGGAATGTGCAGTTATTTAAGTCTTCAAGATGTCTCGGGCACAGAGCTTGGTGCTTCTGCCTGGCTCTTGCCTGTGACTACTGGAAGAGGCCTAAGGGACTGTTCTTGGAATTCCCCTGATTGTCAGGGACCAGCTGCTCAGCCAATGGGCTACATATGGATTCCTCAGCTCTAGGAGGGAAAATGTAAACCCTGTATGGAGCCATCTTCTGGACTTTCAGACTTCTAATGCTCACATTAAGGAGGCCCTTCTGAGCCCTAAACTTTTATTTTCTTATACACTACATGTTAATTAGTTGTCCATAAAGTCTTACATTTTGAAGTAGTTAGGTTTCTTATAAACATGGAAATTAGAATCCTGTATATCCTGCAGAGAGTCCTGATATAGGGCTCTGAATCTGGTGGCAATTCTAATGCTGTAGTTCCAAACTCTCTCTCTGTCAAGAGTGCAGAATGAGGCTTAATTTTTGATGTTGAGTTGTGAATAACAACAATGAACATCAGCTAGTCATGTTGTGGTTTTATAGCAAACACTTGAAAACAGCCACAGACCAACAATCATTTGAAGAACTCCTCAAAAAACAAGGAGCAGATGTCTTTGGAAAAGCCCAACCATGACTGGTAGTGGAGGAAAGAGAAAGCTTACAGGTTTATCAAACAGGAAAACTAGTCACAGTTAAAGGAAGTGTAGCAGGCAGAACTGATCCATCTTTATCTCTCTTAGGTTTTCCCTAGCTAACCTCACTGGTATTCCAATAAGAATTTGACAGTGCTCTACTTTCTCTGTAACTGGTCAAGCATTTAGCAAACAAACAGCAAATAACGGTGAGTTTCATTAAACAATACATTTTCTTCCCTTTCCCATTGGTATTCAAGTAGATCAGTGGCATGCTGGAAGGGGAAAGAGCTTCCACCCTGTCAGTCAATTTTGTATTTAATAAATCCTACCTTTTTCTAAGTTCAGTTCATTCCAAACAGTTAATTTTGTGATAGCCTGAGGATGCAGGGGGGTCAATACTTTTTGCAGGAAAGTCAGAGGTCAAAATTTGATACTTGCACACTGAGTACTTCCACCTTCCCTGACATAATGTAAACTGAATCTACTTGTGTGATCCTAGCACCCTTAGTCCCCTCTTTCTGGTCTCTCCAATATCCATGACACAACACATTTTCCTTGTGGTGAAAGTGATCAAAATAGTTATTTTGGAAGCCTGTGCCAGGTGTCAGTGCAGGAATTGTCTCAAGTAACTAAGCCACAGTTTTAATCCTATGAAATAATTTGGTTCTAACAGATCTACTGCCCCAAGCTTTCCTAGGTGGACCTGTGTTGTGTATGTATTTATTTTATAGCTTTGGCAAGTCAAGCATTGGAGGTATAGGGCTCCTTTCCATGCAGTTCTGGGCTCTGACACTTATCCCAGTCACCAACTCCCTGAGAGCAGAGCAGGGTTTTCCCAAAGATAACACCAGTACACTATTCACAGCATTTATGTGGATATGGTCTTTACCTAACCAATGCCATCAAAGTGTCTCAAAGGAAAATAAAGCAGAACAGAAATAGCTCAGGTTCATATCATGTGCTGCTCTGAATAATGAGGAAAAGATGATGTAAAATGTGCAACCGCTTTTTTTTTTTTCCAAATTTATTTATCTATTTTGTATTTGGAGTGAACTGCCCAACTGAAATATCTCTAAATGGCAGCAGAAATGTTTGGAGATTAGGAACACTCCAGAGATGAGATTTCCCCAGTGTCCCCTACACGGGCATATGATAAATCGCCACTATTACAATGAACACACCTTTCTACTAAACACTGTTTATATATAAAAGAATTGGCATTGACAAATAACTCGTAGTTTATGTAAGCCAAGATTCTCTTCGAGGCCCAACTGTTACAGATGAAGGTGAAACAAAATAAAAATTGATAGGACAACTAGGCCCAAAGAAAATTCTTCTTAATTGTGAAAAGTTAGAGAGTGGCTGAAAGGTGAGTTCCGAAGTACAAAAAAAAACAGATACCAAGAAAGGGACAAATGCAGGAAGAGTCTTGCCAGTTATACAACCTTGCATAAGCTAAGCTGTTTTTTTCTCCACACAGTTTCTTGTCTGTTGGTTTTTTATAGTCATGGGAGCAAACAATCTCTGTGGTTGTGCCAGGACACCACAGAGGGTGGCTTTCTCCCCAGCATCCCTGTATCCCTGGAGCTGGTTGTGCAGGGTGAACACTTCCCGGAGCACTCCCAGTTTCCCAGCACAGCCCATCAGGAGGGTCACAGTGGAGCTATGGTGCATCTGGAAGGGGTGTCTGGTTTCTGAGGCGAGCGGCAGAAGCGGGACCCCAAGGGAAGGCTCTGTCCCTGACCCCCTTTGCCCTCCCTTGTTCTGATCTTTATTGGGCCGTCTGCCTCGTAGCATCAAAGGCAAAAGCAGGCCCGTGATTTGTCCTACAACAGCTCTATAAAAAACATAATTGCCCAATAACCCTCTGTCTGCAAACCAAGCCATCTTCCTGTTTCTTCTCTCATAAAGACTATTTGACAAGCCTGTTCCATCAGCTTATAAAAACCTAGAAAGAGTAGTCTTCCCTAGAAAGAAACTTTACAGAAAAACAGAAAAGAAACTAATTTACTTATATATATATATGTAGTATGTGTATACACAGAAATACACTAAAGACTTCCACAACAAGTAAAACACATAAATCACATAAAACAGCCAAGTATTAGCACGACAAGCAAAGGAATTATTTCTTCCAAAAGTAAGGATGTAACCCTACATAGTGAATTTATAGTGTCAGAAATGTTCTGTAAAAAAACTGAACAAAAGTGAGGTGGGGATGTGTTGCTAAATTAAATGGGGAATGATTTAAAAATGATGCATCAAGATTTATCCTGGATATCCTCACATTATTCTGAAGCTGGATATGATCAGAGACAATTTAGAATTTTTTTTTCCTCTTTTTCTCTTAGACCTTGTTTTCCCACAAAATAACATTATTGCAAGACTCACCAACAAAAATGATTCTTTAGGCTTCCTTTCAATAAGTACACAGATGTAAATTGTCCAGTCACCTTCTGGTTAGTGTAGGGAGTAGCTCATTCAGGTGACATTCTGTCCTCAAGCATCCTTGAGAAAATACAGAGAAACTTCAAATTAAATTGCTATACTTTAAATTGAGACTGTTTCATGCTTCAGCCACTAAAAAGTAGTTTGAAGTAATCCTTTGAATATTCTTGCTCTGATGTTTTTAAAAGATCAGTTATCGAACAACTTGTCTGACTGTCACAGGTTTTATTTGAAATATTGGACATAGATATACAATTAATTTGATTTGTGGTGCACAGATTTACACTCTTGGCAAATGTAGGAATATTGCATTTTAATTTACTTTCAATACAAAATAGTTGCTTTGATATGCCTGAGAACAAACGCCTTGGGATCTGTTCCTCCCAAATGATGTCAAATAAGAATTCCTCTATTAACATCAGTGGATGAAGGATCAGGCCTTCAAAAACAAAGAATTTATGACTCCTGCTATGGGCCAAATTTTGACGTGTTTACTTTATTACACATGCAATACTGTTGAAATCAAATGAGGACAAAATGAGAAAGGTGATGCCAAAGCTAAGGGAAGGTCCTGACTTCAGATTCCACTGCTTTAAATCCAGGGATGTTTCAGAATTCTCCAATTTCACACTGGTGTTTTGTGTAAGCAAAAAAAACCAAACCTGGAACAAGGGTAAAACCACAAACTCTAAGTGGCCCTTGCAGATAAGGCCACTCTGAGTAGATGTATACATAGTTAGGGTGTTGAAAAATGCTTGAAATTTAGAAGTTTCAAATAATATAACAATTTCATTCATGGTACATAAGTCACCTCTTCACGTATTTTCCCTTGCTTTATTTCCAGTCTTATACAGGAATGAAATATTTCTTTTCCATTCATTTATCTGTGCTCTGGTTTGTATTCACATAACTAATTGTCTCTGTGGGACTGAATCTTGATTACAATTATCTGTCTCCAGAATTTTATACAGCTGTCAGTCGTTGCTGGCTAACAGTCTGCTTCCAACACCCACTCTCTTGGTTCCTTATCATGCACTGGTTCATCTCTCTTCAGGGCCCTCCTGAGATTAGACAATCGAGTTGTCAAAAAAGAACCATTTTCCAAGCCTTCTCTACTTTCTCTGCATTCTTTCTGTTCAACACAAGATCATCTACACAGGGGACTGAGCCCTGCACTCCCTTAGCAGATTCCACTGCATCTTTTCAGTAGTTACACTCCTGAACTATCTTCTGCTCCCTCTGCAGGCTCCTTCCTTCCCCTTGTACCTAGTGGAGAAGCAACCTCTCTGCAACTTTTCACAAACTGGAAGGAATTAATGTCCCAAGGAGCTACATTCAGAGTGACCTGCCAGGTGTGGACCTGCAGCTCAAGGCAATCCAGTAGGTCTGTCTTACAACATGAGATGATGCATGAGTCCTATGCATTCTCTCAAACTCTGTAAGACCAGGCTTAAAAGAACTAAATTCAGTGTTTGCTTCTTTCTAGTGATGTTTCAACTCTTCTCTCAAATCTTCTTAGTACTCCCCCTATCTCCTCCCTGCATAGCTGTCTCCCTCTTAGCTCATCTAGGTGGTGAACACAAATATTCTTGGAACACTTTCAGCAGTAATGTACAAATACAGAGAATGCTGAGCCCATCCTATGATGGCAAGATGGCATTTTTGCTCAATAAAGATGTCAGGCAGAAACTCACATTCAACTCACCCAGAACAGTGGACAGAGAGTGACCAGTCATATCTTGGGCATCTCAGTCTTATTCTACCTACTTCCCAAGCTGGGAATTCCTCCTTCCTCATGTCTCCAGTAGACTTCTGTTCAGCAGCCTCCTCCTCCTACCCAGTTTGTCTCAGGGATCCCCTAGTGATTTAGCCTCCCCTGAGACTTCCCTGTGCTGAGGAAAGCTCTCAGCAGAGGCCATGCCCATCTCAGAACCATGCCAGCACAGATACCTCCACCTGGGGGAAGCAGAGAACAACACTGAGCTCCTTACTTTTGGAAGGTTCGTGAGTACTCTCCTGCTTCAGGTAGCTCCTAAATATGCCAAACTCCAGGCTTAAAAGTTCTGCCAGGTCCAACATCAGGACTGAACAACCAGAACTTCGACCAAAACCCCACATGGGAAGGAGTTTTCACTCAAAAAAGACACTGGGTTCGTTGGCAACCTCATACCTCCAATCTATCAGTTTTGAGGGTTTCTCCCAAAGAAAAATTGGACCCAAAGGTGGGGTTTCACCTGTAGCTTTGGGACTGATGCAATACAGGGAGGTTATAAAAAGCAAACGACATGATATTGTACAGAATCATTGCTCCTGAAGTTGGCAAGTTAAACTTGTCTGGGCCACCAGCTGTAATGCTGAAGGTTGTGTTACACACATTCCATGATTCCTACAGTAGTAATTCCTAATTCTATAGTATTGGAGAAGAAACTGTATACCATTTAGGAGGATATATACACTTAGGATGCAGCATTTATGTAGTATATTCTACTGATTTCTATGAGGAAAGCAGAAAGGTGCTGGACACAGCATTAAGCATGACAGAATGAATTTTTGAGCAAAAACTAGAAATTAAAGTCTACTTTTAAAAAATGAATTGATGTGTCAGTGGTGAAAAAAAGTTCATGCTGACTTTTTTTCCAGCAGGAACGTATTGTATTTAGTCTCCTCCATAGATGGTGGTGTAGTAAAAATATAACTTGTCTTGAAACATTAAAGAAACTGAGTTGGCCACTATGATACTTGAGATATGTCTCAGAGCCTTCCAGCCCAGAGTTTAACTTCAAGCCTCCCTGGTTAGCAACTGTTCACAAAGTTGTTTAAAATGAAGGTCTCAATCCTGCTTAGCAAATCTGCATGGTATAAAGTTGAGCTAAACCAGAGCCTTGTTAAACAAAATAGGGCTCAGTGCTGGCTTGGCAGTTTGCTCCTGCTGTACAGAACAGAGACTCAAGTAGAAGCAGATTTAAAAAATTGTGGAAGAACAAAACTTTCCTCTTGTTCCATCACTCAGGTTCTTAGACATGTTGAAAAATAAACAGCCAGCAACTTTTACAGCAGCAGGACTTGAAGTGAGCTATTGGGAAACCCACTAAATCTTTAAAGGAGGTACACCTTTGGAAATATTTTATAGACACTCATCTCCACAACAGGAAAGCTAGTGCTGGAAAGAGACATCTTTAACAAATAAATAATAGTTTATTAAGTCACTTGTCTCCACAGCAGGAAATAAAGTGGGGGGTGGGAAAGAGGGTGATGGGGTGACAAAGGAAGGGAAACAAAAAACGTTACCCTTGCAACCCCTCTGCTCCAACAGAGCTGTATTTATTTAAAACACTCTTCTCCTAAGACAGATGGAAAAAATAATTAACCCAGCCACCCACCCCTTTTATTAAACTCCTTTGTGACCACCAGGGATACGATTAACATGGCCACCATAAAAACCCAGTCCCCTACTCTCAAAATAAAGAGAAAAACACAAGCAAGAGTGAGACACCGTGCAGGGCAGGAAGTAAATTAAGAACCTGCCTTTAGGGCAGTGAAATATTTTTCTGAGTACCTGCTGGAAAATTTCACAGAATCACAGTGAAGGGGTAAGCATTTAGTTTATCTCAGTATGGCCTTGAGGACTCACTTCTGTGAGAGTCTTCCTCTTGGGTAACCAGCTTCTGTGGAAACTGTGGAAGTGCCATCACTCAACAATGGAGTAGGAACAGAGGATACTGTCCACTGTGCCACTGGGAGGACAGAAGGGTAATTTACAAGTTGTCCCATGCTTTCCCAGTTTTGAAGCTTTCCCAGATCCTCTGATGTCCCATGTGCAATCACAGAAACTCTTGGGGTGCTAGGTATCTATCTAAATTTTTTATTCACTGGACTTTTCTATCATCTTCCTATTGCTGCTTCAAGGCATTCCATGCCTATGGAAGGCCAGGCCAGAATTCCCCAGGAAGAGGTATCTTCATTTATACAGTGGAAGTCGGATTCCTCCAGCTGTTTACACAGCACCGTGGCAAATCCAGGTACATGGATCCCAAACAGCAGATTTTTTTCTCTCTCTACTACTGCCTTTTACAGTCACCTATATCTCTGTTTCCAGTTCAAACTAGTCTCTTGTCCAGAAGATCAAAGATGCTCAGCTCAAACAACCCTCATCCCTTTGTGATGATTCTTCTGGGATCTCCACAACCCTCCATGTCATCAGAATCATAGGAAAAACAGATTATCTGTGGCTATACACATGTTCTCATGGGCCAAGTGGTTACAAAACCAGATTAAAACAAATTAACAGAAGGTTATAGCAGGCTCTGTGTGCCTGAGTCTGCACTTACAGGAGTCCATACTGGGGGCATCACCACACTTAGCTACGGACTTCGCTGTGCTACTTCCATGTTAGCTTTAGCAACAAACTTGCCCTTTCTAAACATGTGTATACTGACATTCACTCCTGACTGCAGCACTTCATTTGTTAGGATTACCCCCGGCAAGAGGAGATCAGCCAGAATCACTGTGTAGAAAAGGCTTTTCATCATAGCAGCCTGACTAAAAAATGTTACGTATTTTGTCTACCAGAGCATAATGGTGATAAGAAACCATGCCAAATGTGGCAGCCTAGAACTACAAGCTGCCAGGGTAAAATGATAGTCATCTCTAAGGTTTAAGATCTGTCAGCTTCCCAAACCAAAGACTTCTATTCTGTGATTGCCAAGGAAGCTCCTTGCACACTGCCATCATTATGTGAGGAAGCACTGAAAACATAGTGAGTATCTTGTGAGAACACATTCCAAGAAAATATTCCTCAATACTTTTGATTTCAAGCTGACCTGGGAAGCATTTTGCTCACCTTCTATTAACCAAAGCCCTGACTGTTCTGTTCTTTGTCCCTTAGGACAAAGTGGAAGCCTGAGGGCTTAGTCAGAACCTGTTCCTATAGACATTAGTACCCCCTGTGCTGTGGTAGATGGCGACAGTGGGAGGGTAAGTGGTACCAGCTCAAATAAAGGATGAACAAATCCACTTGTTGTATGGACAAAAGGTCTGCATTGAGCTGTCCCAATGACAACTGTTTACAGTTTTCTGTAAATACAGAAAAGAGATACCTGGAGTGCAGGTAAAAGGAACATAGAACCCATACTGATAATCTGGACTGAAGTAGATGTTCCCATTTTAATAAGGGACTGTTTTAAACAAAAAAGAAGAATAGTAGCACTGTGTAGGTCAAAATGTCTCCAGACCCCTTGGTAGAGTGAAGTTTTATTTAGCAAATGGTTTCAAAAACATGACTGAGTAGGAACAGAGGGATGGGGAGGTGGTAACTATGATACTATCCATTTAGGCCAACAGTAATCAAAATCAGAAAATTATACCTGATATTTGCTAGTCTCTCGTTTCTTGGAAGAGCTAAACACTACAGTACGTGTTGTTACAGATAATGGGGGGCTGATAACCAGGCTACTGTAGGAGATTGCAGATATTAGGGAATGTTAGACTAGCACAGTGTGGTTCAGCAAAAGGGCACTGAGTCAGGAAAGTGCATTTACTGCTGGCTCTGCCACTGAAGTGTTTTGAGAAATCATTTTGTCCCTATCTACGAAATGACAAGGACAAATGGGCTTTCTTTATAAGATATATATTGACATAAATGGATAAAAAGTGTTAAAATGAAAGATAAATGTTATTGGATAGCTGAGACTGGACTTAGAGCATTACTGGAAGGTACAGTCTAGTTGGAACTGGGGGTATGCTGAGCTGGATGTAGAAGTCTCATAAAAGTATCTTTCATGACTATGTGGAGATGACAGCATCATAACTTTAATGTCTGCCTGGATGGCTTTTATACAGCAATGTGCATTCTGTTTGGCAGAGCTTAGGATATCTTCATACAAATAATTTAATGCCTAGCTGCTACCTATCTAACTACTTTAAAAGCAGTTTTAGTTTATATGAATTTTATCACATTGTCAGAGGGGATCAGAAGTCAGTATCTGAGAGTTGGGATCAGAGGGAGAGACTGACCTTGCCAGATTTTCAACTTCTGGTTATTGGCAGTCCAAGTATTTCTCCTGCTGCTCTGACAACCAATCTGTTTGTCTGGCAAGCAGTCATGAAACAGTTGATGGGGGTTGGCCCTGCTCACTGGCATTTCATCATCACTTGTAGCATTCATCTGCTGCTTGTGGAGATGGATCTCAAAAGAGAGATTTTGAGGGGTTTAATCAATTTCCTGAGTTCTGCCCATCAACAGTGTCTTCATTTCCTGCCACTTCATAAAACAGGCTCAAGTTACAGTAACAGACTTGTTTTTGGGTTATTCTAAATAACTCCACTGAGCTGTTTCAAGTTTACACTCATGTGGGATCCTGCTGCAAAGATTATGGGGATTGATGGGAATCTTCATATCAGCCTTGATTCTTCATCGTTCAAACCTATCAAAATTTTACCATTCACTTGAATAGAAGCAGGAATAAATGCCTAAAGAAGTGGTAGCTAATCCCTCACCATGTAAATTGTTCATGGATTGGAAAAAGTAACAAAGCAGTTACAAAACTAGTCTGAATCCTGTACCGAATGAATGCCATAAATTTTGCATTTAAGTAATTTCATCTAATATTTAACTAAGAACTAATGGGTGCTGCTCTCTTGTTTTCTTCTGAAAGAAATCAATTTCTTAGCTGTATGGCAGTATTGTATGAGGAAGGATTACTGTGTACATAAAATTTTTCAGTATTTGGCTCTGACCTAGGCATTTCTGGTAGAATTTAACTTCTATGGGACAAAACTTTGCCTCATTAAAATGTTGAAGTTTCAGGACTGTGAAGTAAACTTACACTAGTTGGAGCTTGGAGGGGTATCAGGGACAGGGCTGGGTATGCTAAGGAAAGTTGAACTGCATTAGGTACATTGATTGTCCATTTAATTTAAAATGGGTTTCTCAAACAAGTTTCCCTGTTTGTTTATTAACATGATTTCCCTAAACAACTTTGTCTCACTGATACCCAGATCCACAATCCATTCATGCACAGGACACTGGGTTAAAGGCATCTTCTGCTGTGACAGCTAGAAGGTTTTTTAGAGAGAGAGAGGTTTATATTTTTTTTCCCTGTTATTTGGCAGGTGAATAATGAAAGCAGGTAATCTAAACCAGCAGAATTACAGGTGACAGTGGGGGATTAGAGAGAGAAAAACTGCTCAGCATTGACCATCTTCAGTAAGAGCTGCTGTGCTGCCACAAAGTTGCTTGAGCTGGTCTTTAATTACTGTGAGGTAACAGACTACATAAGATCACATGATCTAATAAGATTTTATGGGACACACAGTTTAGGTTAAAGTTTTTAACAGCAGGTGATTACAAAACTGAAATTCTCTACCTTATTTACATTTTAATTTCAAATAAAATAGTATGTTGCTGAGTGCTTAACTTCTGTACCACAGTAAAATGGGTTTGCTCGTACTTGAGCAAGTTTAAGAGATTTCAGCTCTGTCACTGTCTCAACTAATACATATAATTTTGTTTTTGAGTTTAGCCCACTTTTGACAGACAATTCAAAGAGATTGCTCAGTTATGTCAGGAAAAAAAATCTTTCTAGGACCTGATATTTAACCAAAATTTTCTGCTCAATTCAACCAACCATTTGTCTTGAATTATTCATAGCTTTTCACAACATAACGAACTTGAATTGAACATTCTTTTCTGTTCATTTTTTGTATCTCCTCTTGTAATGATAACAAAGCTGAGGAGGCTGGGAACCTGGTTTGCTTAGAGAGAATGTGACAAGTACAAATGTGTCCTTTGGCACAAAGATTCCTGGTCTTAAGGAAAACAGAAGTGTTAGAAAGCAGGAAATCCTGATCCTGGAAGAAAATTACTTTATGTACTTCTGAAAACTTGGGGCAAATTAAATTAGCTGGCACAAGGGGACAAAAAAAAAATTGCCTATGCTTTCAAAGTACTGTGCATGGCCAGGTGTTCTAAAAACACTGTCAAGAGTTACTGTGATTAATCAATACTGTTGTGCCACTTGCACGAAAATGCATTATCTGGCAAATGAATGATGATTTCAGGCAGATGAGCCTAATTAGACAGAATATCTATTTATGTAGCCATCTACTTCATACCATAATAATAAACAGTAATAATAAATAATAGGTGAAAATGGATTCTAAGAACCTGACCAAATATGCATTTAGTTCAACACACTACTTCCATTGGCTTCATTGGCTTGAACCATTGTTCATGCTGGAATGCTGAAGAGTATTGAACCAAAAAGATTTAGTAAAAAAGATAGGAATTTGTTACTGGAGAGGATGTTGACATTTATCCAATACACAGAACTCCTAAAACTCTGCAAGGCACTAAGTATGATTAATACACTCTTCATTATGTGTCTAGTTTAAATTGCTGTGGCTCTGTCTCACTGAAGCACTTAGCCCTGTGTTTGGCTGCAGGAAAACTCCTAAAACACACAACAGGTCAGATTATGCATATGCTAAAATGCTTTTGGAGATTCAAATTAGGAAGCTCCAAATTCATTACATTATCAGACTTCTAAATGCAAAGAGATACTATAAAATTAGGTATTTTTCTATATTTGTTTTCCAAACAAATATAATGGACAAAGAAGATGAAAAATCAAGTACTCAGTTTGGGAAACAAACAAAGGCTGTTGGTGTACAACTGCACCTCTACCTGTGTACCCAGCCCCAGCCATGTGTATGACAAAGGAGATGCCAGACACAGGCATTATGTGCTAGCATTATTATGCTAGGGTCTTTTTCTAGTCTTTCTGCCACTCCTAGTTCAAGCAAATATCTTTAAAAAGAATAAGAAAAACTCAAGGGAAGTTTGGTCTGGATTAAGAACTCAGAATAAAAATGGGCAAGGAAATTAGAAGAAAGTGAAGCTCACAGCCTTAGTGAAGACAGTTGATACAAAATCTTTTTGTAACTGAATGATTTGGATTTTACAGCAGTCTGATTCCTCTGATAGAATGATCAGTAATTTTTCCTCAGTCACTGTCTATAAAATAATAAAGCCTATTTTCTCCTGATTTGGATATTGAGATGTTACACTGTGTCTTGGCATTTTACTATGAAAACCTTCCAAGAAAATTACTGCAGCAATTTTCTTAGTCCAAGAGCAAACTAACTACATGCTCAGATCTGGTTTGATTTTTTTTTCTTTTCTTTAAAGCAGTATGGATAAAGAAAGATTGATGATTCTGAGTGGGTTCATAATAACAACAGGCAGCCCTTTACAAAACTCTCAAGGCTTATCTTGAGAGAAATCCCAGTATCCTCACAATAGTTGGTGCTCCTACTCCTTTTTTTGCTTTTGTCAAGTGTCTGATATTTTAGCTCCTACTGACCTGAGTCATTTAATCACTGCCATGAAATGGACATAAGAACCAGTCAAATATGCAATTTATTTCTCCACAAAATTCATAAAAGGACTTGTAATTTAGTTGCACTGAAAATGTGGGAATGGACAAGGTCAACAGGAAGAAACGGGAAAAGAAAAAAATAAAGAAAAGGCTACAACATTTTGTGAAAAGATGTTGATTTGATTGCTAACACAGTAAGAGGCATGATGTGATAGCAGGTTTATTCATTTTTAATTATGGACATGGCTTCATCTGCAAGTCTTCCTCCCCCTCCACTAACTGCCCCCCTCCTTTTTCCTCCCGTCCCCTGGGGCAGCACTGTGGTGGGGCTCAATCACTCTTTTATTAGTTGTGATATACTGTGGCTAATTCCCTTAATCTGGACCTTGCTTTCCTATAAAGCCCAGACCTCAGGTATTGAATTTCCCTGATCAAAGTGCAACCAGTGTGGGACATAGCAATCTCCACTAAACAGGGGAGCTTGGGAAAGCTCGTAAATGGAGTCAAAGAAATACACACACACAGCACACTCACAAGATGGTGCAATCAATTGGTAGAACAATCACGTGTGAAATATTACTGGCTCCTTAAAGTGCTGGTTCTGGGATTTACTGCAGTGTATTAATCTGCTATGCTTAATGCATTGACCTTTCACCCTCAGCAATTCAGTAGACAGGGCTTGAATTGCCAGGAGCTGATACAATGGATTAGGAGCAGAAAGACCCCACCACACTCAAGTGCCATGGCAGCCCTAAAGCACACCACCAGTAACTTCTCCATCTTTCCTAATATGTACTGCCAGACAGTGTGGCTACCACAGAAAGGACTGTATTGACAGCAGAATTTCTGGAAGGGGAGATAGTGGAAATATGGCTTGTGTTTATTGTTATAAAACAATAGAGAAGGGCAGTCTTGTGACTGAGTCACAAGACAGGGATTTAGAAGAATTGCTTTTATTCTGTGCAGTCATTTCTCTCCTTGTGTGTGACCTTAGGCAAGACAATTCAGTTCTTAGGATCATGTCTTTCCTATCTGTAAATCTGGGATAATGGCACTTCTCTGATTTTCTCAGGGGCAGCGTGGAGGCTTTGTTCACTGACATTTGGAAGGCCCTTTAGGATCACAGGATTAAAGGAGTTACATGTTCATGCAAAATAATATGGTACTCTGTACATTAAATTTCCATCTGGATGGAGAAGAGAATGAAGAGAACCTCCCTTCATATGTAGACCAGGAAACTCAATCATTAATCTAACAGTTTTTTCTTCTGAGTGCTGTGTTGAACCAAAAAGTTAACTCAGATCTAAAAATCAGTGCTACGCAGACTTGAGGAAATGTGTAGAAATAAATGAGATGGAGAGCAATGCATATCTATAATTGTGAGATAATCACATGTCCTTCTCCTGCTTCCTTCGTCATTCAAAATCTCAACATTTCACGTACAGCAAACCCTTTGGAATTTGATTTCCAATGTTAACTCTTCAATGTCAACTTTATTCCATATAATTAAACAAACAGTGCAACTGAATTTGAGAAGAGTGTCCAAAAAACCTCATAAGGGAGATTATTCTAAGTAATTGCTATCAAATGCCATTAAATTCTGAACAGCGTTAAGCCCCCTCCACCCGCCTGCACAGGCACTCTCATTTAGGATTAAAGGGACCTTTATTTGATTTGTTTTACTTCAATACAAAATAAATTAGGTTGACCTGAATTAAGGCCTCTTTGATACTCAGGAAGAGTGTCTACACAGGGATTTACTATGCTTTAATTGGTCCACTTCAAAAGTTAATTTGGATATTTTTTTCCCAACATGCTCCGAAGCTACCCCAGAGTACATGTGTCATATTTATAAAATGGCAGAGAAATTCAAGCACAGGACTCTGTGAATCTACATTCAGAATTTACCATTTCAATAAGCATACTGGCACTGCTGAGTAGCCCTCAGAACTGGAATATACTTAAATAATACATGGTTAGATTCACCTCAGTAAACTTTGGTTGTCCAAAGTGAGGTCTCTAAGTTTGTTACATGTTCTAACTCCACAGAAAGATGTGCAAACCCAGAGGATGACAAAGCCATTGTGGTAGGTTACAGGGTTTCTGTAGATCCACATAAAGGGAGGTTGTCCCCAAAAGTTCACCTCATACTGCCTTGTCCTTAGCTGCATGTTTCCCCAAGTTTCATGTGCCAGGAAGCATTCATACAGCCGCGGAACAAATCAAGTCGGGAAACTGATCCAACCCAAACCAACTCTGAACAATACCAACAACGAGAAGAGAGAGAAAAACCGGAGTTATGCATCTTGACTCAAGCTGGCTTAATTTTGATTGTGCGACCGTATCCGAAAAAAAGCAGGATGAATTCTTTTCCAGAGATATTTCTTTCAGTCGACCAATTATATGAGCTTTGCAAGTTAATTTATAGCAAACACCTAACTGAAGACAACTGAGGAGAAAGAAACTTAGCCCCAAGAAATCGTACTTGTGCCAGCTCCTATGAATGGAAGCACATCTGAGTTTCTGAGCAACTTATACCTCAGAACTTGTGGTTAAGTGTCTTTCCTTCAATTTTTCACAGCAAACATTGAAAAGACAGTTGAAAACTCTTTTAAGTGCACAATTAATAGTACCTTAAAGGGGCCTGGTTTCCAGAAAATGCTGGGAGCCAGTCCTGTGAAAACCATCACTCATGTAGGGCATTCAGAACTGCTAACCAGTTTTGAGACTCTTGGCCCTATCTAAAAAGAGTTGAGTTCACAAAAATTAACTTTAAAATAAATCAATACATATATCTTTTAATCCAGCTGTGTGCACATCAAGAAATAATTTCTGTATGTGCAGCACTGCTGATCCTGTTACACATGGATCAGACAACACATAGTGTGTTTCAAGAATATCTTGACTCGTGGTCAAAAGGCCTGAGTGCTCAACTTGAACAGCCTAGAAACCAGAACCCCTGAAATCTAACACAAGGACATGGGAGTAGCAAAGGGCAGAAGAGATGAATAGTATAAGAGTTGACAATGGATCTGAAGGAAAGGGATGTCACAGTGCCACAAAGGACAGTTGGGATATTTCTTTGCCCTGGTGGGTTTGTGGGCCCTGCTGCTCACTGCCTGACATCAGCCACTTGGAATGCCAGTAATATAACACCCCTGTGACACTCGTGCTCCTGCCGTACAGTTTTATTGCCCTGCTTCCACTCTCTCTGGTTTATATCGGATTGTGTTTTCCAAAGACAGGCAATAAAGAAGGGAGGAGGGGAAGGGGGATTTATAGCCTGCTAAACTAAACTTCCCTGGGCTTGCTGTCCTCTGTCCCAGCCCTCCTCTCGCTGCCCTGACTGGTCTGGAGGAGCAGTGCTTACAGCAAAGTCTCGGGGTGTGAAGGACGAGGCTTGTCAGAGACTACTTGGGTTCTCTTCTTGGGAGGTCAGGGAGCACACCCCGGTCACCCACCGGCACTGCTCCCTCAGTGTCCCAGGCACTGTGCCCTGCTGCCGTGGAAAACCATGGTGGTGGTGGCACATGCTAATAGTCCTGACTCACGTACTTAGAGCTTGAAAAGTCTCGCACTGTTTGTGGAAGGATTGTGGAACAGCTAAAGGCTTACAAAAATCTGCCTCAATGCAGGCATCTTTGGCACTTCTGCTTCTGAGAAATGATTGCCAAGGTCGCTATCTCAGCTGATTTGAGCTGAGGATATGCAGCTGAAAACAATTGCAACTGCAGTTTTCTGGAAGAGGGAGCTTAAATCCTGAAAGGCTGCCATTTAGACATATCTGCTTTGTGACAGGCACAATAATAGCGCCATATGATTATGGTATTCTCTGTAAATATGGGAGGTGGGACAGAGGATATGGAGTTGGATTTGAGACAGGGAGAATCATTTATACACAACAAATATGCGAAATGCTCATAAAAGACACAAGTCTCTAAAAAAAAATTCATCTGGCATGAAAATTCCACTTAGTGGAGCACTCAAACTCCTGTGCTATTCAGAGTTTTTAAAACATCCAGTCTTTGCCAGTATTTCCTGGGAGATGGGATAAATAGATGGCATTCTTCCTTACTGGATTTTCAATGCGATAAGGTATAGGACAGAGAGAATGACAGCAAAGTAACTTTGTGACTCAAGTCACCGCATTCAGGTAACAGAGGTGGGGAGGCAGACAAACACCAGTAAAATGCAAGCACATGCACCATGCAAACAGTGAAATTACAGTGTGCTCTGCTGTGATAAAACTGTCAAGTGTCTCTGAACTGCCTGTCATGGACAGAAATTTTAAACCAGCTCTTACTAGTGTGATCTCACAGTGCCAGATGCTCCCCTCTGCTCTCTCTCAATCACTGCTTCCTGCTCACCTCCACCTCTGGCAGCTGCCCCAGCCGTGGTGGGCAAGGGGAACACACCAGACAGTGGAAGGGATTGCCTCAGCTTCTCTGGGGAGTAGAACAAGTAGGATGGGATGAAATGCAGAATGGTAAGTGTAGTCTGCAAGGGACTTGTGAAACTATGATGTTCAAATTGTTTTAAGACAGCACCAAACAAAGAACAAGAGAAAATACTGCATTGTGAGGAAAAAATCAGCAGTGATGAGTGGTGCAATGGGACTTCTGAATGTACCACTTCTCTGAAAGCCTGCCTGTCACAGCTTCTCAGTCCAGTTCACCTGCACACCACCGGACATGCCAAATGATACCAATCAAAAACCACCCACCGCTTAGGTTAGCAAGTGTTTTTTTTTTTTACACTTGTTGTCTTTCCTTTTTAATTTTCTCTCATGAACCAAAATGGTGTTGTTCTCCATAGTGCAATATGTAAAAAAGAAAAATGGAATCTGTGTTGGACACTGGTCACTTCTCCCATTGCACTTGTAAGCTAAGCCTGGTTTTTCTCACAAAAAGCAGAAAGATGGTTTCAACTTCATGAGCTTTTCATTTCCTTAGTTTTGTAAAGAGGTAGCAACTGTAAATGGTTTCCCTATAGGTCTTGAGGGTAAAACACTACTCAGGGCAGATTCTTGTGTTTTTATGCTTCGTTATTATCTGTTATAGGAAGAAAAAAAAAATAACGGAGCAGAGGGAGAAGGCAAACCTGATGTTTAGAAAGCATCCTCTACATTCAGAGAGAAATCCCTCATCTCTTCTCTAGCTGTAGGGACAAGATGTTTTGTATACTGTGCACTCATAATTTATTTAAACCTCTACTCCTTATGCTTTGTATGTTTCTGGAAACTGGAACTTAATCAATATTAATAATAATAAAATTCCAATTATTATTTAAACAAAATTCCAGCTTCACAGTCTCAGGGAATGCAATTGTGCTATTCTCTGTGGTGCATCACACAGATTTGATTCTCAAAAATTCAGTGAAACACAAGCTGATTATTAAAACAGGGTTTACCTTTTGCTGCAATGAAAGGACATGTTAAATGCAAAAGTGTCTCTAGACAGTATTACAGACTGATAAGCAGAGACCACATCAGAATAATTAAATTCAACTTCTTTATAAAGCGAACCAGCATAAACTGGCTAAGGACTCATTTTCACCTGTTAGTTCCTGGAAGATCAACTGCTCTAGACACTTCTAAATAAACTGGCATTACTCATCCATAACACATCTATTCATACTTTAAACTCTCCCTGTTCAGAGCAAGAGATAAAGGCACCATTTACACTCCGGAATTACAGATTAGGTCTAAGTGGAAGTTACATTTGCTCATCCTTCACTGATCATGTACTTGGGAATTAATTTTGCTGTTTGTGAGTGAGAATGTAAGTATTCTTGTGGGGTTTTCTTTCCTCAGGGAAGTTTCACATTAAACTTCCTCTATACTCTGAAATATTTAACATAACCCTCTGCAAAGACTCCTGACAAAACCAGTGCTCATTAAACAGTAAAGAACCTCAACCTGTCTTGAATGCTGCCATGGTTTCCAGTCTGGCAATAGACAAGTTAGAACAGTATTTCCTGCCAGGTTTTCAGTATGTTAATCTGATATAAACATCTCTCCCACCTTAATGCTTTTATTTCCTGCTTGCCCTGCATAGTATTTAATGCATTTAACAATTGCTTCATCTGAAGTATTTTCAGTGAAATAAAAACAAATCCTGGACTCCTTCCTTCTCTATTTCTGCTGCTTATTAACTGAAGGTGATTTAGGACATCCTTGAGCCTTACAGCAATTGAAATTTATTTTGGGAGCTGTGTGCTTAGGGACATGTGGAAGAGGTTATTTATTCCAAAGAGCCATCCAGCAGTGATGATGTCACCAGCAAAACATGGTATCAGCTCAGTTGGTTTGCTACCAAATCATTGCCTTGAGTTTCCTATACGTGGTGGCACCTGCTGATATACAGGGTGCCTGTATATAACTAGCATATAGATTACTTATTTTGCTATAAATACTTAAAATAAGCTTTTAGACTCTTATTTTCTGGCCTTCTTGAAATCCCTGGTCACAAACTTTTGCAGTAGACAAAGATCTATTGTAAAGAAATTCCATCCCAATCTAAAGTGAAATGCAGCTCAGTCATGGCAGGGTGAACCCCCAGGCAGCTCTTTGAGCTTCCTTTGTATGTACAACAACAGACGACAGATTTGTGAATAAAGTGATCTAAAATGAGGATACTTTTCTGTAGACTCCTATACAGATGCAGCTGAGTTTGAAGAAATTCTGCTACAGGTAGCTCATCTTATTTTCAGTGCTGCTTCTAAAATTCCTGGCTTCCTCCTGAGACTAGCAGTATTCCAATATTGCCCTTGGATCTAGGCAACATATACTAGTAAAAACCATCCAGGGTTATGAGTAGACACAGTCCCTTCACTGGGGTTTTTCAACTAGCTATAACTTGGCTGCTCCAAAATCCAAGCAGTGGAGTGTCAGACTTACTTTAGGGAACACAGCACAGAGTCATAGAAAACAGGCCAGAAAAGAAGCCTAACAAATCTCTTAAGCCATCTCTTTTCCCGGGACAGCTATACTTGCACTCTTCCTCAGTGAGGAGTGAAGGATTGGGATGGGGTGGGATGCTTTTTACCAGGTCAACTACAGGTTACCTACACAATCTTTAGGAAATTATTCAGCACAGCATAAGCAAAGCCGTATGACCCCTCTGGTTTTCATATGGGTATTGAGCTTAAATACTGCTGATAAAATGCTGTAGGACCATGCACTGCTGGACTGAAATGCATATAAAGGTGTCCAAAGTGTTTTCTTCTCATGGTTTTGACTCTCAGCATCTGATTCAGTGGGACTTAAATACCCAAGGGAAGATTCTGTCTGAGTACTGAATTAGGCTCTTTAAAGTACTGAGCCACTGATAAGTGGATTGTGACATTCTGAAATTTCAGATGCTTTACTACCTGTAAGTGTTAGTGTGCAATATTGCTTGTTGCAAATAGCTCAGAACCAGGCCACTGTGAATATCCCACCTGCAAACTCACCCCAAGTGAGCCAGTAACAGGACTCAGGTGACAGAAATATGTACACCCGCTGGTGACTGAACAGTACATTCCAAGTATGCCATGAACAACTGCTCATTCAGTGTGTGCTTTCTGCAGATATTCAGATATTAAATTCTCCCTTATCCAGGTAACATTGCTATATACAATGAACATTTGCTGGCCCACAGAGTATCCTGCTATGATTAAGTCCATAACTCTTTCAAGATTATAGGATATGTTCATAAAAATATTACTCAACTCTCAGCCATAACAAGTACAGGAGTGGGGTTCTGTGCTAGAGAAGTGGTCAGAATATTATTGGGACATAATGGGAGTAACAGGTGTGAAACAGTTATTTGCTACCTGGAAACTTGGGAGGGAGAGAAGATAAGTGTAAAGAGTGACCACACCTTCAGTGTAAGGGTGAGTGGATCACTTGGTGCTGTTGTTGTCTCAACAAGTCCAGTCTGCACTGAGTGAGGACCCACACACCTTTGACACCTTTCTTTCATGATGTCCTGAAGCCAGAAGTGGTCCCACTGCACTTGTGATTCTATTTTAATTTACACCCAACTGTCCTCTAGATCTCCTTCACTAGGATGATACAGGTAGACACTGCTATCATCACTCTAAGCAAACACATTCTTTTAACATGATCTTTCCCACACTTTCCCTTGGAAGCTTTTTCTTCCCCCTCAAAATGCATTGTTTCCTACCAATTCCTCTTCTCCATTCCCTTAACTTCAAGCAAACAAAGCAAATTGTGTCTCACAATAGAATAGGACAATGTCACCTCTAAGGAAGAATAAGGCTCACACGTTCCTCTCCTATTTCAAGAATTCTATTTATAGACCTTTTTTTATTCCTATGCCAATTTCTCATCTGTTATTTCTTTGCTCTTGTTCACTTCTTATTCCCATCATGGATCAGAATCTTTCCCATATCTGCTACAGACTTCTTAAGGTGTCCATGTATGGTTAAAGGGTCCTATTAACAACAGATTGCTTGTATGACCTAATTAGATCTCCACAGAGACAGCCTTAATAGGCCCTTTTGGTTTTTTTGGATTGTCTGCAAAGTAATAGTGCAATGGCAGTGTTCATTTTGCTTGGCTGTATCAGGCCACATATCATATCCTTTTCCTTCCAGTCCTTCAAATAAGCTTGTCTCATTCTTATTTTGGTTTCAAATTATAGATTATAAATTTCACTTCTCTCCACTTTTCCCTATAATTTGACCCTCAGCTGTTGAAACTACTTCAAGTGATTCCCCCTGCCCACCATCCACCCCACGGTTTCATATGAAAGACAGCCCTGGCTTTAGGAATAAATGACGTCCCCTGGACCAGCTGTGCCTAATAAAAATCCAACCTCCAACTCTCACTTCCCTTCCTCAAAAGGGTAAAACTGATTTGAAAGTGCTGATGATAAGATACATGGGAATAGAAAATCCGCCTCAGTCAATAACCAAAGCTGTGCACTGTGACATCATCGTATCCAAAAGCAACTACTCTGTCAGTTCCTCCACTGCCCTATAACTACAAGTTATGGCACTTGTCCTAGAGACGGGATCTTTTTTCATTTAATTTAGCCTTGTTTAGTCTGGCAAGAGTTATTTTCATTCCTGAAGTGCCATAGCAAATACTAGAAAATACCAGTTGCCCTCTAGGGTCCATTAGAATCAGTTCATCTTGTGAAAAACACTGCCTAGTACTGGATGGCCACTTGAAGCAGTTTTCCAGTAACCCTGTGGAACTCCTAACCAGGAAAACAAGGTGGCTTTCAGCTGGCAGTGAGCCTGCAGCACCTGCTGTGCACAGCCAGGCCTGGGAGGTGGCAGGAGCTGACACTGCTCACTCTTACCTGCGTGTCCTGGCGCGCTGACCAAAGGCTGCCTACATATGGCTGTGTGACAAAACACAGCTGTACCAGAGCACATTTCAAACCACTCCACTGCCTGGGCAGTGAACATTCAAAACGTCTTCTGTTTCCCTGTCTTTTCCTCTCATCAGCCAAAGCAGGGTATTTCTGTAATACTTAGTGTTCAGGCAAAAACAATTACTTGATTTTTTCCCGTTTCCTACTGGAGATTTATTCTGTTTAACATTCCCAAAGCTCTTCTAAAATCTGCACTCTTCCTTCTCTTCACCCTTTTCTGTACTTTACTTTGATAGTTAGGGATATTTCCATAGAACTGTTTGATTGAGAACATTTTATGGAACTCTAATACATAATATTTTAATGAGATTTCTGGTGTATCTGGGTATATGGCAATTTCAAGATACCACTCTCTGGTTTTTAGTTTTGAATTCCATTTCATCCTTCAGTTCCTAAATGAAACCAGCAGATACAGGACACCTATAAATGATCTGAGAAAAACAGTCTGGAATATTTTTCACAGTTCAGTGTGTTAGCAATGGAATAAGGAGATTCAAAAGCAAATTTAATGCTTTTGTTACTACTGTAGAGTGTGAAAATGTTCACGATCAAAAGAAATAAATATATCAATGCTATATTCAAATGTTGCATCAGGGCTGCTCTTGCCCATTCCTGCATTTTATTAGGAACCTGATTCTACTGATATAACCCTTCTCTGCCACTGAAAATTGAACAATTTCAATGATTTGGTGAGTCAAGGCTACTTATGACCTTCCAGAAAGTTCTGAAGAGCTTATAGAACTGAACTCTTAATTATTCACGGGTGTAAGCAATCTAGGCAAGGCAGCTAGGAAACCCCAGCTTTTTCACAGCTCCCATGGTTCACAGAGCAACTCCCCAAAATCCTGGAGAGACAACATCAGTTTAGTTTTGTCCTGAAACTGGTGCCTACAGAGTATTTTGTACAATGGATTTACCACTGGCCGTAATAACAGGGCCTCTGAGAGTTTCACTGGAAGAGTTCAACTGTCTAACAGGTCTTATCATTAAGAAATGTTTCTGGTGCTCAGCTAAAATGCAGTAATATCCAATCAGAACTGCAGCCTTGCTTTAGGAGGGCTGGTCAATGACAATAAGTTGATTAAATACAGAGTTTAGAGCGAAACATAGGAGAACAAACTTCAGAACAACGAGAACCCCAGGGAAAATTTTCTGATTTTCAGGAAACTGCCTCAATTACCTTATGTATTTTTGCTTCATTTCAACAAACATGACAGTATAAAGTAAACACTGATTTTGATTCACAGAATATTCTGAGTTGGAAGGTACCCACAAGGATCATTAAGTCCAACTCTTAAATACATATGGCCCGTACAGGGATAGAATCTACACCTTGATGTTACTAGCACCAAGCTGTAACCAAGAGTGAAACTCATTTTATTGGGAATCATCTAGATTCTTGTTACTTGCCTCAGTTTCAGCCTTTAGTATTATCTGAAAGCTTTAATCTTACTAGTGCCAGTGTGGACCAGGACATGGGGAAAGGCCACTCAAGCTCTCACAATGGGAGAAGAAACGAAGGCACTTTCTGTCTATTTTCTGGTGGCAAATTTATTTAATTAATTAAATTTATTTCATTTGATTCAATGCTATGAGCGAGTTTAATATAATGCCACAAAGCTGAGTTTGGAAAAATAATTGTCACCCTCATCTCCTGCCTGAGGGTAGCCCACATTCTCCTTTTACAGGGTCCCAATACTGTGAGGTGAAGCCCTGGCACAGGATGCCCAGAGAAGCTGTGGCTGTCCCATCCATGGAAGTGCCCAAAGCCAGGTTGGATGGGGCTTGGAGCAGCCTGGGAGAGTAGAAGGTGTGGCTGCCCACGGCAGGGCTTCGGACGAGATGAAACTCACAGATCCCTTCCAACCCAAACCATCCTGTGACTCTCTAACACCCGAGAGGATCTCTTCCTCAAACCGACCTGGGATATCCCTGGCGCTGGAATGTGCTCCTGGCAGGACATGGGTGACCAACTATCTGCTGCGGTGGCGGCGGGACAAGGAGGGCAGAGCGATGGCGGCCCGAGCCGCGGAAGGACACGAGGCGCGGTGAGGCGACCCTGAGGCGCGAGCGCGCGAAGCCGTGAGGCGCGGAGGGACACGAGGCGCGGTGGTGGTGCGGTTCTGACGCTCGAGCGCGCGAAGCCGGGAGGCGCGGAGGGACACGAGGCGCGGTGGTGGTGCGGTTCTGACGCTCGAGCGCGCGAAGCCGGGAGGCGCGGAGGGACACGAGGCGCGGTGGTGGTGCGGTTCTGACGCTCGAGCGCGCGAAGCCGGGAGGCGCGGAGGGACACGAGGCGCGGTGGTGATGCGAACCCTCAGGGAGCGCTGGCGGCGGCAGGAGGTTGAGGATAAGTAAGCGACATCACGCACAGTAAATGTGGCTTTCACAGGGTAGTCAGGGTTGGAAGGGACCTCTGCAGATCACCCCGTCACACTCCCTGGCAAGGTAGGGTCACCTGGTGCAGGTGACAAAGGAACACATCCAAGTGGGTTTGGAAGTCTCCAGAGAGGGAGACTTGGTGGTGTTCCAGCTCTACCACCCTCCATGGAAAGAAGTTCTTCCTCATGCTGAGGTAGAACTTCTTGTGTTGTAGTTTATGGCCTTTAGTGTAGGTATTGTTTGGGAAATGTTACAAATGACTTTGAAACTCTTGGTTGTCTGTTTCAGTATCAACAGTCAATTTCATCTTAATTTCAATGACAACCTCCCTGAAGGTTTGGTTGTGTCCTAGTCTGCATTTCCAATACTATGGTTGTTTCTGCTTATGACTATAGACAGTTTATATCAAAACTCTTTTATTCTTGTTTGGCAGATCCATACCTTTAGGATCAGGTGATTTTCTCCTTAATTCCCACTGTGTCCTCTGCATCCTGAGGTAAAAATGCTCCAGAGCCTTTGGTGGCTCATCTGTGCTCCACTCAGTAAGGCAGGACTGGTTTCTCCAGGAAATCTGAATCTATGCAGTCACAAACAGGTTCTTAGTAAAGTTATCTAGTAATAACTTTGTTGTTGTTTAATAAAACATCCATTAGAATTGTACAGTGATAGAGCAAGGCCCCAGGGGGCTCAATTTCTCTGCTACCTGAGCTAAAAATGAGTATTTCACAGGATGAACCTTTAAACGGAAGAGGAGCGGAATAGTGATGGGGAGACAGAGGGGTTGGGCAAACCAGGTGTGACCGAGCAAATTTATTTATGGAGGAAGCCTGATACTTGTATCACATAACCTTTTTGAATCTTATTTGAAGTAACATAATCCCTTGTTTCTTAATTACTTGTAATTTCGACTGTTAATGAGGTTTTGGTGGGTTTTTATGTATGAACTACAAAGTATTTGCTGCCATAAATGCTCTGATACAATTGTATCACTGAATCTTCTGAGCAGAGCCACGGCTTTAAAAGAACCATTTGTCTACATAGTTTATAAGGATTTCCTCATGTCCGAGGCAAGCCCTGAAAGCAAATTGACTTTGGTTGTTTGCTTTTGGCTTTTTTGCCCATTTTTGAATTCATCCATATTAGGGTTACAGGTTACTCTCTACCCCCAGGTCAATACCAGTATCCTTATGCAACTTTAAAGTGTAGGCCAAGTTTCGGTTTTCCATTCTAAGCTATTGCTACCTGTGCTAGCTATGGAATGACTTAAACCACATTTTCCTGTAAAGCTGAATGGACATCCTTTTGATGGAAATGGGAATTTTGGACTGAATTGTATGACAATGCAATTTCTAACCACAAACTGTAGTGTGAATTTTTTTTTTTTTAATTTTATTTTTTTAAAGAGGAAAACCCATTTAAAGCTGAAAGCTCAGTGTTTCTTGTGGTTCCCCATGCAATTGTGGGTTCATTATCATCTACTTGTGAGTTAAAAGAGTTGTTAGAAAACTGAACTTCTACATGGAAATTGTTAGAGTTCTCTCTTTTGCTTTAGCATTTGGAAAATGTTTCTCCAGGTTGTTTGAATTTAGCCTCTACAGATATGTCTGATTTAGCCTTAGCTGCAATCTGTGCAAGTTGCTTTAAGACAAGGTCTAAAAACATAGTGTCAATGGGCCCAAACATTTGCTATGCTGTTGGTAATATTCTGACTTTATTCTTAAGGTGGGAAGATCAGGTAAATAAGTACTTCTGTAATGTAAATGCTATGAACAAAGCTAAGAACAGCCCTTGTTTAGGTTGTGGCTGCTCCCACTGCGTGTCATTCCCAACAAAATGATAACAGGAATGGTTGACAAGGCTTGCATAGCATCTCTGAACAAAGGACACCCCATCTGTCAATGGACAAGTGCTGGTGATTTTAGCTCAGCCTGTAAATTTACTCTTAGCCTGTAGCTAGTGTGGTGATCATGTCCTGGTGATCTCTGCTGGAAGAGCTTGATGGCAGCCTGGGCTGGAGCCACATGGTTCCTGCTGTGAGCCATGTGCTGTCAGCCCATTCCGAGGCAGAGCTTTATCCCTGTCTTATTCCGTATCTCCTGCCTCGAGTGCCTTGGAGTAGAATAGGCCCTGTGTGCTCCTGAGCAGGCACCGAGGCAGCCACAGTGCCCTACAGAGTCTCACATGTTCTACTGATTATCCAGCACACTTAAACTTTGAGTTATAAGGGTGACCCCAGCCAGTTGGCTGAAAAAATATATTTGACATCATTGAAAATGTATGCTGCTGCTGAAGCATGGATTTTAATTTGAGGAAAATGTCGGCCATAATCTAGCATACATTAAAAAATATATCTTTTTATTTCCATATGGGTCACGTTAAGGAAAATATTAAAAAAAAAAAAAAAAGCCAACCCTATTATATGAAGTCTCATTAAAGCAGCCTGGAAAAGTTTAGCCAATTTACAGGCTATACATCTTAATCTCCCCAAATTACAGGACCGATAGAAAAACGGGTGGTTGAGAGGGAAAGCGGGACCAGCAGAACCTGGCTGGGGGCCAAACAATGGATCAAGTAGCCCTTGCTTTCACTTGACTGCTACCCCTTGTTATTTAAAGAAAAGAAAGGATTTGCAAAGAAAGGCCTGGAAACAGCAAAGCATGGAACGTACTTCCTTCTCTGGGTGAAAACTAAAACCAAAAGCTTGGTTATTTTAACATGGTGTCTTGGCCCAGCTCTCTAGTGCCTGCACAGAGAGATTTTTGTGAACTCCTATGAGAAAATAAAGTATCTGCAATTCTTCTGTAGTTTTTAGCAGGCAGGTGGTTTAAGGACTGATTGTACCGTCTTGGATAGTATTTGTGGGGAAGCCAAAGGTGGAGTGGGTATAGGAGTGCTAAAGGATGCAGGGGAAAAGGGTAGGAAGCAGTGAGGTGTGAAATGGCAGAGAGGTTATTGTCACCAGTAAATTCAGTGCTGTGTGTGGAAAACTACACACACTGCTTTTGCTGCTGTATCACAGGGCTCTACCCAGTGGCAAAGAGGGTCTGTGAGGGGAACATGGAGAAGCTGGGGATAAAGATTAACACCTCTTGCATTGCTCCAAGAGACCAGACACTGTAGAAAGTGTGGAGAGGAGGTGAAGTGTCCTGATGTGAGTTAGCAGATGTGTCAGGAGCCAGCAGAGGAAACGATCCTGATCAGCAGAAAGAGGAAGAAAAAAGCTACAAGATCTTGAGTGTTTGCAAATCATCCTGCCCTTAGCTAAAGCCAAGGCTGTCCTAAAGCGTCTAAAGAGAGTAGGGTATGACAGGTACTGGGTTGGTCTAAGAGATGTGTTGTGTCTGTGCTGTTTTCAGTGAATAAGAACTTGCACTGCCGCTCAGAGCAGAACTGTGTGGCAGAAATCAGTGGTGTTTTCCCCCTGCAGGTATGATTGTAGCTGACCAGCCTCATCACCTCTTTCTGTGGAACCAAGAAAGCCAACTGGCTACTGTGTAGATGGAGCTGCTCACTGCTTGCCTCCCTGAGTGTGTCTGTGCCTGTATTAACCTGCTGTGCATTGATGTATTTATTAGACAAATTATGGGTGACTGACAAAGCAGTTCTATACATTTTTGAGCAGACTTTATCTCCCTGAGCCATTTGTTTTATGCTTTTAGATCAGGGGAAGTTGATGGGGATACGTATTTTTCTGTGCTCTGGTAGCCAGTGTTTTACTATGATATTCCATGAACTGGATCTTGAAATTTCCTGTTCCTGCCTTCCTATTTCTCAAGCCCTCTGGCCAGGGATTGCCCCATTATCAACGTAACAACCAAAGGGAGGAGCTACGCTTTTTGTGTGGCCAGCTCTGGCTTGTTTGAGGAGTTTCCTGCAACTTGTTTGCGCCAGGAAACTTAGAGCTTGGCAAATGGGCTGCTCAGCCTGCTTTCTCGTGGATATGAGAGTGGTTTTTCATGTGTTTGCCATGCCCTACCTATTTCTGCTTTAGCACTGTTTCTTTCGTAGCACTCGGAAACATTGCCCGCAGGGGCTGAGGCATTCTCTGTGCCTTCCATGTGAAATGGGTGCATGTGGGAATGTGAGTATGGGCATGTCTTGGAGGCAAGTTTATTAATACCACTGGAGATAATGGCCTTGGCAATATTTTGAAGCATCCTGCTCCATTAAATTATAGACTTTGTGGAGACAAAGAGATTAGGGAGAGCAAGGAAGATTATTTCACAAAGCAAAATATTGTTGTAATTTGCTAGTCTTAAAAACTTTGCAGAATTCAGTGAGAAAAATTAGAGGCCTTAAATATGCTGAAGTTCCTGCAGCTACACTTGATGACTGACTCACTCCACCTTCCAAGTTAGTGTCCAAGAATGCACAAAGAAATACCTGTTTGTACACTGATATTGTTAAAAATATTTGTCATTGGTCAGTGGTGTGTTTTGAAAAAAAACCTCGAATCCTTGGCTTTGTTGAGGTCTGCTAGGATAAGTAATAGTGCATATTTTCTCCCGATTAATTTAATTTTTTCCATCCCTGTTTTTGTTCATGGTTTGTCTGCAAACAGACCATAGAACATCCCAACTATTCAGCATTTATGAATTCCTTTCATCATCTTAAATGCAAATACTTCAAGACGGGGCCAGGATTTCTTATATGTTCCTACCATACTTAATAGAACAGTGTCTCAGTCTGGACTGAATTTGGTTGTCTGGGCAATGCTTTTCCTGTGTATAGTAATTTATTTTCAAAAGAGATTTTTTTTTTTTACCTGTTTATTATGTACTCCATCTTTTCACAATTTCTTTTGTTGGAGTAAATGTCTAAGATTTCTCCAACATTCCCATTGGATTTTCATGACTGCAGTTCCTTCAGCTGTTCATATTTACATTACACAGCTCTGCCATGGGCTTAGTGACTTTCATTTGAACCAAGCTCCTAACACCTCCTCTCAGGTAGGCTATAGACATAGATTCCTATTGATTTAATTTGCTTTTAATAGTAATTTTTATTGCCCATTACTGTTCTTCCGTATGAGTCTGAATATCTGACATATGCATAAATCTGCTCAAGGTCTTCTGACAGAAGGAAAAAATGCACTTTATTTATTAACATCTGCACTGAAAAGCTGAAACTTCTGTGAGGTATTTTTCTGAGATACCAGGAAGAATTGTGACCCCATGTTTCATGGGTTTCTTCTGTGATAACTTTCTTTTGCAGCCTTCTTTCCATGGGATTTCACTGAAGTAGTCACCAGTCTGGAGCTTCTGCTGCCCACATTTGGAACCCCAGTGAATTCAGATGTATGAGCTGGCACATGTCTCTGTCATTTTCAGAATAAATCTGCACACAGGTGTCACTGTACTGGTTCTGGGGCTTTATGCCACTGTTAGATCTTACACCCTTTGGTAATTATGACTGATATCACTAACCTTTATCCTGTCTGATATTTGGGTGCTTTGTGTGCCACAGCTCGTTCTTTGTTCACACCACAAAGTGTGTACACCTGCCTTGGTGCAGCTTCAAGCTACCAATGAATTTTAGTTTTCTATTTCTTCATCACTATAAACGGAACCCTTTATTACAGAGCATTGGTCCTTTGCAGGTACAGTGCTCTCATTTTCTCTTACCCAGAGCTCCTGAAATTTTCTGTCACACTGATACTTACTGTAGTATTTTTCCCATATTAAACATCTTAACAAATTGTTCAAGACTACACCTCTATTTGTGATTGTTTGCTTGAGTATCTGGGAAAGCAGGACTGTAAGACCTGGTGTGTGTGTGTGTATATATATGTATACTATAGAAAGGGAAAATTTTGAATTCTTAGAATTCTTTATCGTACGTGTTATATTTACTGCTAATTAGAATAAATACCCTGTACTCTGCATGAAATTCCAAACACTGCTCAATGGGAATCTTGACTGTTCCCTACCCCTGGAAGTTGAAAGGGAAAGTATGCTTGCTTCACCTGCTATTTGAATGCTGACCTAATTTATTGAGGAAAAGCCTAAGGTGGAAAGTTTAAAAAAATTTTGCTGATTGACCACAGGTAGAACTGTCATGGTCTCCTGAGGCAGTTCTCCCTCTCCCCTGGGAAGGAAGTTCATCCAAGTTCCCCAAGGTGAGCCTGTATCTTTTACAGTACAGTTATAGACAATACTACATGGCTGTGCATATACTGGTGGTGTTTTTCTTTGCCATGGAGATGAATACAGATCATTTGGGCACAACCCACTAATTTAGGCAGGAAGAAAATAGGCAAGTATTTGTCTGTAACTGTATCTTAACCTCTGTTGTAGAGATACCACAGGCTCATGCAGAGTGTTTAGGGCTGATATCTTGGTGAGATCTGGTCCAGTTTCCACTCTGCTGCTGATCCATGTCTTTGTGCGGTTTGCAGTCCTTAGGACTTGTTGTGAGTGTTGGTGAAGCAACACGTGTAGGGTGCTGGAGCAGCTGGTAGGCTCTGCTTCTGTCTAACCTAGTCCCTGCACCCTCTCTCTACAGACTTGTAACACCTTAAAATTAAAATATAATGCCTCAAAATTAAAATACAAAGTTTTAAATGATCCTGACCATGACAGGACTTAAAGCTATTATTTCCACTTGTGCTTGTACGTCCTGACTTGTATTTGGCAGCACTACAACCACTTGAAGATGTGCGTGTTACTGAGAGATCTATTTGGCTTTTCTGTTCATTATGCTCTTTACTGCCTCCTTGTCATTCTAATCAACTCTTCTTTTTAGTCAAGAGAGGCATGAAAGAAGAAAACAAAATCCAGTTCTGAAAAAAGCTATATACTCAACTCTGAGGAAACCCCTTTGTATGATGTAATGGTTTCAAGAACAAAGAATGTCCATATCGTACTTTCTGTTGTCTGGTTTTGAGGAGCTTATCTTGCCCATTTTCCCACCAATCATTTATTAAAAATAATTAATAGGGTAAAAATTAAAATCAGAATTCAAAGTATCTTTCAGCGGACTTCAATATACCTTAAGTATGTGGGCACTTTTGAAAATTTGACCCTGTCAGTACATTCTGTATCCTTCTCTGAACCCCTGTCTTGCTTCTCTAGAATGTGAAGTGCTCTAGGGGAGAAGATAGCAGGATACATGTTTGCACAGCATCCACGATTCCAGCCTCTCATCCTCAGAGCTCTTAGTGCTGCTGTCATGTTACTGAACGTGCCTCCTTTGAAGTGAACATTTCCCAGGTCTCGCAGATCCGCTGCTGAGGCATCAGGTTAGTGCTGAGCAAACCTGTTCTGGGCTGCCATTCACCTCTGAAGCCGCTGTTCAGGCCTCCCACTGTACCTAAGTTGGCAAGGCTGGGACCAGCATGGCATGGAGACAAAAGCAGCTCTATCTGTCCTGGGGAACAATGGAACAACCTTAGCTAGTGCTGCAAGAAAGCAGGTAGGGAATGTCTTTGTGCTGTGCTAATGCTGGGAAGTTAGCACAAGGAGTCAGGCATACAGCTCCTGAGAGCTTCTGGAAAGCAAGAGGAGTGAGTTTGCTTTCTTCCCATTTTCTTTTTTTTTGTCGAAGTTTAAGTTGATTCTCTCATCTACTCTCTTGCCCCCCTTCCCCCTCTGCTCCCTAAGCCTGCTTTTGATTTGGTTTTATTGGCTAGTGAAAGGAATCATTTACTAGTCAAGGGCCAAGCAGTGACAAAGGAATGCAGGTAAATTAGTTTCAGTTCCTATTTCTCCCCGTCTTCCTCCTTTGGAATTTGAGCTTTAGAAAATAAAGTCCTTTTACCCATACCACCCCCCTCTTTTTTCCTAAAAGGATTTTTCCCCTTCTCAACCTCTCTTTCAAGAACTTCGTTTTTGTAACTAAGAAAACCCCCATTAAAGTACCTAAAATGTCAAGGTGTACAACACATTCAATGAAATCCAACCAAAATGCATTAAAAAAAACCCCCACAACTCTTTGCATGCACCTTAAAAATGCAAAAATTAACGGAGAGTGTCATAAACCTTGTTTTAATGAATAACTATGTACACACTGGGAAGTTTTACATGCACATATATCATGCTTCAAATGCTAAAATGTAGTTAAAGTTTAAACATTTTGCAGAAGAAGATATGCAAAAGAACTTGCAGAGAATCAACATGGCGAAAACCTGTACGTTCAGTCTTTCATCACTCAGTATTATTGAACTATTAAGCACTAAGTAATATTGTTAGCATTCAAACTGGTTTGGTTTTTGGTTTTTTGGTTTGGTTTGGTTTTTTCTTTTTTTCTTTTCTTGATTTCCTCCTCCCCCCCCCCCCCCGCTTTGTATCTTGTCTTCTTTTGGACAACTTGCTTCAAATATACCTGGATGTTTCACCAACTGTACTCTTAAACAAAAATCTTTAGAGGTTGGGGCCTTCTTTTTACATCACATTGGTATCCTTGGTAAATAATATAGTTCAAAATGCTCTGTGATGTTAAATAGTACACGGCATTGCAGCATTAATGACAGAAAAGGTTTTGTTTCTCATTGGTAGCTATTCCTGTTAGTTATTTCCACATTCCTAATATAGAAATAAAACCATGATTTATCTTTTTTCCTTAGCGCAGCAAAAAGCTGCATATTCAGTCTTTTAGTTGACTTCGTAATTAGATGCATTTTGTGTTCCTGCATGCTCAACACAAACTTGAAATACAAAAGAACTCAGTTCTGTCTAAACAACTGTAAGGTTTTGGACAGCAGCTGGAAGAAGCCAGGAAATGTAAGTTAAGGCTGATATTCCCCACTTGCCTCATGCTATTGTGAGTGCGTTTTGTGGGGAAAAAGCACAATGACGAGAGAGGTAAGAACACGTCAGCCCTAACACTGCATTTCCTGGCTTTTGTTGGTTTGTGTCACAGCCCTAAAAAATCGTCTTCAATTTCCTCAAAAAGGGGGCAAATATATTTTCCAGAGTGGTGTATTATATACAAATGTAATTATCTGTCCAGGCAGAACACTGGCTATTGAGGAAGTAGAATCAGAATTTGCCGTGATTTTCTCAGAAAAAAATCTCTCCTGTATTTTCCAGCTGGGTTTAGGTACAGTTACTTTAGTTTGTAATTTCCATCTGATATTTAAATGACTGCTGGAGACCAAAAAATTCCTTCTCCCAGTGGAGCAGTACCTTTCATTAAACACCCACTAAAGGTGTTTTTACAAATGATTTCTAAGGTTCAGTGGTGGTCTGCTTTTATTTGATTTAGAGCCACTGAGTCAGTTTCTTTTCTCTTGGCGGGTTTAGGAAGTACAGAACTTGCTTGGAAGCTGGGAGGTCAGATGGAAGGAGTGAGATCTGTTGTGTCCTTCCCAGAACAAGGCTTAGGTTGGATCCAGGGGCTGCTGCAGTAAGAAATGCAGGTCTTGGTTGTGTCAGAACTGAAGGACGAGATCCTTGTTCCATGGTTGGTGTGAAAGGAAAATGGGGATTGTGTCTTTTCATAACTGCATGAGTGAAAGTTATGGTTGTTTTTATCTGACATAGGTGGATTTTTTTCTACTTAATGATTTTGTTGACAGAGTTTGAAAACTTTTCACATGTGCACATCTTTTACATTTCTAACTCCTCGGACAGTATATGAGGCAGACACTCCACTGATTCTATATTAAACCTTGTTTAAATTCTACAGATTCTTTAAAAGCATCACTGCAAGCACAAATAGATGTTTTTGCACTTAGTTGTCCTATATAACAGGATCATATCAAGGATGTACAATATTTGTACAGGTTCCCACTGGGAGACATTATTATTATTATTATTATTATTATTCACTTAAAGTAAACATTTTGAAATACCAAAATATTAGATTTATTTAATGTGTATTTAAATTCTCTTTAAGTATATACAGAGGAGGAAAAAAGTTATCAGAAATATCAAAATCACATGAAGTATCTAAGTTATGGATATGAACATGAAATATCCAATTAAGAATTCTTGAGCCTAATGGTCTCTTTACCATTGAAAATAAGTATGTGTCCTAGTAATCTAAAACTTAAACAGTCAGATTTCCTGCTGCAGTGAGCTTCTATCCACTTCTCCCAAAAGAATGATTTGGGAAGGAAGTGTTTATACAATATTAAGAAGAACAATGAAGGCAATAACTGAAAATTTATAACAACAAAAATTGTGGATACATTGGCCCAATTTTGTGATTGCTTACACATGTTTAAATGTTAAAACATAATAATGAAGTCTCTCTGCCTCTATAGCTATTTTTATCAGATAAACAAAAGTCTTGGGATCAACAGATACTCATATCTCAAAACCAGAATAATTCATTTTCTGGTCTGCACCCTCCAAGATATTTTGCATAGTAAATTGTGTCTTAATGAAGCAATAAACTGGATTCTGATAGTCTATCACACTTTAGGTATATTTATTTCTCAGAAAAGTAACTGAATTTCACATCTTTGAACCCAAACTGGAATTGGCAGTCATGTAATACAGGTATTTAGATCTGTATATGACTACCAGGTTTGTATTCAGTACATTTTAAAAAGTGATCATATACAAATATGACGGACTTTGCTTTATGTGGTGAACACTTTCTCTGCTTTGGTATGGTGCTGTTAAACATAAGAGTTTAAAAAACATATGTGAAATCTGTAATTATAGGGGTTAAGCTACAAGGACAAAGCCAAAGCAGTTTGGTCATGAAGACTTTAACTCCGGGCAGTTCTCCATACGTGCTCCCACCTTCGCTAGTTCCACAGGTAGCCGATTAAAATCTTTGGGAAGCGGCCAAGGTCAGCCCCCAGCTGAAGGGGCTGAAGGGGGAGAGCGCCGGGAGCTGCTCGCGCTCCTGGGCGAGCTCCGGGCCGAGCGCCGCCGTGCCCGGCCCGCGGCCTCCAGGGGCCGCTGTGACACCGCGAACCCCGCGCGCCGCTGCTGCAAGGGCTCCTTTAAACAGCAACAAAACGTCCAACTTTGAAATCCTTTTTGTCTTCAGATGTTCCAAACCAGGATTCCAGCAAAGGAAATGAAAAAGGGAAACTAAACGAGCTTTCCCCCGCCCCGCCCCCCTCTCTCTCTGGTTTCTATTTGTAATACTTTATTTCTACAACAAGCACAAACCACTAGAAAGGCAGAAAACAAAATATGAATTTTTCCTTCCTTTTTCACTGTAAACCTCTTTAAAAACAATGAAAAAAATTCTGGACTATATTAGATGGCCTGTTTCTGGTTTCTCCTTTCTTTTTTTCTTTTTCTCTTTTATTTTTTTCCCTTTTACCCCCCTTCCTTTATGTTATATTTACTGAGCTGTTTTCATTTTAATTCCCCAGAAGGAGGAAAAGAGGAAATAATGTTTTGTAGAAATACACAGTAAATATCAATTGGACTAAACTAGAGGCAGCAACTGATGGCATGAAATGGTTATATTTTATGTCAAAACACATCCAAATAGGACAAAAGTACTGGATGTGGTGTTAAGAAGCTGCATCTATCAGACATGATAGCCTTCTAAAGAAGAAAAGGCTATGTAATACTAAAAGAAAAATGGCATTTGCTATATGATAAAGATTTAATTATAGGTCTCCATCAAATGTTATCTTACATTCTGGAAACAAATAATGAATTATATAAAAGAATATAGTTGATGCATACATTTAATTAGGGTTTATTTACTGTGGGCTATATAAACACTTTTGTTTCTATAAGGGGAAGGATTTGTATCTGCAAGTTCTGCCTTGAACATTTCAAGTTAAAAACAAATGTTTTAAGAAAAGACACTAACATAAAACAGCCCAGTGTTGGCTTTGTGTCTTTGTAAATGTCTGTGGCGGTTTCTCCTTGTCTGAGGGAAAGAGCCATTCATTAAATTAAAAGTGAACCAGTTAAACTGGACCTTTCATTGAAGAAAGTCTCCCAGTGATCCGTGCTTTATTTGGTGGATTGTCTTACAACACAAATAAACCAAGGGGTTTTTTATCTTGGGATCTAAAAATACTAGAAAGAAAGGAAATCCAAGCAAGGCAGAAAATACTAGGAAATAATTTCCCATTAAACAGACCCTCTGCCTCCATATATCTCAAATCATGAAAGTACACAAGAGAGAAGGGCTCATATTCCTTTTTCTCTCAGGTTAAAAGCCAGTGACAGAGGAAATCAAATTCAAAGGTACCGTCAATGTTTGCAGTGTTCAGAAATAGATAGGAAAGAAATATACACTGCAAATCCATCACGGCTCTTTGCTGGCAGCTAACTGCTAAATGCAGATGATGTTGCTGCCTCTGAAAACCATTGAAATAGGACCCTATGTGCATAAATGTTGTGTAAAATGCAGATATTTGGGGCAGGTTTGAAATAATTTTTATTTTCTGAACAAAATTCTCAGGCATTTATTTAGATATCTCTTTTGGCTGACTTAAATCCACACTTCACATTCTCTTTTTCCTTTCAAATCTTATGCATAGCTTTACAAACTGTGCTTAGGAACATTGTGTGATAATAAGCAACAAAAGAAATCAGTATAGTTTGGAAGAACAATTACAGTAAAGGATGGAAGACAGTTTAAGAAATACTTTTTCCTGCAATTGAAATATTGGTGGTTTTATTTATATTTTAATATTTTTGTAAGACATTTGCATGGAGAATTTTTGAAAATAGATTTTTCTATAATTGCGTACTTAATGAAAAATGGGCAGAGTAGAGGACTCTGAGATGCAGAACTGAAATTCAGAATAAAATGGAGTCTTTCATACACTGAAATTGCATGAATGCATAGCTGATTAAATTTTGGAAGGGTGTTAGTGGTTTGATGTAATTTTTACTTTTGGATGGTGAAACTCAGATGCTGTAAAGGAGTCCAAAGATGTTCTGAAAGGTCTCTTGGTGCTCATGCTGATGAGCAGCCAAAGGCACCAATTCCCTCTGCATGTTGTTTACAGGCACATATATTTATGTACGTAGACAAATTTTATCGTCTGCAAACACTAAAAATAGCTTTGCCTTTATCTTTGCTTGTCAGCAACATCCACACATAAATATAGCACATCTCGTGAAATTTCTTCTGCACCCACAATGAGCCTCTAATTAATTCTACATATAATTCCATAACATTTATTATTAATAAGTATTAAAACAATTTAAAAAATGGAGCCATTCTCAGCATTATGACTCTGACCTAACATGTCTGGGATGAAAGAATGTACAAAGATGATAAATGCAGGTTTTTTTGTTTTCTTGAGATATAGATGAAATAAAGCTAAATGAAATGAAACAAATTGTCACCAGGCTGCTGTAATAGGCAGATCACTTTTCTGTGCATGTGATTTTTTGTTTAGTGATATAGGCATGATTGTGCTGACATGTAAAAAATACTTGCCAGTAAATATGCTCACTTTTGTGAGTAGTGTGACCAGGTTTTTTTTAAAAAAATAGATATCTGCATATATTCTTAGGCACTTTAGATAGAAAGTACTTGCAAATTTAACTCCTGGTAGTTTCATGGCCTTTCCTCTTAGGCAGTGCAGAGGGAGCCAGCCAGGGCTGCTGCCAGGCCTGGGAGAGGGAGCCTGGTGAGGTCTGTGTGTGGAAAGTGTGTGATAAAAGCACAGTCAGGGAAGAGGGAAAAGATCTGTTCTGTTTTCCTCACTGGAAGTCTGTGGTGTGCAATGCTGGGAGCAACTGTGTGAATTTTTGTGTCTCTGTAGGTCTTCGCCGAATGGAAGGGGTGTGGAGCTCTGCAGCTTCTGCCCACAGCTTCTGCTCAGCCATCGTGGGAGTCGCTGCTTCCTCAGAGTTCCCTCCAGAGAAGGTACTGTAGCCACTCTGGATAGGATTAGGTATGATACATTCTATCAGTCACCACTAAAATGCTGCTCCTTCTAGGATAAAAAGAACAGACTAGCTCTGAACTGCAATAATACATAATAACCTGCATCTTGACCTTTCCCTTCTATGGGACTTGCAAGGCAATTCAATGCAAAAAGTAGCAATGAAGTGCAAAAAGATAAAATGATGGTTTACCTTTAACATTCTGGACGAGTAGAAGTTGGAAACTAAACTAGTACTAGCAAGGCCTGATTTTAAAAGTTTTAGCTTGACTGATGCCAAAACCAAAGTATGTTTCTGACTGCAATCTGATGTTAGGGGAGCACATTTTCTGAAAGCTTCACTTCTCACCTGGGCAAATAAATAAGGATTCAAAATATTTTCTCCATCCAGGACACATCAGATGGGTTTAACTCATTCCAAAAATCTGTCTAGTCACCCTAAAAGGCAGTTTAGCCTTTCTGAAAATCTGGCCATTTGTGCAGAATGAAGCACAGTGTGAGCGTGTTTACTTGTGCCAAAAAAGCACACGAGGACCATCCATGCTGGGCTGCCAAGGGCTCCTTTTTTCAAGTGGTGATCTATGCCCTCTAACTATCAATGTGGGTTACCATATATCAGAATTTTCCTGAAATGTTGTTTATAAATGAAAAGGAACTTTGTGCTCTGCCTGTTTGCCCAGGATTTCCTGACATTCAACAGCCTTTCTGGAACTGTAGTTTTGCTGCAGTTGCTGAATATTCACTGGTATGGGAGAAGCAGCTGCTGTGTTGAACTCCCATGTAGGTTGTCTCACATGCACAGGGATCTGAGCAGGCACTGTGAGCCCAACTTGTCTTGGATTGTGCAGAACACTTGGATTGCTCGCTGAGTCACTCCATACATGAGGTCATGCTGCTGCCTAGAAGCCCTTTCTGTCCAACAGTCCATACTGAGAATGGTTTACAGCAGTAGTAAGAGAAAATTTCCAAATGCTTTGCACACATGAACTTCAGACAGTTTCTCATCCTCATTAAAGCTGGTGAGTTGAAGTGCACCAATCCTCTTCTGGCATATGATTGTTACTCTCTGACTGATACAGATGAGAGGGATTTGGTGTAGCTTAATAGTTGTGCTTTGAAGAAATGTTTGCCTTATACAGCTAAAAAGGAAAAAATGGTTTGGGTTGTAAAGGCCTAAAGGGCATAATCTGCACTATCTGATCCATTTGCCTTATGAGCTACTACATTGAAGCACAAAACAGCCACTTGATTTCTTAAGCACCTGAAGAGGACAGGCAGGGGCTGGAGAGTGGAGGAGAGGGGAACAAACAAACCCTGGCCAAAGCTTTCACCACAGAAGTTTCATTGTTTTAATTTAGAAATAGTCACACACTTAAAAGTTGCCAATTTTTTTTCCAGCATTTCCATTAACACATTTAAATCACAGTTGTTGGAAAGCTTGGTACAGGTAAAAATATACTTCTCATAAGTTCTTGGAGAACAGTGAGGGAAGTAAAATAAGTAGCAAAACACTTTTTCTTGATTCCCCTCCACCCCCTTCAGCAAAGTCACCTAAAAATGAGGGGATTAACTATTACCAGTCAATAAGAGGCACTTTTGAAAAAGGAAGCATTGCTATCCAGATTTGAGGGAAATGAAGCATTTATTGGAACAAAAATATACTCTTTGTTCACATTACTTCATTGAATTGCGTATTCTCGTCTAAAAGCATCAAAAGCAATTGAAGAGAATGTTTCATGCCACTCTTTCTTTTACCACTCATCTTTTGTTTCCCTGTTTTACCTCCTTTTTCTCTTTTTCCATTTTTCTCATTAAGTTACTAGCCAATGCTTTGCTAATTAATGCCAGCTTAATTTAATGTTTAATGACGCTCCATCTGTGTAGGGAGTTTGATTTCTTTTTGTGATTCTGGCCTGGCCATTGAGATTAGCAGCATCTGTACAAAACTGCAGAGTCCCTTGGGGCACTGAGCAACACTTTTTTTTCACAAAATCAAAGTGACTGGCATGTAGGGTTAGTAGAAAGTATCTCTTCATAAAGTGACTGCAAATGCTTTGCAGCTTTCTGCATCAGCTGATATTTACTCACTTTCTTATAGATTAATAAAGGTGATGGAGTTAAGTACAACATTATTGTAATACAGCTGCAAATTGAGCTGGGAAAACTATTTTTAAGAAAAATATTGACAATTATGTCAAATCTCACCTATCAATATTCCATAATTATTTATATAATTATACCTGTCCCTGGAAAACACTAACAAATATTGCATATGAATATATTTCAATCTGTAAGTTGTTTACAAACAGTTTTCAGAGACTTTTTTTCTCAAGTATTCAAATGTTTTATGCCTCTGGCCATTATATGAAAGATCACATGATACTCTTTCTGTTCCATTTTGATTAAATAGCTTAGAACAAAGGAGTGATGACTGACAAGTTTTAAATGTCACTGCTGAAGGAGTTGGCTTTACCAGACCTGTCCAGAGAAGTTGGGCTGAGGTGAGCTGGTGTCTGAGACAACCAGGTAACTGCAAAGCAAATCTACATGGGCTCATGGTGGCTAAAAAGAGCACTGGTGCAGGCCTTGATTGGCTCATAAACATGCACTCGCTGGTATGTTAGACTTCAGTGTTTGTTATTTCCAATCATATTATTTCTTTTGTGCATTTGTTTTTTCTGGTGGGATTGGAAAGGAAGTTTTTCTTTCAGATGTGTGATGAACTTGTCCATCATAGTCTAGCTCTTAATGACTTTATGACTCCTCCTGCAATGGTAAGTAAGTTTATCCTCTGCTGGCACCATCCTGCATCATTTGGATGAATAGAGAAAATTAAGGAGCATCCTCATAGTTTTCCTGTGAGATTATGCATTGAAGCAGAACTTCTTTAGGACACAGTTGAATTTTGAGATTTGTTTTCATTTCAGAAGAAAGACTTGCAACATCATTGTGCCTTTTTGCGTGGTAACGTGCAGGAGTAGGATGCAGATTGGATGTTTAAGGGAAGCTAAGAAAATACACATACTTTCGGACGCATATATGCTTCTTATATGACATTCACCCATTCCTTCATACGACCACTATTTACATTTGGAGCTAGTGGTTTCTCAAATGCTCAGAGCCCACAATTGAGCCCAGATTTCCAAAAGTGCTTGGCACCCAGCAGTTCTCACTGAGACATTTTTATGGCCAGATAATCAAAATTGCTCAGCATGGTGGAAGCTAGGGAGTTTTGAAAATCTAGCCACTTATTTTAATGCCCAAATGGAGGCTGGGTTCTTCAGGAAAGCCAGTTCATATATTACCATTCCTATGACTCTGTATTAATCCTGTAAGTACTTTTTTTTTCTCTTATGGACATACAGTCTATCATATATGTGCCCACTTAAAGACTTTCCCACTCATTCTTCCATATAAATTGTAATTACATTAGTTTCACTGAATTTCAGAAGTTGTTGGTACCATACAAATGAAGCAAAAGTTCAAATGAAAATCAGATCCGGTAATTACAGGATTTTTCTACAAGCATTTTTCTTTTCAGGCTTGACTTGGAAACTAAATAAAGACAAGAGATGCCCATTTTCAGGTTGGGAAGCAAACAAAACCAAATTGTAGAGGGTGAGAGTTGCTTAGCTGAGCTGCTTTTTATAAAACACTTTGACAGCTGAAAAGAAAAACATTGAGGTAACTTGTAAAATGAATAACTTCAGCTATTACATTTGCAATTTTCCACTCAGTGTTCCCTGTCCTACTGCGCAGAGAAACTTGGTAGGACGTAATACCCCAGCAATAATAGTCAGCTTTGACTTTGTACTCTGCAGACATTAACTAGCTCACCTCACACCCCTGCGAGGTAAGGAAATGGTGTGATTGCCACCTTGCCTCTGGCACAGCAAACACTCTAGTTAAAGTTGAGGTTTGCCAAGAGAACTACTGGCTGAGTTGTTCCTTTCTCATTTCTCCTCACAGTTGCAGAACCACCTTTTAGTGTCCCAAGAGATGTACTTTCTCTGCACCATTCCACACACCTGATCCTTATCAACAAATGTGCTGTTCTGTTTGTGACAATAAAGGATTATTATGAATATTTTGTGATGGTTGAGATATTTCACAGCTGCCCACAAAAGGCTTGTTTTACTCAGGCATTTGTTAGACATGAAGGGCAATTCCTGTATTTTGTAGAATTTCAAAATGTGCAATTAATAGCAGTCTCCATGCCTCGCAAAGTCATTTGGAAGAAGGCTTAAGGAATGTTAGAATGTCTCCTGTGCTGCAGGAGGGGCACCTGGATGCAGAGTCAGCAGAAGCCATGACTGAGACTAAGAAAAGTGGGGGATTCTGTGGGATCTATGTCACGTGAACCTCCTTGTTCCTCACACTGGCTGCTAGGAGCTCAGCATCCCTATAGAAGCTGACCTGGTACCTGGGAGTGTTGTAGCACTCAGCCTCAGTTTCTGAGGGATCCAATCTCTGTGAGTGAAGGAAAGCATTGCAAGGCTGGGTGTTCCAGGAGAGGAATGGTTCTTTCTCCACGTGCTGCCCGGTGAGGAGGTGTATTCTCAGTAGCAGTATTCAGCCTTAAATTGGATCCTCTGAGTAAAAACCAGCTTCCAGTGGATTCTCCTGCAGGCTTTGTTCTACACAGCTCCTGTTGAACACCATGGTTCCTTGCTACCTCCCATCTGGAAACTGACCCTTTTTTTGCTAAAGGTTGAGCGGAGCTACCTTTTCAACAGCACCCAGGTTCCATATACTCTTCCCATGAGCAACACACATGAGTTTGAGTCTTACTAAAAAATCAGTAGATAGAAGCCCAGTTCTTTGAACAGAGTCAGGTACCTGTCTCTTACTGATTTCAGTAGAGATGGATGTATAAATATGTTTAATATATTGGACTATGGCATGTCTGAATTAATAATTAGTGACGTTTTAACCATTCCCTCAGACCCAATTTTCCTTGCTATATGCACTCTATGCCTCTTAGCTTGGCCACCAGCTCTTCTGTTATGGGGACCTAAATGCACTGTGGAACTTCTGTTTACAGAGTTTGCTTAACATTTTCCTGGGAAAGCATTAACCTTGGGATCATCCCACTCTGCTCTCTTCTTACCCCATGAAACATATTTGTCTACTATCCTCTTTCAGCTGCTTGTAAGCAGTAAAGTCAAGGTACAGGCCTGGGGAGAGGTGGGTTGTTTGCAAACCTATATCCAAAAGGACTTCATTTAGCTAATGGTAATTAATAATGTAAGTAACTGTAGGGAGGAGATAGGTAAGAAGTGGCTTGTGTGGTGTGGGCTGATGAATTCAAAAGGAATTTGTCTTTTAATTACTTTGCTGCTTTTGAAAATGTGTGCGTAAGTCTTTCCTTCAGACAAAGGGAACTTAAGCTTTTGGACAAAGAGCTCTGACTCACTCAAGGCATTATGACACTAACTGCTTGCAAGTTCATTCTGCTGCTGGATCTGCTTCCTTAAACGTCTTGTTAAGAAACCTTTGCCAAAAATCGTATTTGAGGCTGGCTTAACATGGTGGTAAATGAACTCTTTCATCTGCTTTCTTCCAGCAACAAGTGCTAGCTTAAAAGGAGGGTGCTGAAAAGGACAAAATAAGTGCTATGTCAGTACACTTATTTTTAATAGCATTACTGGTAGTGGCTGGCACTAAAATATATTAGAATTGTTTGTGCTGTTTGCTACAAGAGGTCCAGAAAACCAGTATTAATGTCTGCATACTTTGTGACAGCATCTGATGTTCTGAAGAACAGGGATGATAGTAGTCTCCAGGTCTCCATCCCTCCCTCTGTACAAAAAAGCCCCTAAACCAAACAGTGTTGTTTATTTGACAAGTAAACACACTTATGGCTGGCAATTGCTGTCATTAGAAAAAGACTTCAAACAGTGGCCACTTCTTTGGGGGTCATTAAAAATCCACTGGCAACTGCATGCAGATTAAATTTACAGCTTGAGCTTTTGCTCTTGTACTCTACATTCTTTTGCCCTTGTATTTTTCAGTGGACAGTTATTCACTGTCTTATCTAAGACATTTAATTCCCTGGTGGGGTAAAGCACAGACAACAGCTCCTGGTGGAAGAAGTAGTACAGTGATATTATCCACCTTAATGGATTTATTTCCAGCTTCTCTTGCACTGTTGTCCTGTTTTCTGACATCTTTCCCTACTACTAGAAGAAGACAAAGTTAGGTTACAAGAGTGCAGCTGAAGCCCCAAGCTCAGATCTTTCAGTGTGTAACTTTCATGTAATTTCAGTCAAGAATTGTCTTGTGTATAGTTTCAGGTAGTGTTCAGCCTGCAAACTGAATGATTTAATTGCCATGCAGGGTATGCAAACCAAATAAAATTAAGTCCACGTGAGCTACTGTCATCTCTTTTGGCTTGACAAGAAAAAGTGATGTTAGTTTTGCATCTGCCCTAGTGTTATTAAATCTTTCAGTACTTTGGGTGTGTCATACTTTGGAATTTCATTAAAACCTTATCATTAACTAAAGGGTCATATTGCTGGTCTTGATCATGGTAGAGAATAGCCTGAAAGTGTGTTCCCTAAGTATGGTAACGGCTGAAAAAAGAGAAGGTGGGTGAAAATAGTCCCCACTTTGTTCTTTTGGAATCCAAAAGTGCTGCTTGCTTTTCTTTTATTTTTCTCTTTGTTTTCAAGCTCCTCTGACTGACTTTCAAAATCATGCAATTGTGAATTTACACATCAGTTTTGCAGATATGGGAAGGGACAGATCTAAATTCTCTGTAGGGGACTCATGCTGGGGAGCTCCTGACTCAGTGATGGAAAGTGCCACATTGACTCAAAGGTTCATTCTGGAAGCAGATTTGTGCTATGGCGAATGTGGACATTACTTGGCATTTGAAGCAGTGTCTGTGAACCAGGATAGCCATGCCTGTAAGATTGCATCACTGCAGATGTTCCCTTTCTGCTGGGCATCACTGGGAATGGCTTGGATTTGGTAATTCATGGAAGAAAAGCCTGTCATTGCTCTCTGTGCCACAGTGTTTACAAGCCCAGAATCAACCCTTGTAAAATGAATCCTTTCTCCTGTTGAGCAAACACACCAGGGCCTTCTGCATCCCTTTCCAAGTAATATCACAGGCCACACTGCTCAGGCAGAGCCTGCCTAAGCCTTTTGTTTCAGCAAAATGCACACCTGCCAAGGACAACATGAAGCTTTACCAGCCAGTGTTTCTTCAAACAGTGCTCTTGCCCTCCCACATCCTAGCCAAAGAATACTTGTGTGTTGCTGCCAATTTCTGCCAACGGATACAAGCAGTAGGGAATGCAGGAACTGTCACTAAGTCTCCAGAAAAACAAGGCTTGATGTATTTTGGCCAAAAAGAAATCTGTAATCCTTAAGAAACAAAGATTGCATTTCATGGAAATCAGTTTAATGGGAATGGAATGGCAGGGAGAGGTAATTCATATTCAATGGGATGTACATAAAGTAAGCCAAAACAGTTTCTTAGCAGAAGGCAGGTCTATGATCTTAGTCCCATTAGGATGCCTCTGGAATGTTGCCCATTTCTGCAGTGGAGCTGCAGTGGATTTTCATGAGACTGACACCAGCATCTGGCCCACGGGAGCAGCTCATCTGACCTGATCCACTGGTAGCTGAGGTTGCTGTGTACCTCATTGGGAGCATGTCTAGATTTTCAGATAGCATATTTCCAACCACAGTGTCTTTTCCAAACTCCCTGTTTTTGAGGGTAATCAGCATCTGCTTTAAGGGTATTTAATGACTCTTCAAATGGGAACAGTCCACTGGCAAGGCAACAATATCTTACAAGAAATGACACATCTGTTGAAGAGTATAAAATATTTTCTTGTTCTGTAACTTGGAAATTTCTTCACTGCTCAGGATTCTCTGGGTAGAAATAACATCCAATATAATTGTTACTTTCTCTTTGTTCCCTCAGAGTATGGATTGTGGAGTGTTTATTGAGTTCGAGCTTTTTTCTGTTTATGAATATTGTTTCTGTTACAGCTTCTATATTCAGTAAATGGGCATGAGGAGAAGAACACCCAAGATTTAAAACACTTGGTGAGGGAATGATAACTATGTGGTTGTTTTATTGTGTCCTACTCATTTTTCAAACTACCACATAATCCTTAGTGGAAACCCCAAATGAATTTGTTTGATTAATTAATGGGCTGGCTCCTTAGCAGGTATGACTTGTTGTTAATGGAGCTATAATAAGGCTATGTTGATTTGTGCCATGGATTCAACTCTTTGAAGCAAAGAACTATAAAGTACTGAGTATTCTCTGTGGGTGTGCAGAATTAGATGTTGTCCATAGGGTGTGTGTGCATACATATGTTAGAATTTATGGTTTTGGGCCCTAACTTTCTTTTTGGTGTGTTATAAAGAAAAGGTCTGGGAAATTCCCTTCTTACCCCACCTCTAAATGCTCAGCAGTTTTTTCTGAGGTTTATATTATATTGTGCTGGGAACAAACTGACCAGGTTTGTCTTTTTTTTTTCCTTCCCCCCTCCACCCCCCAGATGGTTCAAAAATATCACTTTAGGTTTCTCATTGTCAAGGTTTTATTTCAACCACCAGAGAGAACAGGCAGATTTAGTAACAAAGATGTTCAGCCCCCCTGGCCATAATGTTCCTGGGCTTCAGAGTAATTTAAAGCAGTCTAGGTCTACAGTTTCAAAACTTGAATTCAAGGATCTATTACAAAACAGGTAATAAGCAGAGGGCACAGAACTGGGCTACTTTATTCTTCACAGCACAGTGACCTTGGTTGAGCTTTGCATCCTTTATGTTGCCCAATGGAAGATGTGATAAACTCAATGTCAGGAGAAGATTGTGGTACAGAAGTTCCTGTATGTAGTATGAAAGATCCTATAGTTTCTAACATCTACACAGGGTGTCTACAATTAGGAAGAGTCAACAGCACTCCAAGTTTGGAGACCTCCTTGGTCTCCAAATTGGTGGAGTTCTTCAAAATTATGTTTGTAACTAAACTGAAAGTAACTTGAACTAGGCTTTGACAGTTACAGGTTTCAATGACCATGGGAAGGGGATAGGAGATGAAGTAGATGCTTACCTGTTTGTTCTTAGAAAAGACGCTCTGGTGTTGGTATAATCAGCAGAACACTTGGCCTTCCCTTCCCCCTGCATCAGGACCACTGTTCCTTTGCACGGCTTTTATACTGAGCACAAGGGCCAATAAATAACAAGGGAGCCTATAAATAAATACAGCTGTGAGCCAACAAAGGCTTCTGACAAATAATGTTTATTGAATTTCTCACGTGTGGTCCAGTTTGAATCCAACCGTGGGGCTTGCTATGTTTTTGAAAGTATATCTTGTGCCCAAGCTTGGGATTGCCCTCTGTTGGACTAAGGAGATTTCTGGCTAGCTGAGGAAAAGAGAGGAATGGGTGAAAACAAGAGGTTTTTTTCACTGAAGCTAGGCTCAAAGTATTAACTTTAGACAAATCAACCCAAGATCTGCTGATTGTTTACATGAGAGGGTTTATGAGAGAAAAAATTATCACTGCAAAGTGCTGGCTCAGATAATACACACCTCCCCTCAACAATTCTATCTGATGCCATTGTCCTAGAAATGCAGTAATCCATACCTAGATTTAAGTCCGTTTTATGGTAGCCTTCAAAAATGGTAGTCAGGTATGTATGTAGGTATGGGCTGTTATGGGAGGTGTTGTATGGACAAGAGCACAGAAAGCCCCAGTCCCAAAGAGCTTGAAGTCTCCCACTTGAGCAGAAGTTCCAGGTCTGCTTGGTGCTTGGAGTTCATTGGATCTTACCCATAGCCACCATGGGAGCTCTAGTCAGGTAAATTGACAAAGCATTAATTACTTCAAAGGAGAGCTAATGAAGCAATAAACCACAAGGGTGAAACTCAAATGGTTTATGGTACCATTAGTAGACTGAAATGGAATTATAATTAGAGCAGGGCAAACGATTCATAGTCCACAATTTATCCAATGGATTTAGTGCTTGTTTCTGTTCATGAATTATGCACAAGTAGGCATATTTTAGGAATGTATTCATTGTTTTCAATTGCTCAGCAACCACTTTATATGGAGAGATTTCTGCCAATATGAGTAGGCTTGTACAGTTTGCATCTGGTTTCTCTTTGCTTGGGGGCTTTGTGTATATATTTGTGCTCTGTAGTGGGTCAGTGAAATACTATGGTGTTTCTACTTCCTGGAATGTTACAGAAAAACATGTTAATTGTACTGGGATATGTAGCGGTTACCTAAATTTGAAGGAAAACCCTTTTTTGATCTTCAGAGATGGTTTTTTTTGCTTGAGGAACAGTCCTTCTGTAAATAGCTCAGCAGTAGGGCAAGACTTACTCAAACATCCATTCCCTAAAATGAATAAAATTTGTGTGTCCAAATGAAAGTGTGGTTCAGAAATAATGAAACATGCTCAGGAAAGCTTCATTCCACTGCTTAGATCTTGACTTAAGTGCAGAATAATTCAAACATTTGTTGAGTGGCAGTCTTATCTTGGGCTTTGAGGTGGTGTGTTATTGAGCTCATAAAATTCCTCTTGGAGCTCTTCCAGTTTGCATAAAGTACTCGTACAATAAAAGGGATGATCCTCTGTTGTGGGACATCTTTCCTGTATGCTATCATTCATTTGGACTTATAGAGGGAAACAATGCTGCTGAGAGGGGTCTAATGTTTGGAAATGATGGTATACACTTTCTGATGCTCCTCATCCTTGCGTGGTGTGTTTGTCTCCATCTGGATGTGCACGTACCAGCGTGTCACAGGCTCTATTGGTGACATCCAGCTTCTTCACAGACCAAAAAATATGGGGGTACTTGGGCGTGTCCAGTCCTCTATCCAGTGAGATGTCCTGGTGTGTTGGACTCTCCAGTCAAAATGTCTGGGGCCAGTCTGTCTTTCTGTTACATAGCCCTGTTCTCTTCTATGAAGAACCTATTCAGAAGAGACAGAATTAAGCCACAAACCTTTATCTTCTCACATTGCTGTATCCTCTGGTCTGGTGATCAAGAATTTGGTTTTTCTCTCAAGTAATTGAGAAGCTTAGTTTCTTGGAGTGAGGATGCTTTGTGATGCCCAGTGGTCAGCTGGCTCCATGTTTGTCTTCCAGAATATATCATGCAATCTCCTTTTTGTATGACATGTTTAGTTCCATAATTTAGGAGCTTCAACATATAGCTCTTGTTTGTTCTTACATTTGCTAATATCTAACCATGAATTACCTGTGAATGGGCTAATTAGGCATTAACCATATATTATACACCATCCAAAGAATCAGAACTTTCACAGACATCTATGTACTTAGTAACTTCTTAGAATATCCCTGAGCTAGGGATGTCTGCATGTATTAGGGAAGTGCTTGCAAATCCTTGCCTACAGGGTAGTTGCAACATAGCTCAAAATCAGAACAAGTCATACATGGAATGAATGCCTTGTAGGGAAAAAAGGTCAGGACTCAAATGGTGAAATATGGATCAGGAATTTGATAACAACTTATCCTTTCTGAGAGGACAATATTATTGGAACTGATTTTTAGTTTTCATGTAACACTTTGAATGAAGCTCACGCAGAATGAAATGGAAATAGAAAAACTATCCATGTCCTGTGAGATTATTTTGTGAATTCTAATATTGTATATATATTCTATACTTTATTAGAACAGAGACAGAGACACTTTGTAACAGCTTGTGTTCTTTATACTCTGGGTACCTGTTGACACTATTCTGCCATGGTAGGTTAAGATTTCTGTTAGTACAACGATGATGAAAATCATCAGTGCAGAGGAGAAATGAACAGAAACTCAAGGAAAGAGTCCTGGAGGTAGTCAACATAGAGATTGAGGCAAATACCACAGAACCAGGAGTAGGTGATGCTGATGCCAGAAGTGTTCAGTAACATCAGCAGTCATTCTCTGGTGTTCTTAAGTGAACTGTGTGTCAGACCTATTGGGGTGCTGTTGCCTGGCCATAGTGAGCCTGGCTGATTCTGTCTGCCTTTTGCTGTCTCTCTGAGAACTCAGCAGCACCTCTTCAGTCTTCCCCCCTCCTGAAACATTTCCTCAGCTGATACTTGCTGGGCCTCAGAATGACATTATAAAACCCAGTCTGTAGGTCCAGTAGTGCTCCTGAGGCTCTAAGGTTTCTACTGTCCAGCTCCCCACCATACAGTGTTGTATGGTCTGTCTCCCTTTGAACTTTCTGTATCTTACTTTGTACATGACCCAGCAAAACCCAGCTCCAACTGTGAGTCACTGTACAGTAAAATAACAAAGTTGTCATTTAGATGTTTGAATTAAAAAGATTGTGGAGCCTGTTTCTACCAAATTACTTTCCTATCAAATATTAATAAGCTTGGCTGGTTGGGGGTTTCTTTCAGAATAAAAATCCAAGAGACATAAATTTGTATTAAAGACTAAGTGCCTATTGAATGGAACTTTATGCACATTTGCTGTGGTTTCTCGCTTTCTTTTTCTCAAGTGTAACAGAGGAAATCCAGCAAACCCCACAAAATTGTTATTTTCTCTCTCTTGCATCTTTTAGCCCCAAAATTGTAGTTTGAATGCTGCTGTTTTCCCTAGCATGCATTTCTGAGTGTCTGCCTGAAGCACAGATGACATGATACATGATGAAAGCCAAAGGGTTAATCTTCTAGGGACTCAAGACTAATGGCCCAGTAATGCTCACCCAAGAGGGATTTGTTGTGCCTGTTTCAGATCTCAGTCTTAGTCACTTTATAATAATTTGGAGATTTCCACTGGAACTTAGGTGGCAGTAGGAGCAGCTTTTAATAAGAGACAGCAGTGCTTGAGGTTGATATCTTGTACCTTGGATCAAAATCTTGCTCCTACCTCTCCTTCATCTGCTACTGAAACCTCTTATTGCAGGTCTGTATGTGGCAGAAATTCAGAAGATACTTCAATCCCTCTCAGTGGGGCCTTAAATTTTCATTGAAGCCATTCTTTGCAGTTCCCCTTCACTGCCATGATTATTATATAGATACGAAAGAGTGCAGATTACTTTTGGGAGCATCCATATATGTGGTACGGAGAGTTTCTGTATATATGTATATTTACATAGATATATACATATATAGTTGCATATACATGCATTCAGACAAGTCATGGAAAGTATAAGCACATGTTTCTATCCATGGCTTTTGATCAACACAGAGGTGTGTGCACAGGGGAGTCTGTGGAGCTCTGCATGTGTCATGGAGGTAAACACTGCATGTATTGGATTCCTCACTCTGACTTTTGTTGCTGTGGGAATTCTGACTTGCATCAAATGCTCTTGTGCAAATGGTTTGGATTTGGGGACTCCTCCCCTTGCTAATGTGCTCTACCAATCTCTCTCTTATTGAAAGAAAGAAGAAGAAAGATGGAAGGCAGGAGAGAGAGCAGTGTAAAGGTCAGCCAGCACTGCAGCCCGACACAGAGATTTATAACCCTCCAAATTCTCCCTCTCTCTGGCAGCATGTCTTTACAGACTCACATTATCTCTATTAATACCAGCCACAAGGTCATTACTCAGGCACTGAGCCTTCCTCCAGCATAAATATTTATACAAGGCTGACCTGCGGCTGCTGCGTTTGCCTTTTATTTGATTTCTGCCGCCTTTTGTGTCTGTCAGTAATGTCTTTAGCTGCTCTGGCTGGGACAGGGGGAGCTCAGAGGAGCCAAGGAGGGGTTAAGAAGGGAGTGAAAGAGAAGGGGGGACAGGGAGAGCAAGAGGAGAGGGATGGATGGGAGGTTGACATTTCATATGATCCTCAAGGATGGTGCCTTAATAAACCTTTATTTCACACCAGTTGAATTTTTTTAAGAAGTCAGTATTTTGCAATGAGATTATAAGTTTAGTGAAAATTTCCTTTTATCTACTCAAGAAGATAGGAGTGCAAGAATCTTTTGTGTATGAAGTGTTGCTTTTGCTGGAGATGAACGGGATTTTAGAGATCTATTCCAGAGAATAAGCTAAGGATAGTTTGCATGTAGGCATGCATGAGTGAATACGTAAAATGCTATCTCACAAATTTCTATCAGCCATGAATTCATGGATGTGCATCTTTGCTCGTCCTAACACACTAACACTGCTCTGAACCGTGTTTTTAGTTTTTGTCAGAGTCAGGTGCAGATACCTGTCTGGCACAAAGGGAGACAAGGTTTTGTGCTTCTTTGGGAAACGTGTTCCATGGGGCAAGGACAGCCTTGGTGTCTGTGCTGCCGTCCTGTCCTCTAGCAGAGCGTTATCTGCCAGTGTTCAGAGATGTATGAGGAGCTTGGGAACAGGAATGGAAACTTGAGACAAGTGCGGTGTATGCCAATGATTGGTTGAAGTTTTCTAGTGCAATAAAAACACAGAAGCTGAAGGGAAGAATCATGAGTTTAACCATGTGCTAAAATTTATAATGGCACAACCTGTCTTAATTCCACAAGGACTGGATATTTAGTGGCACTTGTAACTGCTGATACATCCCTGTCCCTCCAGAGCTGAGAGCACTCAGTGCAGTAGTAGTGAAGATCCCCATACTAAAAGAGGGAGCTTTACTGTAGGAATGGATTAGCACTACCTTAGCATTTGCACTTCTGAATTGTTTTAAGCCTGGTAATTTTAATTAATTAGTTTTGCTTTTCTCTGTTTCACTTGGTCTTTGGTCCTGCTGAAGGCAGGGTACAGATTGGAGCTAGTACAGCAAATGAGGCAGTCCACTGTAATAGGCCTTTTCTTGTTGTTGAAGAAATGCTGTTTAGTGTTTGCACAGGATTCCCCCTAACACCCTGTAAAATATCAGTAAAATACAAAGTAAAATTAGGCTAGCTTGAATATGGCTTTCCGATATGTTTTCTCTACTTTCTGGATGATTCTTTAATTTTCTCTTCCTCCTTTTTAGAGTTTGAGAAACTTAACTTTTGCCTGCCTTCGGGATGCAAATGTTACCTGTGCCATGATGTCAGTGCTGATTGGAGTTTCACTGCAGTGGGAGAGTGAGGATCCTCCTTAAACTAACATATTGTCTTTTGTCATTACTCTAAGCAAGGATTTTGAAGCTTGAGTCCCAGACAAACAACCCTGTGTGGTCCAGTTTGACTGAGTTGACTGAACTAATCACCTCAATGTATTTCTGCGAAATTCTTAGGTTTTATTGTGTGTATCTGCCTACAGCCTTTTCCTGAATACAAAGGTCTTCAAAGCCTTTCAAGTGTATTGTCAGTGCTGTGGAAATGGCTTATTTCAAGAATCTCTTCCTTTCCTTATGCTATGTAATGGGGCAGTTTCAGTGCCTGTATGATGAGAACTAAGAATGACTTGTCAGCCAGGAAACATGAGTTCTTAACTTGCCTGTGGTTATACAGCACATTGATTTCCCTTCTTGGTGTCTCAGTGGCTTCATATGGAATATGGTGCTGAGGACACTTACCTTGATCTGGGAAGTCCTTCCTGATCTGTACATGTTTAGCAGTGTTACATTTATACAGCATGGTCTGTTCTTAATTGCATTGACTCTGTGTAATAACACAGAAAACACCAAAGAGTAAAAGGTTTGAAATGTGAACACATTAAAAATCCTGAAATAAAGTCTTGCTGTGTAGTGGTTAACTGAAACACAGACATTTTGGCACTTGACGGTTTTAACAAGACACTGAAACTATGCATTTCTTACTGTTTTGTTTCTTGAAAGTGTGACAGTTGTGGTCCATTTCAGGTAGAATCTTAAATGCCTCAGAGGCACCAGAAAAGGCAATTTTCTTGCTCTAAACTCCACTCTTGATTCTCATATAATGTGAACCACTTGCAGTTGCTGATGTGTGAGTGAATTCACATTATATGTTCCTGTATGAGTTTCGAGGTGGTGCATTTTAAAATGACATATGAAGAATGCTGAGCTTATGTGAACAGGAACATTTATGGCATTGAACTCATGTTTTGAAGTGAGCCATGCAAGTAATATTGAAGGTTTGAGCAACAGTTTGTTGCTCTTCAATTCACCCATTTGGTGGATGATACAGAGTAATCCTCTAGGAGAGCAACTCCTTAAACTGAAGGAAGATTCAGATGAAGATGTTTTGAATTGAAATAAAACCATGAAACAGAATACAGAACCTGTAATTACTGCAGAGTATTTGCTAGTTCGGTGAAAATGCTGTTTTCTGCAAGTATTTTAAGGTGCTGCTTTAGCAAACCAAAAGCAATTACTGCTGTGCCTGATTTCGTGTGTGAGCCAAGGATGATATTAAAGAAACACTGCACAGGACTTGGACAACAGGGTTTCCTTATTTCTTGTACTCCCCTCCACAATTTAGAGTACTAGACCAAACTTTCCTAGGATCAAAGTTCAAGCTGTTTTGCGTGAACTACAGGGTGAGTGTCAGTCCTTCCAGACACTGCTGGAAGTTCCCTCTCATTTGCTGATCTGAACCAAACTGACGTGCTGGCATGTCTGTAGTTCATGGATTTCATCTGCAGATCTGGGGAGAAGTGTATTTGCAGAATTCAAGTGGGGTTAAGGAGTTGAATAGCTAATTCAGCTAAATAGCTGAGAGACTAGAGGAGAACCAATTGATAGGGAAGGGGCTGATACTGTAATCACTATTTTAGTTAAATAATAGGGGAAAGGCCATGTGGGAGCAGGAGCTGAAGTGCACATGGCTGCATCTTCTGGGGAAGGAATGTATGGAAGCTCCGGTATCAGGTCTTGGGATTGAGTGCATGGACACAGCTGCCTGTGCTGTTCCTTTCCCTGTGTTGTGAGCAGCTCCTTCTTTCAGTCAAAAATCAGGTCTAAAATGGTGCAAGTACTTAGTGTCCCTTATGCTATGAAACACCATCTTTGCTCAATTACTGGAAAGTCACCCTCCCACAGGGAGCCACGAAGCTGTAATGGAGTTGAACACAAACATTTGTTTTGTTTAAAAACCCTGGTGTAACATTGCTGTGCAACTTTGGATATGTCAGTTCCTGTAAATGCTCTGAGCCTGAGACCAGCAGTGCAGAAAGCGTTGGAAGAACCCGTTGTGGAAGCGAGGTTTACCAACCTCTCCAATGTTTCATGCTGGCTTCAGTGATCTCCGTGGCTCCCTGCTTCTGCAAAGGCTTCCAGCTTTCTGCTTGTGACATCTCTCCTGATGTGCTCAGACAGAGCGAATATGCAAAAGGACGGCTGCGGCTCTGTGCTCAGGAGATGTCATCTCCGATGGATGTCAGGCAGAGGCGCAGCAATTAAGGCTCCAGCCGACTCTCTGCTCAAGCTCCAGGCACAGTGGGGGAGGAGAAGAGAGGAAAAGAAGATAAAAGGGGAAAGTAAGATAGTGGGGAAGGGGGGAAGAGAGGTAAAGATAGAGGGGGAAGAAAGGGAAACTGCAATGTGGAAGAATGGGAAATAAGAGCAGAATGGGACAAAATATGAGGAAAAAAATATGAAAATATCTTAGAAGAGGGAATAATAAAGAGGAGGGGAACAGGAAGGAAGTAAAGGAATGAACAAGTGGCTTTGCGAGGTGAAAGAAAGAGGAGGTTGGCAGAACGAGACAAGTGGCAAGGAAAACCATGAAAGCAGGGAGATGAGGGCAACTTGAGTGCTTTAAGCTACTTGTTGTTGGTGGCAAAGAAGCCCATTGTCCCAGTCCACCAGCTGTGGTGCTGGAGAACCCCTTTATTACTGACTTACAGTGAGCTACCAATGTAAATCAGCTGCTATTTTACAGTTGTCTGTCAGTGGGGAGAACCATTGAACTACTTTTGAAAACAACTCATCAGATGTATCCAAAACTCCAGTTTGACAGTGCTCAGAATTAATGCTTAAAATTGAAACAGCAAGCTAAGCAACTTGTATCTCACCTGCTGTGCCCTGAAAATGATCTGCTACTAGAAGAGATACAAGGATCAGCCCTTGGGAAATGAAAGTACTGAAAGATTTTGAGATTACAGCTGAGTTAGGAGTTGAATGTTCTTTATGAACCCCAAATGTTTTCATAATAAAATTACTAGATCTTTTCAATTTTGTTGTTTGAAAACAAAGAGGTTTCCATCTCTTCCAACTGTTCAGTCTCTGACTTTCCGGTTCTCTTGTTTGTTCCCTGCTGCTTGGCATCATCATGGCTTTTTCTTTTCTAGTAACTCTTATTATCTGGGATCTTCTATTTTGTATCTGCTTTGAAATACTGTGCTGGAGCTGAGTGTCCATTTTTTGTCTTCACCTACTTTTAAATACATTATTACTCTCTTGAGGAGAGTCCTTGTCCCATAATCCTACTTTGGTAGCTCATCTAGGAACGGGTAAAAGTTCCTGGATGATGACCATAATGAGAAATAGAATCATGGAATTGTTTAGATTGGAAAAAACTTTTAAGATCATCAGCATCACTGGTTCACTCTTTCTTTGCCCATTCTGAATTCCTGACTGGCTTAAAGAAACCAACTTCTCAAAAACTTTTCAGAGTCTCTTGGTGCACCGGTTATTAAACCTTGAAATACAATTTGGAACATAAACTATGATGGGATTATTAAATCTACAAGGTTTAGCTGCAAAGAGCCAGGCTGTTGCCAAAGCTCTATGCTTTAGCTTATTAATAGTTACTAAATTGGGGTGAGAGCTGGCAGAGGGCAAGTGGAGAGTGAGCTCGAGAGAAGCACAACCCTTATGCATTCAGTATCCTTTGCTGTGTTTTATTTTCCCCATCTGGATTTCCCCTGCTGAGCAGCAAGCGGGCGCTCAGACGCGCGCGGTGCCAGACAGCTGAGTAGGCGCGGGGAGTCAGCCCGGTGATGTTTGGCATCGCTGGGCCTCTTTGTGCCAGTGGTTTAGTGCCAAGAGTAATTGTGATTTACACCCGCTGCCCCTTTGGTGGCAAAATGGTTTTGATTAAGTGCATACCACATTTATTAAGTCTTGCACAACCCAGCACAGGGTCTTGGCTGGGACGCCGTAAAAGGCAGTGAGATTTACACATCTCGCTGCAGGATTCATTTAATCTCTTGGGGATTTACTGACCTTCAATTAGAACTGTTAAGTACTGTTTACTTGGTACCTAAATCATGTAAGGCCCAGCTAGAATTTCTTTTTTTTGTTTTCATTAGTAATGTTGTGATTAAATGTGGGAAGAGAAGGGAAAGGACCTAAGTACTATTTGACCAGTGAACACACGCCCTAAAGAGAAAGACTTTGAAGGTTTTAAATCAAAATACTGAATTAAACTGACCCATTTTTCCTTAATGATCTCTGATCTGAGGCCATTGGTTCAACTGAAAGACAAGGAGTGACTTCATGGGAGTTATGTGCATACTGAAGGACACCTTCCTCCTTTTCTTTGCATTCAACTAATCCATGTCTGTGGATTTAATAGAAGAATATTTTTTAACTTCAGAAAACATCCAAATAGGTGCTGAAAGAACTTCTCAGCTTGGCTTTGAAAAATGTATTTGCTTCATTGCCTAAAGTCACTGAAGTTATCTGCGGCCGAGGCAGTTCTTGTAGTGAACCAAGTAAGAGCAGCCGTATTGGGAAGCAGGATTGTTCTTACTCTAAGCTCCTTCAATATCATCCCAACTACTTCAGTCAATCTCTGTGGTTCTAGAGAAAAGATCTTCGGTTCTTTGTCACCAAATACATAGAATTTAGAGATGGCATAGCAGATTGAAAATGAAAATTGGGTCTGAGCCTACATTACAGACCAAAAATGTCAATATTTTAGGTCTAGGTTACCACTGAGCAATGTGTCATTCCAGCTGGATAACATCACAGTTAGGAAGGAAGGGAAAGGATTTTGTATTTATGAATGGAGCTCTGGTTAATGATGAGATTTTTCTAATAAAAAGGTCTTGTCTTTGTAAATAGCTTCTGGTCTTCCAGGACGTGGTATTTTTAATTATTGGCTGGAAAATGTTGGCAGATTATGAGCATCCAGGTGTGAATTCTCAATATTGAGAAGTGAATGAATTTGGTCTAAGCTTTGTTGGGCAGGTTGATCATTTGGCATCTTCTCTGCACCCTGATCAGATGAACACACACAGCAGCACCGAGGACCTGTTTGCTGGGATGAAAGTGGAGTTTGACAACCTGAAAATTCCTTTTCCACAAGTATTCTCTAAATGTTTCTTTAGAACTTGGCTGCTTCTGAGATTTTTCCTGCCAAGAAAGTGGTCGGCTGGAGTGCTCATGGAAAGCGAACCCCAAAGGAACCATGAGCACAGGCAAAATGAGTTCATGGGTTGGAGAGCCAGAGAGAATGTCGAGCATTCACTCAGCTCTCATTAGCTCAGGCTTCTTGCTTCCTCCTGACTACTCAAATTAATAACCCAGCTCTCCATCCTTGTGCTTTCTCTGGCATTATGTCAAGAGCAGGGGAATGAGGTGTGGAGGGGTTCAAGGAAACAGTCAAATGATACATGCCCTTTTAATTCAAGGTGTAGAAAATTCCCTTGAGACCTAAATCAAAAATTGAACTCACATCTCCTGTCACAACAAGAACTATATAGCATCTGATCTGAAGCACTTGAAGATAATTTACAGTTTCTGGTCATTGAGCTGAGCCAAATGAAAGTCCACTGGTTTTTAAGGTGCATCAGTTTACCTATGTGTGAATTTTGGATTCTCATGTACACAATCTCATCTAGGTAATGACTGTTTAGAGCATGTGCACACTCAGTGGCAAATAATGAATGAAAGGAAAAGGTCCTTAAAAATGTTTTCCATATTGGTGGTATCAGGCAGCCTAAGGCCACTGTGAAATCAAAAGGCAAAGAAGGGAGAGGAGTAGGAAGTCTCAAAAGGCCATGTTTTTCACCTTACTCTCTAGTTACAAGAAGTATGTGTTTTCGTTTGCTATAACACCATCATCTCTTCATGTTCTGTTGGCTTTCTTTGGTTGGGTAAACATGGAATTGTTCCTCTTAGAGCTCTGGTTTTACTGAACCTCCTCAAACCTGGGGCTACATTTGCAAGAGCCATTATGTAAACAAGTGGAAGGTGCCAGCTTATAAAAGACTAGTGGTGAACAACAGGGTGCTGTCAGGTGTTTAATACTGGGAATTGTCCTCTTGGAATAAAGTGTAACTGGAAGTGAAGCATGTACAAGAGCTCAGCAGTTCCCAGTACTTTGGGTGCCTCATTTACAATGTCCCATCTGAGAAATTTTACACGGTTTGGTTTGCATGTTTTTGCTGTCCAGGAATACTACACCCAGTACCATGATTCATGATTTTGTTTTTAAACTGGGACCTTTAAATGCCCAACTTGCAGGTCCACAGGGTCTTTCTGGAGTTTTAGATCCAGCAGAGTCTTAATGCACAAATCATAGTGATTTTTGACCAAGCTTCAAACTATCTCTGGATCCATAATGGGCCAGGACCAATGTCTAGGTACATCTTGGTTTGAATACTTGAGGTGCTTGTGGTTGTCTGTTTTATTGCATCGATCCTAGGCTTGAAGAAAGATGGATGAAGGTGGCTGCACTGTTGGTGAAGACCAGGCATTGTTAATACGAGCTTGGGGGTACCTGACAAATCCACAGTGACAGCGTGGCAGTGATTTCAATAGCTATGTTTATTTACATGCTCTCAAGCAAAAGGCAAGGTACATGAGAGGGCCCTGTCCTGCTGGGAGAGGGTGAACACACCCACCCCAGATGACAGCAAGGCCCTTGGTCCCCTGGTGGCTCCTTGAGACTGGCCAGGCAGTTCTACAGCCTGCAGAAAGCTGCTGCTCTTGATGAATAGAAGGTGCTAATCTCCTTCTTCCTAAGAGACCTCTTTGTCCAGAAGTGTTGGGGTTTAATTGGCTTGTTCACACTTTGTACAGCAGACTCTGACTTCCAACACTTCCTCCACACCCCACCCCCAGCCTTTGGTTCACAGAGTCAACAGGGCTGGAAGTGTTTTAATTCCTTTACAGACAGTCCTCCTCCACACCAACTGCATGACTGGATGGACTGCTGGGGTTGGCATGCTGGGAACTGTTAATCCAAAAAGGCGATTTACTTTTTTTAGTCCATTGCACTTCAGTGCTTGCAGAGACTGAAGCATTTTCTCTGACCAAACCATTAATTCTTGACTAGGGGTGAAACAAAAAAATTACCTTGTAATAATCCACTTTTTATTTCCTTACTCTTACTCAAATCTATTATATCCTGACTTGTCTTTACATGTAACAACTGTAATAGCACCCACTGGTCCCAGTGTGTTGTAGGTGTTAGCACAGTGCTCACTATATGGTGCACTCAAACTTTTGTGGTGCCACTGAACAATTAACATCAGTAGCAAAACTGTCAAGATGTTGGTGGAGGAAATCAGAAGGAGATAAGAAATTAAACACTAGTGTGGGCTTAGACAAAACCTGTTAAATTTCTGATGCATTTTGTTTGGATAACATATACTCTCTCTTCCATTTTCCACTTGAGCAGCATCAATCACCTCTAGGGGTTGTGACAGTGTGAGCAGGTGCTGCTGGAAGGTCTTTATGGGTAGGAATGAAATGAAAGGGGGGCTTGGGATCAGACTGATATTGAGAAGAGGTAAGAGTTCAGAGAAGGAGGCTATGGAAAGTAAGATGGGGAGAAGGTAGTGCCAGAGCAAAATCAGGGGATTTGTTTGGGGAGAGGAGCCTATGTAGATGTGGCAGGTACAGTCATTAGGTGCATACAGTCATTAAGGGCCAGAAGGAGAACTAAACAGCAGATAGCTATGAGTGCCTCTCAGAGCTGCTGAGAAGGGAACATTCACTAATTACACCAGAGGCCTTGGATGCCTGGGAAGGCTGTTCCAACACACTGACAGTGTGTCCATTGTGTAGTCCTTGCTCCCTGGGTATGGGAGGCACCACCCTCCCAGTCCTAGAGCTGAGAACTGGGACTGTGGAACAGCATCGGTGAAGTCTGTGTCACCCTTAAATCATTGTTCCAAAGAAAGTACAGAGTTGCTTTTTCTTTTTGTCTTGGATACTTGAGTCATAGCCAACAAATAGAAAACTCATTCCATGGTTATCTGAAAGACGATGTCACATACAATGGCAATTAGAAATATTTCCAAAATTAAACCTCCAAAGGAGGAAGCGAATTACAATGCAAGCAACCTTTGACCCTGGAGAATCATAATGGCTTCCTGGATTTGGAGATATTAGGAACTGAAGCCAGAGAGGTACTGCTGCTGGGTCGTAAGAAGTGTTAAAATTAGAACACAATGTGGTAACCTTGGGTGTGTCTTTCTGATCTGAAATCTCCTCCCACCCACACCTCTGTTTAATAATGATGTGTTTTGAAAAGCTTGTGTCTGGCTGCCTTAGTGTCTCGGCATTTGCTCTTTGTGCATCAGCTTTGGTGGTTATCACTCTGCCAGACTGTGGGCCACAATCCAAAAAAGTACAAAACTACTTGTTTACCCTTAAGTATGGGAACAAGGCCACAGAATAAAGACAGCTACTATGCTGGGGGCCAAGGAAATCAGATGTATGTGCACCTAACCTCTCCATCTCTGAAAAACCTTCTCAATTTTGGTTTTGTTTATTTTTGATATTTTAATTTACTTTCTGGACCTAGACCTGCATGCTCATCCCTTTGGGAAACAGGGATCTTGTTGCTTTATACACCCCCAGTATAGGCTTATTATTCCAACAACAGCAGTATCCAGAGGAGGCTGGTCTCATTGTACCAGGCTTTGCACAAACACATAATAAAAGACAACTCTGGCCTAAAAAGAAAAAAAAAATACAGTCTAAACAGACAAGGCAGACAGTGGGTTTTTCTTGGGGAGAGTGACAGAGAGATAAGCCGGCCTAGGAAATGTTAGGACAATTAAAATCTTTTCCTGTTCTCTCTCACAGAAGAAAGAACATTATATTTGGCTACATACACGAATCCAGATTTAAAAATAGCTGGGTTCCTTCCTGGCTGAGGGAGAAAGACTGAAATGAGTCAAATTTATTAGCCTCCTAGCAAGCTTGCATTGAATTTTTGCTTGTTGGGACTCCCCCAAGTAATTGTGTTTTTGCAAACAAGTTGGTTGAGGAAGAGTTTCGTGGGCAAATGCCTTGATTTATGCACGGACATGCAGGAGAAAAACAAGTCCAATGTTTGTGCGAGTGAATTCCAGCCACACAAATGTTTGAGAAGTGAAGCCAAGGGGGCAGAATTGTCATTAGACTGATTTGGGAGCTGGATTTAGTTGAAGGGCAACATTTTAAAAACACCTAAGTGACACAGGAGCCTCAGGGCAAGTCTTCAGCCGGTGGGGCTTATGAGGGGGAATGAGGTATCCTGCTAATGTGGCCCGGCTCTTCGGGCTCCCCGCACCCAGGCAGGGCCGGGTTGGGGGGGATTTAGCAGCTTAGGGACCTCTGCCCTGGGAGCTGTGCTGCGGTATTGACTTTCACCATGTACCATTTTTAAAGGTGATTTAGGCGTGAGCACTGGATTTACAAACGTATTAAGGTGCCTGTCTTCCACTAAAGGCAGTGAAGGCTGGAAGCTTTAAATGCCTTTTTGGAGGGTCTGAGCCTGGGGGCCAGATTTACAGAGCTGTGTAGATATCTGAAATGCCTGGTGATCTTCACAAAAGCACCAAATGAGTTAGACCTGTCTCCTCTTGACTTCAAAGTGACTGACTAGTAGAGATAAGAAGGTTGGTCCAACATCTGAGTCTCAAGCTGCCTATATGGCTTTGTGGAAATGATCTTTAGGAGAGCACATCTTACCTTGAAGCCCAGCTCAGTCTTACTGAAGGTCAGAGTGTTGTGGGTATTTCTGAAAATGCTGCCGTGCCAAAATTAAGTAAACAGAAGGGGGTTGCTATTAAGTAAACAGAAGGGGGTGAAACTATTGACCAGCTTGACATCCACTGTGCTCTGCATATGCTTTACTTTTGTTATGCAATAACAAAACCAAATGTGACAGAGGAAAATGGGATTCCAGCATTACCCTTTGGAGTGTGGGGTATTTAGCAGTGAGGATAAGATGTTCAACATAGAAAATTGGGGGAAAGCAAAACAAACGAGGTGTTTGGAGTGAAAGAGAAAAGGGAGCATCAGTTCATGGAATAAGGGAAAGGAAAAATGGGTAAACATCTGGCCCAAATGGACTTCTGTGCCAGAGTAGGTGAAGTAATTTGTGCAAGATACTCCTTGGTTTTGCTTGTAACTGAAGGCTCTGAGAACAAGGGGAAATGTGCCTCATGCTTTTAAAGATCTGTAAGAAGCTCCAGGTCTGTGCTACTGGGTGAGGACCTTTTCTTACCATCAGATGATGGCTGGATTTAGTGTGCAGCAGGGAAACCACCAGCACCACCACTGCAAGTCATGCAAGCAGCCAAACCACTGAAGTTCTTTCCCCCTTGTTGCTGTTGCCATCACAGTCGCAGCTGGCCCTGAAGGCTTTTCTGTTGTTCTGAAAGGATGTTAACAAAAGAATGCATTTGCACTTCTGCCTGGCAAAAGAGGGAAAGAAAGTAAGATTTTTAACAAATATTCTTCATGTTCAGTTATAAAGATTCCATTCTTTGTCCTACCCCTGTGGCATGGTTATCTGAGATCTGATTGCTAGAGAACTGTTGCAACAGATCCTCACCTAGTCTGGAAAATCCTTTCTCCTGATAGGGCTGCTGAGGAATTAAAACACGACAATGATCCATGAGCATGTTGCACAGAATATTCCATCGTGCAGGGAAGTGGTGACAAGAGCTTGCTTTAAAAGAGAAATGGATGTGGGTAAGATTTAGGTTGGTCTCCTCCCCTGACGAGTGTCTGTGAGGGGGAACAGCATGGGCAGAGTAGCCCCAAAGCTCCCTTGGCCTACAGCACGGTCAGAAGCAGGCAGGGCAGGGAGCAGGGCAGGGAGGAGGGAAGGCAACTCCCTCCTACTCCTCTGGGGCCATGGTGATGTGACAGCCCCGTGCCGAGCCGTGACTGTCCGGTGACAGCACAGCGACCCCGACAGCTCGGGGTGCTGCGGGCGTGTCCCGCCTGCTCGGGGGCTGAGAGCAGAGCAGCCGAGGCAGCTGCCTGCAGTGGCTTCACTACACATCCTGCTCTTTTCCATGCCAGCCAGATCGTCTGAGTGAAAGAGAGCACAGCAGACAGGGGCTGAGTGACAGCTGCCAGTCATGTTGGCTGCAGGGTCTTCAGAGGCAAGGAAAACAACTCGTTTGTGTCCATGTGTGTCCCCCTCCCATAACCCCAGCTAGAGAACTACCCCCAGGGCTTGCTCTTCATGCCAGCAGCCACTGGGTACATTCTTTTCCTTTCAAGTCCCTTCTCAACACAGACCTGTTTTGCTCCTGTTTCCCACTTTAGCTGCTTGCTGAAATGTCCATAGTATTATTTCTCAGTTAAGCCTTGAAATACTCCTCTTTACAAGTGCTCGCAGGCTCATTTCCACACAATAAGGGCAGTTAGCAATTTCTTCCCATCCCCATCTGCTACCTGCCTGCTCTGGGGGACTCAGTGAATAGCAAGAGGCAGGCAGAACTCTCATCTGTTGGATGCTTCTGACAATTTCTATTAAGGAAAGCTGAGAGCATATCAATTAAATAAATATATTATATAGACACAGGCAGCCTTTAGGATTTGCTTCTATTTTCTGCCGTACTCCTTGATGTCATGCCTTGAAGAGGTCTTACCTCCGGTAGCAGCAGCTGCCAGCAAGATTGTGGTTTTGGGTCAAGAGAGCCTCAGCTCCTGTGAGAGAATGAGCAGAGCTGAAGGAAGAAGGAAAGTGGCAGAGAAAGATCCCCCTTGGCTACTGGGTAACAGATATTGGCTCGGACTTGGGAAACAGCAGAGAGGAACCAGGCTAAATTTAAACTGATAAAGAGGCAGATAAAAGGAAACCAAGCAAAGCGTTAAGTTTTCTGAAACTAAAAATCAGGCCAGTCTGCAGCAACCCAAAGCATTTCTTCGTCATTTCCAAGCAGGCTGGATAAAGAACCAGAGAAAGTGCACTCTGGGCTACCCTAATGGGCTCTGCTGGACAGGCGAACCAGAGAGATGTGAGGAAGCTTTAGGCAGATTCTTGTGTAGTCTAGAGGGTGCATGAACTTGGTAGCTTGAAGCACTCATTTGTGACAGTAAGCAGGGGATTGAATTGGTAAACCTGTCAATCTCGGGCTCTTAAGCCTGGCTGAGCTTGTCCTTTGAGTTGCAAAAGCCAGTTAATGGTGTGATGGGAAGGCCTGGGAAGGGGCACAAGGAGACAGAGGTACATCCTGAGGTGCATGCTGCCTCAGGATGGATGAAAGGGGACAACACTGAAATACCACGGGCTGGAATTGCAATTGTTCAGCTCAGATTGGGTGTCTGGTACCTTTGAAAATCATCCCATCAAGGTGGAGCCTGTGTAAATAGCACCACTTGATGTCTTAGGCTAATTCTGCAAACATTGAGCCTGGAAGGATGAGGCAACAACTTCTGATAAGCCTGACTCCTTGGAGGTCTTGTCAGCTCACTCAGAGACTTGCAGGATTGGCACATCAGAAAGTTTGTTTCTTCTGCAGCTTCCAACAACAAGGAATCATGTGGGCTCTTTTCCATCCCTGTTAGTTCATCCATGGAGGACATCGCAGAGCTCAGTCTGTGACCTCACCTGGACACTATGAAAGAAGATGGGGAAGGTTTTTGCTTGAAGGCTCTGGAAGGCACTATTAGAAGCATCCTGATTCTACTCAATAAGAAGGTGCTATTCAGGCCCCTTTCTCCTTCCCTGAAAAGCCAGCTCCTGCTCTCCTAGTTTCTGATGGAAGCAAAGAAAACAGGAACAAGGTCCTGTCTGGTGAGCCCAGACCTCAGGCTAGTATCTGACTGTTGCTGGGCCAGAAGTGAAGATACTTATCTGACATTTGCAATTCAAAACCTGTGTCATCCCATAGCCCTCTCCTTTTGGCCTCTGAAGTGGTAACAGAGACAGGTATTGCCTTTCCCTCAAGCAGCTGGCCCTGGGCTCTGACTACTTGTGTTGGTTGTTGACCTGTCCTGCATCAGGCTCTGCTGACCTCAGGGCTGGGATGCACAAATGTGCTCCCGCTCTCAGAACAGTCCTTTTGCAATTCAAATAGCACACTGTTGGTTGGGATGGAGTAAAACATAGGGAACTATTGTTTAAGAACACTAAATATTGGATTTTCCTGATGCTCTGTATCAGCTGCCTCATTTTTTGTGAATACAGCAGAAAGGATAGATATGGCCTGATTCATTGTCCTGTGTGGACCAGAGAAGGTAGCTGAGAGCTTTCTGCACATTTATGTTTCACCAAAGTATTTATAAAGAAGGGTGTTTATTGCCTCAGATTTTGAGGTTTATCTTTCCAGATGTGGCAGACAGGCTTATTCAGAGGCAGATTCACAGTTGCTGGGGCCAGCTTCATCTTGTGAGAGAGCAGAAGCTGTGCTCATGGACAAGAGATGTACATGATTACATCTTGATTAAAACTCTGCTGAGTTCAAGGAAGTGATCTGTTGTGGTCAAAGAGAAATGAAAACACTTAAATTGGTGATAGCTGAGCTTTATTAAAGTCTCAATGATTACAAACCTCACAATAATATGACAATATAGAAGAGTTGCACTTGCTCTGTGCCCTAGATTTGTGTCTGAGTTATCCAGATTATTTGTGTGATATCTGATATCATCACAACATTAGATATCTTTTTTTCCTCTGGATTCTGAGTTGTGTCCTATCAGGTGGATGGATACAGTGATTTTTGTGGGGTTTTTTTTGCTTTTAGTTACTCTTGTTTTTCATGTTTCTTCTAAGGTGTTAAAAAAAATCCCAAAAATGTAACAAACCCAAATACTTGAATGGATTAAGCAAGTAAGAGCCCTCAACAGGGATAGAAGAGAAAATTTATAAATGTAGTTTGACAGGTTGAATCTTTGCCTTTTGGATCTCAGTTCCTACTGCTCAGGGTGTTACAAAGAAGAGCAAAGAAATTTTTGTCTGACTAAAGCAATAGAAATATTTTTGCATGACTCTTATGTGCTTCTTTTTTGTGTTCGTACTAAGGCTGGATTTTTCTTGGATGCAACTTTCTTTAAAACTGTGGGGAAAGGGAAAGTTGTTCTCCTACTGCCTCTGCTGCTCCATCCCTTTCCCTCCTTCCCCCGCCTTTCCTCTTGGATTGCTTGCCTTTCATGTCTTTGTTTGACATCTAGGAAAGAATCATGAGGTGCTGAATATTATTAACTTCTAAACACCTAAGAAATCAGTAGGAAATCGCAAACATTTTGGCCCCTGACAGTCTCCGTAAATGACCTGTCCGAAATCCCTCCCCTTCTGAGATGAAAAGAGGGAGCCAGGCAGAACGAAGGAGAGAATGGGGAGAGCCAGGGAGTGAGAGGGATACACAAAATAAATGAGAAATATGATTAAGTTATTTCCTTGGCTAGGTCTACAGCTGGTTCTGGGTATTTAATAAACAGGTTGACACTCCAGGTTCCCCTCATTAGGTGATCACTAAGGTCTGGGCTGTCATAAATCAAAGAGCCAGGTTATCAATGCCTGTGATCTTTAACTGTACAGGGGCGCCCAAGTGTCTGCCCCGGCGAGAGCTCAGCAGTGCAAGCTGTAAGGAATTAGCTGCTGCAGCACTTCAGACCGTGCACAGGCACCAGCCCTGGCCCGGGATGGCTGTGGGCTCACACAGCTGCTGTGTCCCCACTCAGCTGGTGCAGGAGCCAAAGGCACTGCTCTGCAAACCTGCCTGAGCCTGCCTCTGTGTTGGGACAGGGAGAGGAGCCATCCCAGTTACGGGCTCCTGAAAGGGACAGGGTCAAGCAGTTCTCTTAATTTCCTTCAGGGAGGAGACACGGCACAGCCCAGTCTTCTGCTGTGTCATTCCAGCACCAGGCTGGCACCACGGAACCTATCTGTGAGTTATGCAACTGAGGAGGAATTGCTGCTCTGTGAGGCACACGGTGGTACCACTGCAGCTGGGTCCTGCACTGCCCTTTCTAGAGGCAGGTAGGGCCTGCACTGCTCTTTTTACAGTGCAGATGAGGCAGAAACTTGATGAAAGTTGAGCTGCCTGAAGCTGCAGCCTGAGATCTCATAACAAACCTGGCACATGTATAAGTTCTGTGAAGTCTTGAGTACAGCAGAATCAAATCACACAAGTTTGGGCAGTAAATACTACAACTAAGAGCCAAGAGGACTTCTGGGGGGGAAAAAAACTGCGGTCAATCTCAGCCCTGCTTTTGTGAGAATATGAGATAATTTTTAGATGCTGGGAGTGTTCTCCAGTTCCTGGTTTTCCTCAGTGTTGAATAGCCATTATTGCCCACAAAGCCAGGAAAGCCTCGGGAGGAGTTTCTAGGCTGATTCTGCAGGACAAGAAGCTTGGTGACACAAACACCAATTGGTGAGAGAACTGAACCTTGTGTAGCTCTCGAAACTGCAGAGTCTGTTAGAAACTGAAATGAGCAATGGGGTAAAAGGGAAATAAGAGGGCTTCCCAAAGGAGATGTGTAATCCTGTACCTTAACTGGCGGGTGGAAAGTGCCTCAAGCCACCTTGGTAGAACTTTTGAAAGAGCAGGAGTGGGGACTGTGGACAGAGTAGAGCTGAAGGTTGTGTTTTACTCCTGGCACCCAATGGGACAAGTGACATTTCCACATGCATCTGGAGGGAATTTGAGGCCCAGCTCTGTGTTAGAGGGTGGGAATTGGCACGGTTCCAGAGGGAGGCTGTGCCTGTGAACTGCAGCAGTGTTTTGCTGCAGGTGTTGCGGCTCTGCTGGTGGTACCTCCCTAAGCCATTGTCCATGGAGTAAAAGAGACACTGTCAATGTATCTTGGCTGCTTGTGAGGGCTAGGGACATTTTCAGTGGGGTGCATGAGAAGAACCACATCAGTGGGGCAGGGAAGAAGTGCTGAGTTAGGCTTGTTTTCCAAGCGATCTCCTAAGCTGGGCCTCAGCTGTTGCCTCCTGCCTTAGACAAGGGGATGATTCTCTGTGGAAGAAAGACTGGGAGGAGATGAGATGGCACAGAGATGACTGTTGTTTTCAGGAACTGAAGGCCCCTAAAGCCTCATCCCAGCAAACATAGATTCACTGAAGCAGCTGTACACCTTGTCACATCTTGTGTGAAGGCCCACATCTACCTGTCTACTAGATATTCAGCTGATAGGATAAGTGATGTCCCTACAGTTAAGCCACAGCTGAAATTCCTTGAGGGGCTCAGAAGGCACAGTTCCAGCTCTGCTGCAGTCACTCCAGGGCATTCCATGACTATTTATAATGGTCTCTGTGGGTTTACTACTTTACAGATTGTAATGCAACTCACAGCCATGGGGGAGAAAAATGCAACACTAAAGCATGACATGCTGCCCTTTGGCCATCAAACCTTGTGGTTCGTGTCAGGCTGTGAGGTGGAAGCATCTAGTTCACAACAGTGATTTCAGGGTGTTTTCCTGCCTCCTTCTCCTCCTGTTTTCCTCAGCTGTACTATATTCTAGCCACTAATTTGTCCTTAAACACAGAAGCATCTCTGTTGTGAAAAATCAGCTAAAGCTGTGCTTGTAAAGACCAAGAAAATGAAAGAATATATTAATCCATATGCCCTTATTTTTAACCCCTCCTCTGATTTTGGTCAATAATATACAGATTTTGGCAGAGGTCAGAGAAAGATCTTCACATCTTTGCTTAAAAAGTTTTTGCAGTTTGTCAGTTTTACATTTTGACAACAGAATCAAGTGCCTGAATTTTCGGAAGAGCTCAGCACTTGACATGTAGTCAATGTAGTTTGTTCTTTTGAAAACCTTATAACTATAGGACATCCCTGTACAGCTAAAGGCTCACATGACAACTTTTAGAAGTGCTTGAGTAATTTAGGATTAGGCAAATTTACAAATGGCAGATCGATAATTTAATACCTTCTTAAGAAAACTGATACGAGTAGGATGCTGAAATGCCCTCTCTGCCTCCAAAAATGATTCAATAGCCCTGTATCATTTGAGTGATATTGAAAATCCCATTCTGAATCCTAGTCTTTGCTCAGCTCTTTTTTTGCAATTGGACATAACTCTCATTGACTGTAGTGGTAGCTTTTCTTGAATTGTCAATTTTTTAAGCCTCTTCTCCAGTAACAAACCATGCAAAAGTGTACTGAAACTAAAAACCTGTCTGAAAGACACTTATGTTACATCTAATGTAGGTATACCATGAATTTAGTTCTGTATATTCCACATTCTTGTACACACAGTCTATATTATTAATCACTGGATTGTGTGTCAAGACTTGAGGTTCTTGAATTTCAACCTAAGGATATGAGTTACAAACCCAACCAAGCAAGTGAAAATCTTCTAAGTTATTGCAGGAAATTGGCATCACTACCAATTTGTAAGGAGTTTCCTGTGTTCTTGTTAACCAGTTCCTTTCTGTACCATATATTTATGCAAAACAAAATCTGTCGGCGCAGTGTTTGGTGTCCCTTCAAAGTTATGATTGTCAAAGTGTGACCTGTGTGGTGCATGTCTGTGTTCCATCCCCTTGGAAAAGATCTTCACATATTAGGGAATAACTACTTTGCTCAGAAGGTTCAACCTGTCCTGTTGTAATACCTAGGGAAATAGGAGGAGCTTGGATTTGAGTGGAACGGTATGTTAAAAGAATCCAAAGTTAAATAGTTAGGAATTTATTTGGAGTGCTGGTGTTTTCTGCTTAGGAAACCACTGAAGCTTCCTGGGAAGACAGCATCTCAAAATTCCCCTGTTTTTTCTAGGCTGTTGCTACCACAGGTGCTGATGCAACTCTTTCAGTTTATTTATTTTCTCATGATTTTAGGTGCAATAACTTTATTTTTTTTTGATGGAGGCATTTACTGTGGAGAGCAATTCTGCACACCCTCATTATCCTGCCGGGCCCTATGGAAGAAGGATGATGTGAGATGCTCAGAGCAGGAGGGAACACTCTTGTGAAGGGAAGGTTGAATGACAATATTCAGACAGGTGTGACTGAATGTCTGGAGAGACATGAGCCTTCCCTGGCCCCAGCCAGCCTGTTTGCTGCTGCTGTTCCACACTTCCACTTTCCAGGTTGCACCGCTGAGCTCAGGGGCTGTAAACCATGTTTTGAAAGTTGGTCAGTTCTTCCAACTAAATGCATACAGGAATGTGGTAAAACCCCAAAACTCCTGATGTCCTTTATTCTATGTATCACTTGTCTGTAGGCTCAGATAAGTTGAATGTAACAGCTACTCATATCACTCAAATCCCCTCCAAAAGTCAATTTTTGGCATTGCATGACTGTCCCTTTTAATTAAAAAAGCACAGAACACCCCAGCTAACTAATTATTTTGCATTGCATACTGAGTGTTCTAATAGAGAAAAAAAATTACATCCTGATGTCCTGGGTGTAGTCCCAGACTGGGTCAGTTTTCTGTTATGTAGGCGTGGGTTGGGGACTGATGCACTGCTCTTCTCACTTGCAGAGTAAACTGCTGGGTTGAAGTCAACTGTCTGGTGTCCAATATCACATCATGTTAAGGGAGAAGAGGAGGTGGGTTTACCTCAGGCCTAGCAACAGCTGAGCTATTTCACAGGAAGGACTGAAATATTTGGAATATGTGTTTTGGCTGAGCTAGAAAGCAGGCCAGGCTACAGAAAGAGGTCTGTAACTCTATAAAGAGCAAAACTAGTGGAAGGAAAGAAATTGTAGGGCTACAGAAGGCCTAGCTTCTGATCTAGTTCCCCTACTTTTGCCCCTCATAGCTATGACTGCTTTTGTTTCTCAGCTTTGTCCTTCTAACTCTATCAGTGTCCCACTCACAATGATTGTAAGAAGCACTGGATTAAGTTGAATGGCTTTGCAGCGGCCTGTGTTGGATGTTTTGAGGCACAATTTAATCCTTTGTTTCTGTAAGGTACTAACTAGCTGTTTCCAAATCCTCTGGTGCCACTGGAGAGTGATTTCTTGGAAACTTTTCTGCTGAAAGACAGAGCTCATGAGATATAATTAACACCAGGCTAAGTGCTACTTAAGCACCTGGTGTTGTTTATATTCTGAGTTATGCAGACTCTACTGTTAATTTTGTCACAAGTAAGCACATGTAATAGTCATGCTAGACTCTAGATGACTTTATCCTTTTTATCTCAGAACTTCACTTTTCTGCCTGACTTAGTTAAAGCCTGAACTGAGGAAGTTTTCATTTCAGCTATAGCTGTTCCTATTATTGCACTTTTAAAATTATACAAAGGTTCCTGAATGCTAATCAATGGGAGTTTCAAGCTAAATATAAGCACTGAGGAATGTGGGGATGTTTCTGTCATTTGACACATACACGAGACTGGATTAAGCTTTCTAGAGTTTTCTTCCTCTTAGAGATGTGTTAGATATGGTGTCAGAAATATTTGTTAAAAAATTCTACAGTCTGTCTTATGCTGAACAGTGGCATGAAGAAACAAAGTGGAAAGGGGCATTGGGGGTTAGGATACTGTGGTTATTAAACAACTTAGATGTATTTTATATAGCTTCTGGTGGTTCACACTTGGCTTTTCTATTTGTTCAGGTTCTACTTGTCGAGAAAGAGAGCAAACAGGAAAGAAATGAAGAGCAAACCAGAAATGTATTTCAACATATTTAACTTGTTACTTGTTTCTTGATGTCCCTACTGAAAAGGAAATAGGGGAAACCTTGGAAACCCAAGTGTTTTTGGCTGTAGTTAAGTTAGGAGCACCCTGGTGAATTATTTTTCCCTTCTCCAGTCAGGACTGTGGCCTGAACTATAGATCAAAGAAGAGCAGCACTTTGCTTAATCTGGCATAGAAATCTACTTTACCCCAAAGAGACAAGAAGAAAAAGAAATTGAGGCCCAGGCTCCATGGCAACTGTGAGTTAGGTTGTTGAAATGGTTGGTAACTGTAACGGTTAAAAAAAAAAAAACCTAGGAAAGATATATTGCTACCGTGTTGGAAAGGACATTGCATTCCAAGCCAGGGGTGTTTGCTGCTGTTCCAAGGGACGTTCATAGCAGTGTATGGAATAGGCTTCTCTCCCGTTTTCCTCATGGTATTGCGAAGAATAAAAGGTGGCCAGCTGATAAATCTTCAGTCTGCTTCACAAAATGTGTGCTGAAGATGCAAGCAGTGATTTTCTTCTTTGAATCTGTTCTGCATCACATGCTGACTCTATGGCTATTGAGCCAGGGAAATGTGACATGGCAGGTCCCCATTTGTTGTGGGTGTGACCACATAGCAGACAGTGCCTGCTGGTGACACTGAGCTCTAGTGCTGGTTTGGAGCAGAGGCTGCACTGTGACCCTGCACGGTGCTGTCAGGTCCTGCACTGCCACATGCAAACCTCCTGGCTGCTTTGATGGGGGACTTGAAAGCCACTCCAGGATTCCTGAGTCACTATTCCTGGTGAATCTCCTCAGTCCACACCTTGCTTGTCAGACCTTGTCTTGACTGCCTGCTGCTGAGTGATCTGGGCTGATCAGTGTTTTGGTTCAGGCCAGTCCAGGTGGGGAGCTTAGGGTGACCCAAATGTGGCTTCCATGAGGTCTAGAATTTTTGTAGTTCTCTCCCCAGAGCCTGTTGTTACAGAAGGAGGCCTGCTGCCATTCCCAGTTCCTGGCTCTATGGGCATATGATGATCCAAGCCCTCGGTATAGAATCTGTTCCACAGCTTGGATAATTTATGATGTTTCCTTTTCTCTCTGGGGAAAGAGGATTTAGCACACAGCCCCCAGTTGGGCTGTACTGACAGAAGTGTTATTTAACCTGCTTTGTCTTTGTTCTGGACTATGTCTTTGTCTTGATAGGAAAAGTTACCTTGCGTCTCCATTAATCTTTTAGTGAATGTGGAAGTAAAGAAGGCATTGATGACTTTCTTATTTTTTTCTTTTCTACTTTTCATGTGCGGTGCATGTAATTTGTTTTGCAGTTCTGACCCCGATTTTTTTCTCTTCCTCATATGTTCTTCCTTGATATTAACCCTTACTTGTGTATTGCTATTTCCATGTTAGTGTTCAATTTTTTGTAGTTAAGATCAGAGGCATTCCATTTCCCTTCTGTCAGTTTGCCACTGCACTCTTGCTGCAGTCTGTCCAGAAAATTCCAGCTTTACTCTGCCTTGCTTCTCATGAGAAGTCTTTCAGAAGCCAATCTCCCCAGCTTGCTGGCATCTCCTGTTTTGCAGTCCAGTGTCCAATATCACCTTTGCTCTGACAGCAAAACATTTGAGGTCATGATCCTTTTTCATCCAAGCTATCTTCTGGTTTCAGTGTTCAGCCAGTCCATTCCTGCTGGGAAGGAAGGTGTTCAAGGCAGCTGATGACTCGGTTCAACTCCTCCACCTTGTGAAATAAATGTGTTCCTGACACACTGGCAGAGCGGGGTGAGCAGTCTTGGCTGGCAGTGTTGCCTTTCCAGAGGCTTCCTGGCTCATTTTCCATGAGCTCTGGGCAATTCCTATTATTGCTGTGTGGAAGTTTCTAACCACACTGGATGCCTTTTCCTCACTCTGACATGACATAACATTTCAAATTCCCAGATAAATCAAAACTTTTGCTGGTGGGAACTGCATTTACAAAAGACAAAAGTATATTTGAGCTGCCAACTGCTGTTTGTATTCATCCATGTTTGTGATCCCTGTCGTTTGCTGTTAGGGAACAAACTTGACGTATGTGGATTTTGATTCGCGTAAAACCACAGAGAATGTGGTGTTTGATCTGAACATCTTAGAGAGCAAGGAGGATTTGGTATGTGAACAAAACTCTTCACTATTCTCTTGGGTAAAGGGCTTTGCACATCCACTCAGAAGGCAGAAACAACAGCATATGACTTAGGTGCCCAATTACACCCTGTGTGTCACCAAGGAGCTGAACGAGCAGCTCACAAATGCTCTGTAGTCTGAAAACAGGCAGCTGAAAGCTCCAGCAAAAGGCACAATGCATTTGAGGCAATTGTGTGCTTTAATGCTTTGAGAAACAAAAAAGGGCTAAATTTGCAGCTATCCCTGAGGAATTATCTGTGAGCTCCATCCACAAATAATAATTTAATCAGCTTATTTGAGTGCCCATGGTCACAAAGCTGTAATTGATTAAAAATTATCCTTTTTGTAACAAAATAAGGCTGCAGAATAAAAATGAGATTCTAAGGTGATTCTAATGTGTCCTGCTCTGGCAATGTGATAAGGAGCACTTCTGTAGAAAACCAAAGAATCTCACAGAAAAAGGTTTGGGGACTGTTACAGAAGAGTCTTTTCAGACTTTAGGACAGTTTAGACTGAATTTGGACTTTTTTTCTTTCTTATTTTCTCCTTACTATTTTTTTCTTTAGCTCCTTTTTTTTTTCTTTTTTTTTTCTTTCCCAGTGTATTCATGTTTCCATGGGATCTGAATGGGGGAGAGGAACTTCTTTTAAAGGCCACATGGCTCACTTCCAATTCTGATAGATAAAGTCAACCTGCTTGGCCCCACCAACAGGAAATAGGATGCTGCCCCTTTAAGCGGACTGTAAGGAGTATGGAATTACGGCTAACTTGGTTTGGAGCCTTTGTGTAAGGCTTTCAGGAAGAGATAAACCATTAATCATGCACAATTACTCTGACCTTGCATGAACTAAAGCCTCTCTGAACACATAAGATTACGGTCTCTGGAGACCTTGAGACACTGACACGATCAGCTCGTCCGAGGGCATTGGAAACGGCTGCACAAAATGGCTGAAAGCTTGGCCTTCCTTTCCTTGCCTTAAACCCGAGTCTGTCTTTCCACCCAGCACAGGGATTTATCCTCCTGCTTGCTGTGCAAACTAAGGAGAAGTTGTTTCCCTTGTGCCAGGCTTTGAGTTCACAAGTGGAAATGATGGCAGTGCTGAAGAGAATAAATTACGTTTGAGTTTTGAGGAGATGTTTTTTAATACTTACTGAGTGGGAGCATTTTACACTTATTTCTGCTCTCTCCCTGTGGGCATTATCTTCTTCTCTGGGGTTAGCACAGCTTGTAGTACAAATGCTATGGTCAGTGGCAGAGGTTCTTAGGTAGCTCTGCAGTGTAATTCACTTTTGTTGTTGTTACTCCTTTCCTGGTGCCAGCCTCACATGTTCTAATTAGATTTTAGATTATGATTTTCAGGTCAGTTACATTCCCTCTGCTAGTTTTTGTTTAGGATTTCTTTAACTTCTTAAACTCCTTAAACAACCATATACACACATACTATGGTATACTTTCATCTGTCTCTTCTTTTTCCAACCTCTGTAACTAGCAGCAATATATAAAATAATAATAATGATAAATAAACAATTAAGTTTTTACTCATTAAGTAATTATTGATTTTAACTTGTCATTTTTCAAAATTAGGGTGAGCTTAAAACGCCCATGAACAGTTGCAGAAGCTCAGCCGACTGGCTCAGTGAAATGCAGTTCCTTATTTGTTTGATCCTTCATCCTGTGTTTGATCTCTACAGCTTCATTCACTTATCAAGTTTTTACTGCTATAAATATTTTACTTGCGTATGTGATCATTTGATGTTATTTACTGCAGTGTGACACCTATTTTGAACTAATTTTACATTGCTATAACCATCTTTCCTCTGTCCACTGAAGTAGGAAATTTCTCAATTTTCAGAGATGTGGTTCTATTAAGATGGAGATAGCTTATCCTGCATTAAAGGACTGCACAGGGGATTCCAAACTAAAATATGGGTCCAGTTCTGACCAGCACCTCTGCGTTGCTGTATAGAAAGATGGGTAAGTCCAAAAGGAATAAATATGGTTCTTAACAGAGTGAATGATGCAGAGAATGTGTATTAGGAACTTCTCCCTGAAAAGGGGTTTAGAAGGTAGAATCATAGCATTGAAGAATGTCCTGAGCTGGAAGGCACCCACAAGGATCACTGAAATCCAAAAGGTAAGCATAATTAAAATACCACAAGGACAGCAAAGGAATTGCTTTACCAGGTAAGATCTCTGGCACTAATGTCAGACTTGTTGCTTCAGAGCATCAGTTGCTCTCTAACTCTGAGGATAAATGAGGAGAAATTCTTTTATAAGGAAGGTTTCTCCAGACTGTTTGCTGCAAGCCTTCTGCACAGTGTCCCTGAGTATTTTCATACAGCTGATTCTGGTTTGTATCAGAAGGGTATTAAAATGCTCCCTGTGCCATTAGGCATTAAGGATGAGAGCCTGGTTTGAGGGAGCTGTCCAGTCCTTGCTGGAGAAGACACACTGTGCTGCTGTTCTTCATGGATATTTTATTAAGTTTTTTCCTTCTTTCACATTTTCCATGAATATATTCTAAACATGCAGCCAGTGGTTAGAGGGGTGTTGGTTCTAAGAAGTATTCAGCAGAATGTAAACTCATTGAAAACAGAACAAAACCAAAACAGTGTGGTGCTAAAGGACAGCTTTGTCCTGATTGTGGTGCTGTAGGGCCACAAGTGCTTGTGGTATTCTTGGGCAGCTTGGGCCCACAGCCAGTTTTCAGGGAAGCCTGGATCCCAACCCTGCTCCTCTCTTAGGAAAGGGGCCATGGAAGGAAGAGGAATTAGCTGTGAGAGGGAAAAGGCAGGAGCTTGTTATTAGGAGGGGATGAGGAGAGTCTGTGCTGCAGAAGCCAAAATCAAGCAAAGGTAGATTCTTATCTGATGTTGCCCAGTTGAAGTCAGTGTCAGAGTTGCATCAAAATCAGGCTTGAAGGAGCAGTATCAGGCCCACAAAGGTTTTCTGCTTTGTTTTTGGTCCTGTTGCACCTTGTTGTGACCAAAGATGTAGAAAAATCCATTGTAAGAGGTTTTAAAGTGGAACAATTATTTATTTGAAGGGAAAAGGACAACCCACTGCTTTTTGGGTTGAGTCCAGGTGTGCATTCTGTATCTACACTGCAGTGCTGTCAGGACAGCTGTGTGGCTCTTCCTGAGGCAGCTGTTAACAAGGTGGCCTTGATACTTCTGTCTGTGCTGCCAGAACCATAATAGACTCCATGTGTGCCTTCTCCAAAAACATTATTAACTCTGCCTCAGTATACTCCTAGGAGTACTGATGCTCTCTACCTTAAAACAACCTCAGCCATGTCTATTCAACCTGTTCATGCTTTGGACTGAAAGGCTGGTTATTTTCTTTAGTTTTAGATTTGATTTTACAAAATCTAAAACCTGATTGAATGGCTTCTGCAAGTAAACCTGTCCTGGTTTTACCATTCTCCATTTGGAATCTGAAAGGCTTTGTTTGTTTGGGTCTGAGAGATAAAAGTGGGGAGAGAGACAGGCAGCAGAGATCTGTGTAGATTATTCTCTGTTGCTGGCAGTTCAGGTGACTCAGTTAAAGCAATGGAAGAGCTGGCTGAGGGCTGTTCCATCCTAATAGGGGAGAGAGAACTCCAGGGGTTAAAGGCAAGAGCATCCCTTTTATAATTAGGACAGATCAGAAGTGGAGCAAAATGTTCTTGCAGCTGAATCAGCTGCCCTCTAACCAGCCTGGAGTCTGGAGCTGGGGCCTGATGGACACTTGTACAGAATGCAATTTAATCTGTAATGGCTGAGGAGGACTCCTCAAAGTCTGCGGCAAATGGCAATTATTGTCCCTTTTTGTCACATCCGCCCCCAACCAAAACGAAAAAGAGGAAAATTAATGAAAATAACAACAGGGAAGGATCCTAACTAGCATGCCCTGCCTCCCCCTTTCTCTTTAAAAATCCTCTGCAATATAGTGACTGAAATGAGCTGCCCAGTATAATAAAATCTCTGAAGCACCAACGTGAAACAAGAATTCCTCCCCCCCACACAGGCACACACACCCCTGCTCCCTAATGAGCAGGGAGACGCCAGCTCGGGGGCTGCAGCCAGTGTTAAATTAGCAGAGAAGGCCATCGAAGTGGGCTGACTCCAGCGCAAACTGCCTTAAGTGTCTGTTTATTAAATCACACCAGCGCTTAGAGTCTGCCCTGCTGCCACATCAGAGCTGTCTGCACACAGACAAACCCTGGCCAGTCCCAGGGGAACCTGGGCCAACTGGATACTGGTGGTAATAAAGGCAGGGGGAGGAGGGAGCAGCCTTCACCAACAGCCCCTCGTTAGGCTCCATCATGGGTTATTCTTCTAGAGCAGAAAATCCATTATTTAGGGTCACTGTTTGCATTTGTAGCAGTGGGGGAACCATAAAGTTGTGTTCCTCTCTCCTTGTTAGGAAGCAGGAGTCAAGGCAGGCATTTTCATGCTAAACTGCTGTGTCTGAGCCTTGGAGAGTGGCTTTCCTGTGTCAGTCCTTACAGGGAAGTGTGGCCTTCACATCAAGTCAATCCTTCAGTTACAGTGGGAGAAGCTTGTTAATGCCCAATGATTTTCTAAAAGAACTCCCTGGTGTCAATCTGTCTAAGCCTTTGGAAATAAAAAATTCTGCTGGTCAAACCTTGAGTTTTCATATTAAAGGAGGGAAAAATCAAAATGCTTCTGTATATTTGCACAGAGGAAGGTACAGTGAGGGTTTGATTCCAGATGGGATTTCTACACTTGCCTGCTAAAAAGTAATATTACACATTCTGCAGTTAAGGCAGACAGGAGAGAGATAGCCAAGCTGGAAACCTTGTTTTGTAAGTCAGGAGACATCACTTCTATTACTGCTAGTTCTGAAACAAGAGCCCTACTACATTCCCTTCTTTCTTGAGGACTAAACACTTTCTTGAGTTTTTAAACAAGTTGGAACCAGGGATGCTGGTTTATGATTCTGCTGCTTACATTACCAATGGGCCTGTCTTGGTCTCTGCTCTACAATTCCAAGGTAAGTATTCTTTTCTGCATAAATCCCTGGAAAGAAATCTTGGAGAGAAGTGGATAACCCTCTCATGTCATATGGAGGCATAGAATGGAATTTTGGAAAGTGTCTGATTTAGTTTGTTCTCATGAATTGCATGGGCTTGCTGAACAGCTCCTAAATTTGCCATCCTACCACTTAGGATTGATCTTTCTCTGCAGTGAGATTTTTAAGTTTCAAACAAGTTTCATCCAGTGTTGTCAGGTCAGGATGTTGAATGTATAGCTTCATGTAACTAATTTGGGGATACTTCCATACCTGTGTTCCCTACTCAGCCTGCTGGTTTATGTCTTCCATGAGGCATTTTTGCTGCTCATAGGCTTCCGGAGGCTCCATTGCAGCCCAGATGCCACTTTCTGTGAAAGCAGGTTTGGAGTCATGGTCAAGCATTCTCTTGTGAGGTGGCCCATTGACATTGGAGACAAGCGGCAGTTGTTGAGCCAATTTGTATGAGGAAGGAGCCATGTAAAGTTTAATATGAAGTGGTTGGTTTAGCTGGCAGAAAGGGAGAGGTGGGCTGTTTTCCATTTCCCTTTAAAATGTCAAACACTAATAGTCTCTTCCGATCATCCTGAGATTGCCAAATAATTGACTCCCGCCTACAGCAAAAACCTCCCTGATCCACAAAGCAGGAAACTGATGACAGCAATTGCCTGAACTTGTCCAAATTAGTCAACTCCTGGCAACCCCAGCAGGGTCAGCAGTGGCAGCCCAGGGGTCGTGGGGCAGCAGGAGATGGAGGCTGGAGATTGCCCTGCTTCCTGTGCCCTCTAATGCCTCCAGGACATAGCAAGGACATGAGGGATTCCCAGCTGGAGCAGCCAGCACCTGAACTGCGTGTCCAACAGAGATGTGTTTATCCAGAGGATCTGCTGTAAATTAGCCAAAGCAGGGGCTTAGGGGCAGAATGGGGAAGTGCCTGTCCCTGCAAGTGGCAGCAGAACATGTGTGTGTGGGGTGAGCCGGTCTCACACAGCTCCTGCTGGGTTTTCTCCAGGGTTTCCCTGCTCTGCTGTGTGGGACTGACGTGTTTAAAGCTTGCTGGGGTCTGTCCCAGGGCTGGATTATTTTTTCTGTAGCTTCATTTGTTCTCCCACATCTGTGAAATTGATTGCAGGAAAATGCATGGACATAGAGTATTTAGGAATATGCGTACAGCCCTGGAGCTCAGTGAAGAGCCAGAGAAGGGTGTCCACCAAGCCATTCTTGAGCCTCTTAACACATCCAGTTACATGTGCTAGGTGGTTTGGTTTTATAAAGTGGTGGCAGTAAAGCAGCAAAGAATCTCCGGCCCCATTCCCCCCTCTCCTGCCTTTCAAAGCACTTCAGTGTGCCTGTGACTTCTTGAAGGCAACTCAAGCATCTAGGGGTTGTGGCCTTTTCATAAGATTATTTTAGGACTCAGAGAAAGGACAGAGGGAGAAATAGAGAAGCACTGTCTCAGAGCTTCCAAGCAATACCTCTGTTGTTACAGACAGGATTAGAAAGTTTTAAGAGCAGGCTCTTTGTGTGCTAGGCTGTATTCCTGTCTGTGCTTCCCAAAGCAGAGGAGCTGGGGACAGGAGCCTGCCCTGAGCGTGCTGCTGCAGGTCAGGACCTCTGCCCGGGGAAGGAGCACTGCCTGTGGGCCTCCCACGTCTGCTCACGGAAAGCCTGGCTGGACGCTCTGTCACACTGACAAAGGTCACTTTTACATCCCGTCTTCTAAAAGGTCACAGCATGACCCCAGGTGCAGGAGAAGAGGAGGAGGGAGAAGGCAGCTTTCTTCCTTTTTTTTTTTTTTAACTTGTTACCACTGCCTGAAAAAATATACCTTGTCTTTGCTCTTGTACTGCCCCCTCTCTTGACCTGCACTGGCACTTTCTCTTCCTAAACGCTACACCATAAGTGTTCCCTTTGTAGGTTTCAGTGGCTGGTTACTGGACTTTCTCCTCTTTATCCACTTTGTTCTCTCTGCAGAGCTGTCGCTGCTGTCCCTCAATGATTGGAAGCAAACACTTCCAATCTCACTGTGCCCTCCAGATGTAAAACTCTCTGAGCACAGTTCTTCACCACAGCTTGTACGAGATGAATGAGCACAAACTGCTACACGGATAGCTTTTCCCTCGAGGGCTGGGGGGGAAGGTACCAATCCTTCTCTTATTTATCCCAGTATACAGCAGTAAATGGATACATCTCCTGACTGGAAAACTGCCTTCCCTTGATCCTTTTTCGCAGTATTTACATGGGTCAGTGGGGCAAGGAGGACAGGTAAAGGTCAGATGCTCAGGTGTCACACACTGCTGCAGGGTTGTTTCCCAAGCTAGGATTTAGTGAACCAGCTAGAGGATGAAAACTAAGTAAGTTCTTCTTGACTTAAGTAAGGCCCAGTGGTTAATAAGACGTTTACATGCAAACCCATAAGGCTTCAATTCAGAACTAGTGTCTTTAACTGCTGGATCATCCTCTCAGTGTGATTTGAAATTTTTCCCTCTCATAGAATTTGCAGCAGCAGTGGAATTATTTTCTGCATTTTGGATGCTAATGGAAGGGATAAATACAGGGGATTTCTCGGTCTGTTCATTTTAATAATTAGTTTCTTAAGGGCTGGAGTGAGATAGTGGACATGATTCTCTGGGTACTGCAGGGACTTGTCACAGATGCTGGACATGATCCTTCTAACAACAGACATGGGACATTTACGTTTTAGAGACACAGTTGACTTTGTGAGGGTGATAACTTGATACAAGTTATTTTATTTACAGCATTCATTCTTCACACAGAATTTCCTTAAGGTGTTTTAAGTAGAGATATAAAGAGTTAGAGAAACAGAGAGGAGTCTCTTTTCAGAAAACTTACTGTGACTTTTGAACAGGAAACAGCCTGTCCCTGGCTTGTCTTTGAAAAATAGATAGCCAAGTTTTCACTTTAAAATGTAATGATCTGCATCTATCTTAGATCTCTGTTAGGGCTCTTATTGCTCACATAGATGAGTCACATCTCTCCGTATGTTTTTTAAGCTAGTATTCCTTTAATAGAGGTACTTGCTGTGAGCCCAATGTCATTAAGTATCTCAAGACAGTCTTACTTTCAGTTGTGCTAATACCCTAAAAAATCCACATGTAATTCCCAGGATCTCAAAGGAAATTGATGTAGCTTGTGGACTACCTACCAGGCCAGTGTACCTGTTCCTGACCTTTAACTAAGCAGATCAATGGAATTCTTATGTATTGGCCAGACTACATGAAAGTCAAAGTCTGTGGAGAAACGGAAGTTGTATAAGGTCAAAAAGCCTTGGAGAGGCTAGGTCATGGCTGAGCTGGGAATGCCAATGAATTGGGAATGCCAATGAACTGGGTTACCTGTTGAGCAAAAAAAAGGAAGAAATAGCCATGATGAAGAGTACCCAAAGGTGGTTTTCCAGGTTCCCAGTCAGAAAGGAGACTGTTCCACTAATTGGGTCTTAAAAGGTCTTTTCTATTCTGTTTAAATTCTTACAATATGCCCCTCACCGAGATGTGAGGGTGTCTGTCTAAGGATGTCTCTCTTTTCATTCTTTTCAGTTGTGTTTGTTTTCCTCCCTCCCCTTACCCATTCTTTGCAGGTTAGTGAAGAGCATTCAGACCCCATGAGGGGGTCTCTACAGATCTCCTAAGAAGATTAAGCTCTCTGAATATTTCATGCCCCTGATTGACAGCTCTTGAGGACCTCTTGTAAGCCTGGCGCCCGTATTCTTGTTTAAAAAAAAAGAGAGAGGGAGACAAGAAAATCACATCCACAGAAAAAAATTGATCCTATGGGCCTGACCTCTGCTGACAGAAGGCACTAGACAGAGGCAGCTCCTCCCGGACGTCTCCCCCTCCTTTCCCTCCCACCAGTCTCTACTGTGAAATTAAAGGAAGGTAATGGGATTTTAAGAGGCAAGGAGTAGGCAGAGGAGGAGGGGGTGGTTGTGCCCCCTCCCCTGAGCCCCAGTGCTGCGGCTGCTGGTCCCTCAAGAGCCATTGTGTGCCCCTGTCCCTGGCTCCCGTTCTGTGCCGCGCCCGCCCTTCCCTAACGAGCAGCGGGCCGAGCCGCCGGCCCTCATTAGGGGCTGAGCCGGGAGCCAGCCCTGCGCTCCCCGTTCCGCCCCATTAAGGGTTTGCCCCCTGCTTGACAGCGGGGAAAGGGAGCCGGCGACCTGTAAATTCTCATCAGGCTGCTTGAGAGACTCCCTGCCCCCTCAGTCAGCCCGCAATAGGCTGACTGAGGGGGCAGCTTAGAAGTTTCTCCTTTATTTGGAGAGGCAGGGCCAAGCAGATCTCCTCACATGCTGGCTTTAGGAGGCATTCCTTGGTGGAAACAGGGGGATGAGGATGAGGAGGAGAGAAGCAGAAAGAAACAGCTCTGAGCCCTTCTTACAGCTGGAGCACAGAGAGACTTGCTGCTGTGCTTGCTGTAGATACCGGTGTTAGACTGCAATGTCCTGTGTTCCTGTGTTCCTCTGCTCCATGCTAAGAAATTGGCACAGCTTCCTGCTGACAAATTTTTAGGAATCGTCCATGGTGCTGGGTATGCTGCACAATTATGACCATGCAGATAAATGGAATGGTCACTGCTGAGTGATTAGGAGACTCCACCAACTTTTGCACTACTTTAACCTCTTCCTTGCTCAGAACTCCGGAGTTGATGAGTTTGAAGTCTCCTCTTTGATGTTACACTTGCCTTTTCAGCATGATTAATCTCTATTAAACTTGAATATCCTTTCAGGGTAGGTTCAGTGTTTCTGTGTGAGGTATGGCTGGACACTCCAGCAGTGGCACTTTTGACCATGTGAGTAGGGGACTCTTTGAGGTACATGTAAGATATTACATGTAAAAGACATGGCCAACTTCATAAATCATCGCTGAGCCAGTTAGTTATCCAATAACATCACCTTTTTAAAGTCAATTATTATTTTTACCAACTGATTGATGCTCCATTTATTTGCAATAGCCATCTTGGTGAAATGCCAGTGTCATTCCTCAGTAGTGCTTACCCTGCCAGTGTTCTCTGGATGAGGTGTTGAATGTTGCAGCTCATTATTTTGGTTTGGAGGGAAGAGAAGAGCATCTGGGTGTTGATAACCATCATGGACAAGATTCATATGCAAACAGAATCAAAGGAAGCTTTGGCTCTTGATTAGTCTCACACCACTAGTATTAAACTTTATAAAGCTTGATTGTTAGGCCACAATACTGTCACCCCCAGTTTAGTCCTTGTGTAATTTGTAATTCCTGGCACTGCCACCTGTGCCCTACCTGTGCCTGGGTAAGTTGGGCAGACAGCAAACTGTTCCAGAACAGTGCTGGTGGGTTTGGAGGAATTTGATTCTCTCCTACTGAAATGAAAAGATGGGACATAGACTATATTTTCGTCTTACCTGTAGCTGAAATGAAGTGGAAAAATCTAGACAGACTTCCTCACAACCCTGCCAGAGTCAGGAAGATGGAATCCTACATCTGGAAATGTTTTTCTAAGTTTTGAAAGAGGACTTACAGTTTTCTTGAAGTGGGTATAGTCTTTTTAGACAAAATCCTAAATCTAAGGTCAGTGAAACCCTTTTTGAATCCAGTTCTTTAGTATAAGACTTTCCTGTCTGGTTTCTTAAATTCCCTTCCTCTACTCAGCTTCTTTGTCAGGTTGAGCAGAGCAGCAGAGAATGACAGAGCCTGGAGACAAAGCTACCCTTGAGTCATTCCCAGCTTCTGACATGTTTTGCCCAGTCTCTCTCATGGACACAGAGAAGGAGCTTTTCAAGTGGCTGAATGCCTCCCATCCTCTCATCACTCCTCTTTCAATTTCAGATGAACAACAAATAAAGCAGGGAAGGGTGAAGGTCATTTTTCTCGATGGCAATCTGCTGGCCTACTCACAGACTTCTGCTTCTCATCAACCATGCTATTTCATCTGTAATTAAACTAGAGATTTTCTGGAAGGAATCTGCTGATGTTTGCGACTAATGGGGTGTATTCACTACAGAGCTCTGAGGTATCCTACCTGCAATGATAAGACTAGGACACAAATCACACATGCTGTGCTCCTGCTCTGAATGCTCTGGAGAAAACCTGTTTGCCTCCCTCTTCTGCCTGCACAGAAACTTGAGGGAGAAATCCTTTTCCCTGAGTTGTAGAAGTGGGGTATAAATGAGCAAGCAGTAAAAATATCCCTCAGTGCCTCAGGAGAACTCTAAAGATCCTTGTGCACTCGTGTGTTGAAATGGTCAAGCAGGTTCTGTGTCTTTTTCCAGAAGCTATTTCTATCTCTTCTATTGAGTGTGGTGCCATATAGAGCTTATTGATAATATCACATTTTTCGGGACTAGTCCCAGGAAAATAGACCTCCCCTTCTGTTTCTAGACACCTGATACAGGCCAACATACTGCTCTGCAAAGCAGTCCTTAGCTCCCTACAGAACTGTGGAATAATAACAAGTTGGAAAGGATTTTTCGAGGGCATGTAATCCAAGCTCAAAGAAGAGGGGGAAAGCAGTTCAGAATCCTGCTCCATCCTTAATCACATACAACCATCTTTTCCCATTAGGGTTTCCAAGAGTCAGCATTGCCACATCCTGCCAGCCCTCCCTGCTGGAGTGACCTTTCTGCAGTGGCAGTGGCCAAAGGAGGCTGTGTGACCTCTCTGTGGAACTGTGGAACAGAGGTAAGCTGGGTTTGCTTCTGGAGCCTCAAAATTGGAAGTTCATGACACTCATCCAAGTGGAAAACTGCACAAAGCTATAGTGCTGGGTATGTTAAAGAGTGGTTATCACAGTAATAGAAGGAGAAAACGAAGGGTTTTCATAAGGAATAAAAAAATAGTAATGGATAATCTATGTTCTTTTTTGAAATGCTTATCCAGGTTCAAAACCAGAGTGAAATTTAAACTTGGTTTGTTGGGTTCTGAAATTTCTGGATAATTTTTTCCATTTTAATTTGTGGTTAGGAATAGAACCAGAAAGACAAAGATACCTCACAATTTATTCAAGCATTTGGAGTTGTGAGCAGAAGTAAAAATGCACTAGAAATCACACACAAGCTAATAATTTCCTCCAAGGTTTGGAGCCCAGTTTTGCAGAGTTGGGAGGTTTGCAACAGTTTGCAGTTAGACAGCAGTCAGGAGTGGGTCAAAACCAGGATCTGGGGTTACAGGGAGGTCTCTGTGACTGGGGCCCCATAAAGGCTTCAAGATTTTCTCCCCATCAGGTTGCACTTGTTGCTCTACAGGGTCCAAAGCAGGCTGGGAGAGTCACTGCCTTTGCCTTCCCTCATAAGAAGAGATTTTTCACTGGATGTTATCAAAGGTCTTAAGAATGTCCCTTTGTCTGAAGGAGTGAAGATGTCAGCAGAGAGAAACAATGACTTTGTCATCCAAAAGTGAGTTTTTCTTTAGGAAAACGGATCACATTTATGTTTGCAGAGACTGTGTTTTGCCTTGAAAAAGCTGCCTAAATTTGGAGTTGAAATTCATGACACATTTTCATTTGGGTAGAGAGGGATTCTTCTTTAATCCATTTTGCCAATAGTGAGAGCTGCAAATGTACTAAGACCTAATGCAGTGTCAAGTGTAGGAGTTTCCAAGTGTTTGGGGAGGAAGGAGTTAAGGATTCTGCTCCATGAGCCATCCACAGCAGGGAATGACCCAGTTTAAAAGGGTTAACAGTATTTGGTTTTTCAGAACTATTTGTTATATCAAGTTAGTGCAGCAGAGGTCACCCAGGTCACTGTGCCTCCCCCTTCCCTTTCCATCCCCAGCCCCTGCTCCGTTCCTTGTTTCTCCTCTAATCCGATGACCTCAGACACGGCTCTTTCCTTATGATGTTCTTGACAGCATCTTCAGACAATATGCAGCTCGACGCCAGTTGTCTTTCCCTTTTTCCCCTGTCCCTCAGGAGAAAACCTGGGATGCTAAAAGGCACTTTGTGCAGTGGGGAAAAGCCTCAGCAATTTGTTCTGTGGTTTTTGGACAAGAGTAGCTCAGAAAAGAGTTTTCCATGTATGTGCTCTGTTAGCATGGCTGTCTTTTCTTCTCAGTGTGTGTGTTGGGGTGTTTTTTTTCTCTATTTTGTGTGTGTGTGTGTGTGTATGTGATTAAATTCTCATTTATCCACTGTACCTTCTGGTCTCTGCTGTCATGATGTTGCTGACTGTGACTTGCCGAAGCTCGGAGCAAATGCTTTTTGGGAGTACAAGTTAACTGTTGACAAATGGGAATGGAAAAGTTTGGCTGGAATTTGTCCTTGGGCTTAGTAACCAAATGAGGTCAGATTTGCTCCTGTAACTGGGAGTTAAGTACAGAAAACCTTGCTAAGAAGATTGTCATCCTCATCTCTCCTCTCTGACCATCTTCTGCCAATTGAAGCTTCTCTTAGATTTTTTTTCGATGTATTTTTATGACCTATTTTCAAAGGTACTGAAGGCCCACAGAAAAGCAGAACCTCAGGTGCTTGGTGTCTTTGACAATCAGACTAGAATTAAGCAATGACTATTATGCTTATAGATTTTTTTCACCTTACCAGCATTACTATGTTAACTTTCTGTCATACCATCCACTTGGAATAGGATACAAAACACTCTACCTGATATGAACCCAGGAAGTCTCATTTTCCTGCTTCCTCAGTTTCTTGTTGTACTGTGTTTCACATTCTCCTCTACCTGTGCTACTTTGACATCCAGTTTTTTTATTTTTTAAAGAATGTTCCTTGCTTCTGATTTTATTGTGTTGCTCACTGGGCAGCCAGAGCTAGAGGAGTTTCACTTGTTGTTTGGGATAAACTTAGTAAGGTGTAAAGGACTGTTTTTCTCCCTTTGCTGTGGTTTGACTGCTTTCTGAGGGGTGTGCTTTGCTTTTCCTAGAAAGATGAGGTAGTGTAGTCCTGGATGTCCTAAAGCTCCGGAGGGAAGTGAATGGTCACCAGCAAGCTGCTGCTGATAATGTTAAAGCTGTTTCTTGCAGCCTTTCCAGGGCTGGGGAAACACTGCCAGACCTCAGTGTTTTTAACAGATCTGAGGGATCAGTGAGAAAAATGCCTGTGCATATTCGCTTGAATTGAAAAGCAAATTGCAACTCAACTGTATGTGGCTTTCCTTTGCTTTTTTGTCATGGTCAAGTACATAAGGATTATTAGTGTGAATGTTAATTAGAAAACAAAGTTTAAGGCTGTGTCTTCTGTTGGAACTTTTTGTATGATGAGAAAATCCAATTCTGTTTAGTTCAGTCACCACAAATTGATGTATCAGGAGATCAGAACTTTACATTCAAAATTTCATGTAACTGGCAAAAGCAAAGTTCAAATACTACTTTCCATTGCCAGATTTTTCAGTTCCCAGCTTGCTTCTCTGTTAATGTTACAAAGTTGCTTTCCCAGCGGCTTGACCAGTGGCACTGGTAGCAATCAAAATGATTGTTGTTAGTTGCTTGCTGTGCTGGAGGAATCAGAACAAATGGCGGTTCTGCATACTGCGTATGTTGGAGTTGGACTGGATGATCCTTGTGGGTCCCTTTCAGCTCAGAATATTCTGTGACTCAATGGAAAATTAGTTCAAATCATAAAAAATGTTGACTAATGAACTTCTTCAGCTAAGCAACAGTTGAACCTCTTGGGAGGAAATGTGTTTTAAGTTTCACCTTCTTTAACCTTAGGTGGAACATTCCTTATGTTTCATGTTAGCCAGGACAGTGCAGGTCTTGAACCCAGTATCTGTGTGTTTCAGAACTTTCATCCAGATTCTCTGGGAGGGTTTCAAATCCTTCCTCCAGCACCTGCACAGATATTTCAGGATCCTAGAGAGTTGTGGCATTGCTGTGTCATTTATTATGCAGTTCTCTCACCATTGGCCTCAGCACTACAGGTTTTTGGAAGCATGAATGTGATGGAGAAAGGGAGTATCTGGAGACATGGAACCCTTTCAAGTTTTTGTGGTTGTTTTTATTTATTTTTTTTTTCTTAAAGAAAAAGCCAAGACCCTCTTCTGTCATTGCAGCACTCATCTTACCCACCAAGTCATCTAGGCCAAAGGACACTGTAACAGGGACATTCCCAGGAATGGAAGATGTACCGTTTCTGTAGCAGGGAAGAGAGCGTCAAAACAGGAATGGAAACTGGCAGGAGCAGCTCGGAAAGGCCAAAAGTTTCCAGCTTAGAGAGACAGTGAGAGAGAAAGTCAGTGAGTGCAAAAGGATTCCCTCTCTCCCCACTTCTCAGCCCCCACCCTCTGTCCTTCCTCCACACCCCACCCGGGGAGATGGGAGAAGAAACTTGGCAAGCCATCTTGTCGCCAATCAATCTGTGGTGTAACAATTAGCACTTAAGCAGCACTCACGCTAAACACAGGCTCAGAAAACACTTACAAAGGAAAAGAAAAAAACCCTCAAACCCCAACACAACAACAACAGGGGAAAGCTGGAATAGATCAATGCCACGCTAACCAGGAGGCACCTAATACCCCATTATTGACGAGGCCGATAGCGCTTTAAGTGTGTGCTCTCCATGCTGAGCAATTAGCGGCAGGACCAGTGCGGTGGAGGCAGCTCCAGCACAAGAACGCACCCCCCGCTGCCCAGCGCTTCCCCCAAGAGGTGTTTGATGACAGCTTCATTTGTTAGCGAGATCCCAATAGCTGCCGGCGCCGGCATCCTTTCCATTACGGAGCAGAGTGCGAGGGGAGCTGGGCAGTGGGTCCGCTCCCCCCGCTCCCCCGGCCTGTGGTAACAGAATACAGTAGACACGGAGTCTGTCTGTGCACTGCCTAAATTGATTGTAATGGCTTTCTTAACGTGCTGAAAGAGCCGACTGTTTTCTCGCCTCGAAGAAAGGCTGGAGGAAGGAGGAAGTGACTCCAGCGGCTGCGGCACAGTGGATGAAAGTAAACTTTTGTTTGGTAAAGACCAGCCGACTGCAGACTGTCTCTGGCCTTTCAGCTGGCTCTCAGCAACACTGTGTTGGAGCAGAGAGGGGAGAGGGTAGAGAACAAACTGTCAGCTTCCTGCCTTGGCTCTTGCTCCCGTGCTAACCCTGATCGTCTGGCTGCACCTCCCAGAAGCACACTGGAAACCTCTTCATCCAGGGAATCTGGTTCCAGAAGGTGCCTATAGGATTCCTTTCTGGGGGAATTCATACATATGGACAGTAGGGCATACATGCTTTTAAATGCTTGGCTAGGCTGAGGCTTACCTCAAAAAGGTGTGCTGAGCTCCCATAACAGCAGAAGCTAAGCCAAGCCTGGAGAGGATATGACCTTCTGAAAAGTGTCCAACCAGCATCTGTTATTGATAAAGTGTGTTTATCTGGCAGTCCAGAGCCATCCATGGACCTCCCAAGTGGAGAGACGTGTCCCATGTCAGAATGTCCTTGCAGTCAGATAAAACCATCCATCAATCAGTCATACCTGGTCACCAGAGCAAACCAGCAGGTGCTACTCAGGGACTCTGCTGCTCTCAGGTGTGCTGCAGCCTATCCTGTTAATCTTTACTGCATAGGCTGGGATTTGTCCAGAGTAACCCAAACAGTTATGTCGTAGAAGAAACATTGTGTCACACCTCTGCCAACAAAATAAACTGGGTGACAGATGTTCAGGCTTTTCTGAGAGGCAGTGTGTGTTGTAATACCTCTGTATTGGAACCTGCTCAGCCTGTGTGGGTCTAGGGTACTAGAGGCTCGCTCCCTATTCACTGGAGATATGCTTTGGTTCTCTCTTCTCTTTCCATGGAATGAGTCTCTTAGAGGTACCACAGACTGTTAGGTACCACAAAGGATGAGGAGGCACCTGGTGTGCAGGTACCTGGTGTGCCACAGTGTGAAGGAAGAGGAAAGGAACTGAAGTTCTTCACTAGGATGTCACTCGGGTTTCAGGTGGTCCCACACCTTCCCACCCTTGCCTGGTTCCAAACATTTATCTATTTTCAAAGTTAGATCTTGTGAGTAGAGAAAGGGGCTGCAAAGTACAACTTCTCATGCTGCTGTAACCAGAAGCTGCTCTCTGCTTCTGACCAGGAGGCTTTAAGATGATGCCAGATGGGGCCATTAAAGCTGTGCAAACAATAAGGAACACATAGGGGAGTCTGTTAATGGGTTTCTTTTGGAAGCATCAGCTGGAGCTGCTGAATGAGGCACATGACCTATTTAAAAAAGCCACTTGAGAAATCTGTCTGACTGCTGAAAGGATGAGATTTCTTACCTTCCCTGTTTATGCCAAGCCACTAAGGATCTGCCATGCTGAATGCTCACACACTCCTGTGTTTGCAGTGTTGCTCACTTGCCAATACACTTTATGGCTCATGCCCTAAAGCTCTGAGATTGTGGGCTGGAGGAAGTGTCCCAACCACGTTCTGGGAAGGAAGGAAGCCACATGTAAGGAGATGGCTTCCATAGAAGTGTTGTTTGATTATCCCTTCTGGGAAGGGGGAGCCCACTGCGAGTGCAGATTTTTCCATGGTTAAAAACCAGCATTTTGCATGGAGAACAAGCAGCATGGTTAGAGGTGGCTGACAGAACACTGTGAGTGCAGAAGTTCCTTGGCCTTGAGTCCTGATGGGGGCTTATGTGATCAGAAATTGTGGTATAGCTTGGCAAAGCTCTGAGTTTCAGCTCATGTGAGGATTAGCTACTGATCCACTTTATGAAGGGAAATACCTCTACCTGCTCTGGCCAGAGGAAAAATGATGTGATGGAGGAAAAAAAATATAGATGTGCTCCTTGGCAGAATCCAGATCCTAAATTGCTCCAGTTTGTGAAGGTATTTTCAGTCAATCTTTTGTGGAAGAATACGCCAACATCCTGGCTTGAATTTGAGCCCAGGGAGCTGGTGATGCAGGGGAGGTTCAGTTCTACAGTGTGCATTGTGTGCTGCTTCATTGGATCGGGTTTGAAAGAGGAGGATTCTCTAAGAAAACACAGAACACTAATTTCTCGATTAAATTTGACTCACTCTGCTCAATTCTTTACTGTTTGAAGCACAGTCTTATGATTTTATAATGGGTAGATCAGTCATCTTACAGCACCATGCGACCAAGATGGAAACTGCAGGAGAAGGGTTGAGTCTTCATTCTCTGCAAGGGAGCAAGGCTTGTACTCCTCAGATGACCCACTCCTGATTGGTGCTGTTGTATTTATTTCATAAATAATACAATAGAAAGGTGTTGTTCTTGCTGACATAAAGGAAACAAGATTAGAATCTGCCTTGGAGAACGCCTTTAGGAAAAGCATGAAGTGAAACATTACATTTATGTCTACCTTACCAGTTTGGCAGACATAAATGGGAGTGTGTGGTTTGTATTGTGTGTTTTGTCAGATTCTTTGTCAGAAATTCAGTGGCTGATTATTAAGCTCAACTTGGACACAAACTTGGAATATGTTATGTGGCAAAATCAAATCTGCAACCCCTTCAAACTAGTGGTGTATTCTACTGGCATGGCAAACAGAAAATTTCACTTTGAGAGAACAACCTGGAACTTAATATCTCCCTTCAAAGGTGTTTTCTTGAGTTTTCATGAGCAGCAGTAAAGAAAAGTTCCCTGGCTAGGGAACTTTCCATATATGATCACTTCTCCTTGCTTTGGCTGCAGCCAAGAGAGGGAAGAAAATCTGGTCTAGTTGTTAAATCTCCAAAGGTGTGAATATGCCATCCTGCAAACCCTTCAAGACCCTTGCCTGTGCCTGGGAGCCTTTCCTATCTGACAGGAAACATCTCTTGAAGGAAAGTCAACTTGAAGTGTTTTCTCTCCCACCTGCCACCTTCTAACTTTGGTTGCTGAGAGAAGAGAAAGGCTTTTAACACCATGCAGTGACCCAGCCCTAAGTACAGTCTCCTGGAGTTGATCTAGCTGGGGAGACGGGAGGTCAGCTGCAGGGGGCAGGAAAAGTGAGAGAAACCATGTCAACAGGCTGCTCCCACTGTGTCTGAGTGCTGAATGATGAGCCTGGGACATGGGAGAAGGAGCCAGGGTGCTCACCTGGAAAATGTTGCGGGAAGCCTGTCACGGATGTTTAAGTGCTGACAAGATGTGTCGGAGATATCTTTGCAGTGCATTTAGGATAAAGGTAACCTTCCCTGTGGGTCCTACTTCACAAGGGAAGTTGCTGCCCTGGTTCATAGAGGGGGGACAGCAGCAGACTGATAAGGGGAACTGAAGTGATTTTTCAATATGGAATAGTGCTGCTGTACTTATGTAAGGGCTGAAAGGGCAGAGGATGATGGGGTTTTAATTCTGCCATCTTCCCATAATCCATAGGTGTGATCCCAAATCAGGTGAAACCAGCAAAAACACATTTTGCCCAAACAGATTTTGAAACAAGCTCTATTTCAGGAACATCTCCAGATCAGTAAATCCTTTGATCAAATATATGACTTCTTTCTGAAAAAAATATCCACGGGATGAATCATCTGCCTCTCAGCGGTGAATTGTATCCCATGTTACTTCCAGGGATGTTGCAGATGAGGTTGGAGATGGCATTGGGCAAATCTGATACCAAGGACTTGTGAGTAGCTCTTGGAAGGAAAGATTTTGCTTTTGGAATTAGATATTCTATAGTGACTTGTAATTGTCTTAAGAAATAACCACCTGGTAGGTCTTAGCATATACTTCCCAATGCCTTGTCAGGGAACACACAGGGAACACATGTACCATGGAACAAAAAGTGCCTTGCAAAGAGCTAACCTGCCTAATTCTGGTGTCAGTTTAAATTGCTAAAATGAACTGACTTCCTTGCAGTTTTTCTACCTAGGATATGATAAAGAACAACAGAACCAGATCCTGATCTGCAGCAGTGGTTTTCATTGATCTGTTATCAACACTTCAGTGAAATCAAGGTTAAAAATGGACATTTTCTATTACTTATTTGAGGGCAGAAATTTGAATCTTAAGTTGTTTCTCTTCCTTTGCTTGTTTCTCACACTGTTAATTGTTCAACTTCTGTCCTTCTTCAAGAGTCAGCTGGGAGAGCTTGGTAATGTTTAGCCCTTGAGCCTGACCTTCCAATCTCTGCAAAGTCCGAAGGAGAGGAAAGAGTTTTAACTGAATTTAATTGGGGTCATCTTTGCCCATCAACCTCTTCCTCCTCAGCACCTGGGGGGTTTGAGCTGGGGCCCCAGTAACTGGTGGAGAAGAGAAGATGTCTCCACGTCAGAGCCGAGCAGCTGTCACTGAGGCTTAGGGAGCAGACAGGAGATGGTGCCTGCAGGAAACAAAGATGGTTCCCACCTGTCCAGAGCTAATGAGGATGTTTCCAATGTCAGTAAATGTTTCCTGAGCACAACAAAGAGCCAGGAATCTTCACAACCCACTCCTCAACAATGAGCAAGAGGTGGAAGACAGAAGTGAAGGAATTGGGGAATAGGAATGAAGATGAGGCAGGGAGGAATATGAAGGAAAGGGGATAACTAAAGAAGGGAAAGAACTAAAGAAGGAAAAGAGAAAGTAGAACATATGGCAAAAGAGGGAAAATGAGGATGTCTGGATGGAGCAGGAAGAAATGGAAAAATAGGTGGAAGTGTCCTTAGATAAGAGATACTGAGAGCACACTGGAAATGGACTAAAAGAAAAAGAGCAGAATATGGAAAGAGAGAGAAATATGGAGGAATTGGAGAAAAATGGAGAAAAAGAGAGGAATATGGAAAAAAGCATCAGCAGGTGGAGAGTTCTTTTCACAGAACAGCTTGAGAAGCCTGAAGTGATGAAGGATAGGACATAGTCTGTAAGAGGAGTCTTGGGTCTAGAGAAGTTAAGGGAAAAGAGGGGCAGAAAGTATTTCTGACATATAATATTTTTAATCTTACTCTTGGAGGGTTCCTTTGTGTCAGCATCTCCAGTAAAATCCTCAGTCTTGACACAGAGCAAAAGAGAATCCTTTTTATGTATTGCACAAACTGTGAACATCAGCTACTGAGTGACCAGCTGAGACAGCAACTCACACCTGGGACTTACAGATAGAAGTCAACAGCTGATTTGTCCAGGAATGTGTAGCACTTCATTAGCTGCAGCAATAAAACTATGGGTTTATATCTTTTGAACATGATTCATTCTCACTGCCACCCTCAATTCTTTTATCCTTTCTTTGCAGCAGTATTATTGTGGAAGCACCAAAAGGTCCCGCTCACAGATTGAGGGTGTTATTAACCTTTCCCAAGAACTTTTATTATTGACCATTTTACATGTGCTGATATTGCTTTAAATTCTATGAAAAATCTTACTTTGGAAGATTGCTTCTTCCCTTTCTTAGTATCAGATATAACATTTAAAAGTTCTTATGTGTTTTCTATGTCTGTTTTCAAATTGCATCTTAGTAGCAGTACTTGGAATAACACTGCCACACAGTCTCCCATAAAGGGTGTGATTGATCTCATTTTGGTCCAGTTTTCTCACGATCCTACATCACAGCTCTGCTGTAGGCAGTAAGAGGAGATCAGCAGCTCCAGAGCATCATTCAACTCATGTTAAAATAGGTGTTAAAGTAGAAATTATTCCTATTCAGAGTTACACTGGGCTGTTAAAAACAGGAAGACACTTGAATCTACACAAGAACAAATATTTATGTTGGTGCTAAGTAGCAGTTGTCCTTCATGAGTTTAAAAATAAAATGAAAGCAGAGTATTCCATCAAAGTACGTCCTGTTGCAGCACTGGGAGCAGTGTGTTATGAAACCATGTACAAAAGCTAAAACATTTAAGATGGGAATTTTAAATTAACTGGGAACACATATAAAACTTTTAAAATTTTAGTTTTGTATTGAAAATGATGGAATTTTGGTTTTATCAGATACCTGCAAAGTCAGACTATTACAGCAGAGCTGTGCAGTGCTCCAGTGGTACACACAGTCAGGTCTGCCAATTATCCTGCTCGTTTCCCAGCATTTGCCATTGGCCAAGAGCAGGGATGGGAATCCACCAGCACATTTCCTGATCAGGTTTGGTTCTGAGCTAAAACCACGTTATTAGTGTTCCATTCCTCACAAAGACACTGGGTTCCCCTGTGAGATGCCAAGGGGCTGGATCCAGTGAGGGCGTTCCCTGGAGCTGTGACAGTCACAGGGAACAGGCACAGCTGAGCCCCAGAGAGGTCAAAGCCCCAGAGTTTCAGACTCCCAAACTTTCAAACAAAGACTTCGGGGTCTCTCCCAGCCCCCTCTGCTCCTGTGTGCTGCCCTGGCCCTTTTCCCTTGAAGGAAGGCTGTGATGATGTAAGTGGACAATGCAGGGAGCCAATAGTAGGGTAGAGAGAGCCTGCAGGAGATTGCCTGCAGCCAGCGGACACAATTACTGCTCCAACTGTCCGGCCAGGCCCAGCCAGGAGACTCCACTTAATGTAATTGAGTGTGAAGGCAGGCTGGAGACACTGCACCCGCTGCCTCAGCCCCCCCTGCCACAATATAGACACTATTGGCTGCTAATTGGCGCCAGTGGGCTGGTGCTAATTGTGCTCATGTCTTGGGCTGAGGACAGGCATGTGAAGGATGGAGGAGTCTGCTGGGAATAGGAGGAGGGGAGAGCCAGGGAGACAGTGGTCATACAAGTTGGAACAGGGCTTTAATTTCATATCAAATATTTAAGTAAGTGAGTGGAGGATCTGTGAACTCTCTTTGTGGTAACCCACAAAAGGCCTTGGGGAATAGCACCCCCCTGCCTCCAGCCCAGCCATGAGCTGTCTGAAGGCCTCTGTTCCTCTTCCTCCTTAGCTTTGTTTAATTAATTGGGAGAATTGCTAATGATCCTTTATTCTTCTTCATACCTTCTCTCCTTTCTGCCATTGCATCTTCTTCCTTCTTTATTTCAAAGATTCAGCTTTTCCAAATGCAGGGCCATCCAATATTTACACATGGAAATTTTGGCTGAACAGAATGACAGCTAAGGAAGAGATCAGGCTCATTACCCTGAAATTGGAGACAGTCTGCTTTGTACGTGCAAGGCCAGGATGAGCAGTGGGGACTATGTGGTGTTGCTTCTTAGAAATATCCAGTCAGACTTCTGGAGGTAGGACTTTGCATGCAGCAAGTGTCAGTAAGACATATGTTCAGAAATACTCATTTGGGCTAGGACCACCAGTTCAGATGTGAATTGTACCTGCATGCTGTCTTGCTTCTAAGATTTTAGTCTCAAAAATGGGCAGGGAAAGTCTAATTAAGCTGTGCTGTGCTGGAAGCAGAGTCCCTGCAAGGAGGTGACCTTGCTGTGATGGTGTGCTGGTGAAGGGGGAGTTTGGTACATGATACAGTGCTCTTCACTCTACCCAATGTGAATGACTTCCATGATGCTAAGGTGCACCAGCCTTTGATATATCCTGGGAACAAACTGGCAATGTCAGGAACTCTGCTGGGAGTTCTGGCTGCCAACATTTGTTTACAAAGTCCAAGTAACAGAAACTTGATGTACTTGACTTGGGGATTGAGGTGCAGCCAATTTCACCTGAATTCAGATTCTGTCTCTCAGATCCAGGTTCTGCATAGGTTTGTCTTGAGCTGAAGGTGGTAGATATTCAGATATTTTACACTTTCCTTCTTTCAGTGTTTTAGAGTCAAAGTGGTTTAGGTACTTGTACCTTGATTTTGAATGACCTGGAACCTTGTGATGCAGTTTTGTGACTGACTTAAGACAGTGTGACTGTGAGAAGCACCATCCAGAGGTACAAGCTCATCCTCCCTGGGGGTTCCTCTCATCTCAAATAATTCTGTGATTATGAGTTGCATTTGAAAACAAAATCTCCTCATTCCATTGAAAGCAATTATTTTCTTTTTTAGTTTACTGATAATTTTCTATGTCATCCAGGTTTTTGTATGGATCATTCCTTCCCAAAGAAGCTGGAAGGAAAGGTGTGATCAGGGAAGAGGGAGAGCCATGAGCAGTGTCTTATTTTTATTAGAAATCACAAGATGTTCATATCCCCAGTTCCTCCTAAAAATAGACCATAATGGGCCTTGCAGTGCTGTACCAAACAATGCATAAATAACTTTAAACTTGAGCTGTTTTAATTGTGTTACATTTGTCTGGTGTGTAACAGAATGATGACTTGTTTGGCCTCAAGGCACTACTGCTATAAAATGTTCAATATTAAATAATAATTGCAGAAAGTACTTTAATAGGTTCTCTGGGCAGGATGTTCCAAATACATATCTCACAGGCCACTGCATCCAGATAACAGTTTCAATCTAAAATTAATTTTTAATGTACTGATATCTAGGCAATTTTAAGCTTTTTATAAATTATCACAATGTGCAGATTCTTGGGTGAAAGGCTTAGGCATCTAAAGTTTTCTGCCTCTTTCTTTCTTTCTCTCAAAATGCAATCCCAGAACTGATGTATGAGGCCTTTAAACTCCTTTGACAGCATGTCACTTTTACTAAGGCAGGCACAAAGTGAGTGAAAGCTCTGCAGTGATTTGTTTCAAAACCTAAGTTCCAAATCCCAAGCTTATGAACTATCAGTTCTGTCTAACAATCAAAATTTGCCTACCTCTTCCCTGCAGACACCAGCTTCTAGAATATGGCATCCTTAAGAGAGCCTGTAAGCTTGGGAGAAAAGCAAACCATTGTAGATCAGGGATATATTGGGACAGACTTGTACCAGGTAAAAAAAGATGCTGTACATGGCTTTCATTTCTTTATTCAACTTTCCTCTTCAAAGGAGTTCATGGCTTGTGAGGGTTCATCAGATCCTTTGCTCAGGCACGTACACTAGGGCTGTTGATGGATCCTACAGGGTGTACAAAGTACCTTTAGCACCAGAGCTTCAATTCTGCTTGTTACGTGGTTGTTCTCCTCATCCCTCTGGATCTAACTCTTCAGTGCAGTGTTGAGATCGTCAGGCTAGCTCCCAGGCAGCTAAGAAAAAATGCAGTGGCCTGGTTGTTGTGAACCCTTCTGAGACTGCGCTCATGTTTTCTTCTTTCCTTCCTTTTATTGTGGATTTTTGTGCTTTCCCTTGAGTCAACACTGGTAGTCTCACATAGGGGCAGGGAATCAGCTCACAGCTCCAGCTGAAAGCTGAGATACCTCCATTTTTCTGTCTTTTTTATTCTTCTAGTTTTGCTATGCTTGTTTGTAGGTCAGAAAGCTGAGCTGGTTAGTTGGGAAGTGGTAGGATCACTAGTGCTGATGGAAAGGAAGGAACAGGAATGTGTAGTTTGCAGCACTGAGACTGTCCCTCTGTGGTCTTTATTTGGCTTAATCCAGCTATAAACTTAATCCAACAAATGGAGTTTGTTTAATCAAATGCCCTCTTCTTGACCATATTATGGGGATCACATCACAGAGGGCCATGTTCACTGAGCTGAGTTTGGAGTAGATCTCTCTCATAATCTATTTTAAAACTGAGATTATGTCACTAAAAGAGCATAACAATGTGCTGGGAGGGATCTCCTTGATGGATCTGAATCAGGAGAGTATAAATGGCCTGATGGCTCAAGTGTGTTCCAGCTGGTGCCTTGCTGAGTAGGAGTGGACCTGCTGATATGTACAAAAGGAACATCAGCTGGATGTCTGTAGAGCTGTGGGGCCTTGGGCAGGGTCTCTGCAGCACTTCTGTCCTCTGCCAGTTTCCAGGTGTGCAGCCCAAGAGACCAAGACCAGTTCTTTCCCAGAAATCATAATCCACATCTTCAGGCACAGAACTCTCCTTTGGCATCATGCTGAGTCTCTCTTGGACCTTTGCATTCATCTGTGCTTTAGGAAGAGAAAATATCCTAGGAGTTTCTTCTAGGTCAGCCTGGGGATTTGGGTGGGGCTTATTTCTGTGAGAAAACAGATGGTACATTTGATTGTTCTCTGAATTGGGAAACCAAGAAAAGCTGCTATCCTAGTGAAATGCAAGTACCAGCAACTGCTTCCTCACTTTTAGTGGGTTAAAACCCAGAACAAAACGATTGCAGTCTCTGCTCATCTCAGAGGGCCTGAACCTGGGGCTTTAAGCAGAGGACAAGGTGGTTTCTTCTTTGTGTATTGTCTTCAATAGGTCAGTGCCAAGGGTAGCAAACAGAACCATTCTATCAATATGGATCCTATTTTTCTTCCTTCAGAGGATTCCTGTATTTTATGTTGCAGTACTGCTTTGAAAGGCAACTGTGACCAAAGAATAAAGGGAGGAACTCATTTCCACTGTCTTAAATTGCAGAATGGTTTCCCTTTAAAGCCTCTCCCTCAATCCCAAACCTTTCCTCTGGACACATTTTAAGTGAACTCATTGGTGCTGAAAGAGATTGGTTTGACAGGCTTGATGATTCACACCTTCTATTCAGCTTCCTACTTCAAACCAGCCCAAGCTGAAAGAGGAGAGGTCAACAGCTTTAATGTAAGGCTGTGATTACTGTAATTCTGACTGGGTAGGAAGTATCTGATCCAAGACCTCACTCTTCCATTAGGCAGTGAAAGAATTTGCACCCTGTGTGTGATATTGGTGAGACATTGAACTTGGACCTCAAAATGTGTTGTGGTGTCACCTCTGGCTTCCCTTTTGGACACACCAGTTCTCACTGAGCTGCTCAGAGTGTGTGGTGCATCTGGTGATGTCACTGCTGTGAGGGCTCACTTGCACTGCCTTGCAATCAGATAATTTTTACATGGTAAATAGCTATTAATTACTGCTGCTGGAGTGTTAGTGCACAAAAACACTCTCCTTGAAAGCTGGGTAGCTAGATGGAGTGCTAAATGTGGGCGCGTATTAATGACTGAGGAGCTCATTAGCTACACTTGCAAGGATGGAACAACTGAAGTTTTCTGAGTGTCTCTGCAAACCCATAAAGTGAAAATGCATCTCTGTACTCAGAGGAAGAAACAATACAACAAACACAACCCTACATGCAAGGCCACTCAACCCAGCTGATTGATGGACAGTCCCTCCTGACCACACAGAAATTTGCCCTTCTGAAGGCACAGACACAAAGGTTCAAAGTGTGGCACTTACATTCCTCAGTTTCAGCACTGGTTGTAGAAATGTGACTTCACAGAAATTTCCCCATGTCTGTGTGCCTCAGATCCTGTCCCAGTGTGTCTATCCCTGTACATCCCACACAAATGCTGATGGCCACTTGCAGCACACCCTGTCACAGCACACACATTTTTGCCTTTCTTCATCAAAATAAGAAATCCCATTGATTTTTACTTTTCATGCTTCCGTTACCAGCTCCTGCTAACAACTGCCACTGCTGTTCCTTATCAATATTTGATGAGTAGGGTGAGCTGGAATGGAGAAGCCCTGTGAGTTTCTCCTTCTAAATGGTCTCTGTGAGGGTTGAGGTTTTGTGGCTTATGTTTATTTTCTGTCTGTTTTACTCGGTTGATTCAGGTCCTGAAGGTGACTGCTGCTAAAAGATAGGATGGAAATAGGACATATCTCTTGCCCTACACTCTATACCCTGTTCATGCCTTTATCTCTCTGCCCTCTTGAGTAGGCTCATGGATGATTTTGTGAGCTTTTGAGTTTTTAGATCCTTGGTGAAATTCATCAACAGTGGAAGGTCAAGCAGCACTTATCTGTATGTAGCCAACATAACTTCTCCTTAACTAGTTTTTCCCAGGCTTTATAGAGCTAAGTGTTCTCAGGAAATGAGCTCTCATTTTTAAAATTATCTTTCAACTCACAGAATTAATGACTGCCCTAGTACCTTACTAAGTTGTGCCTTAAAAAAAGAGGTACTCCAGAATAGAGTAGCATGCCTTCAGGACATGTCTCTGAGTTGTAACTCTTCATTTATTTTCACTTGTTATAACAAAGAAGCTTCCATAGTACCTGAGAATCTTTATTTATTTATTTATTTTTCTTATGCTTAGGCAGCTATTAAAACTTACTTTGTGGATGTGAGCTTATGTCAAAGTAAGGTCAAAGGCTCATTCATTACTGAAATGAGAATTCAGTTCTTTGCTTAAAACAGCATTTCTGCAAATACTTTTCATTCTAAAGAGCTAGTTGGAGTTTACAAGGATGGAGTCTTTGAGGGCCATAACCCAGACAGCAGTACATGAAACATCATTTCAATGAGCCCTGTGGTGAGAATATTTGAGAAGCAAACAAGGCTCAGAAAATGCAGCAGAGAGAGTATGGAAGCCTGGCACACTACGAATGCTGGGCTGCCAGTGATGGAGAAAAAGGCTGCCAGCTCTGCAGCCTCTGCATCTGCCACCTGATTTCAGGTAAGTGAGCACAGGCACTCAGGTTGGCAGCTGCAGGATAATCCCAGCAGTTGTGATCAGCTGAAATGTGCTGATGGCATCCCAGAACATGGGAGACCCACCAGCAAACACAAGATGCTGCCATGGTGTTGCTGGGGACAATCCCCTTCCCCTTCCCTGAGATTTAGGCTGCAAGGGCTTATTGCAGGGAGATGCAGGTTTGTCATCAGCTAGGCTGGATGTAGGTGTAGGCATCAGGACCTCATCTGTACCTTCTGGGAGTAAAACAGGGGAACAGCTGAAGGAGGAACTTGCAAGGCTAGAAAAAAACCCCTTGTTTTTATTGTAGCCATCAACAGCCTTATAGGAATGACTGCAAATGACTTAAAGATCTGCATAAGCCTCCTAATCACATGAGGTGAAACACTGGTTAAAGAAAACCAATGTATGCTTCTTCTGTTCATGGTAAAAGAAAACAAATCAAGGAAAGATGTTTTGTATTAAGCAAAATGCTTTTTGCCTCACTTTAATGTTGTTTTTCTCATCTTGGTATGGTATAAAATTTGCAAGTTAAGCAAGTCTGGGCTTTTTTGGTGGCTTCATTTCAAATCTAAATACCTGATGTCTTCCAGTTTCATGCTTCTGTTCCTGTGGTGGCAAAGTTCAACCTCTCCTTGTTCTTGCTGAGCTCTGACCATAAGGACCTCTTTCAAAATGAGCATTAAAAGTCATCTGGAGGACAGCTAGGGATCCAGGTAAATGACTGAAACATCTGCAAATGTGTAGGAGACAAGAGAAAACATGAGCCCGTGGCACCAAGAGCCTTCAAATATGTCACCAATCTACTGCAGGACAAGTAACAAGAGAGAGAAGGGCAAAAGCTGGGCAAAGCTCTTGGGATGGCAGCTTTTCCATGCAAGGCATAAATCTTGAGCTTGTCTGATGTGTGTTGTGAAATGCTGCTGGGTGAAGAGAAAGAAGGGATTCTGTCTCTCAGAATATAACTCTTGCCAAGTTCCTCAGGGTGACACAAGAATCAGCAACACACAAAAATTTTTGGGTTGTTTTGTTTGATTTGTTTGGGGAATTTTTATGTTTCTTAGTTTGTTTTTGGTTTTTTGTTTTTTTGTTTTTTTGTTTTTTTTCCTGGAGACCACTGTTTTTAACTCTCCTGTGTTGCCCTTCTTTTTTTATTATTTCAAGATTGCTGGTGTCCAGAATTCAGCTCAGGGCCATCTGGACACCCTCTGCTGCAGCATCATTAATCCCATGCAAGGCAGGTTGGCCATGCTCATTTCACATCCACAGATGTGCACAAATCTAATTATCCATCTCCTGTACAAGTCTTACAGAAAAATTGTAGCCGAGTCCTTGGAATTTAGTGAAAAGACTTAAGAGTTTCACAGACTTTCAAGCTTTCCTTGGACTCTGTTTAGGATTCAAAGCTGTTTGTTGGGAGGTCTGGAGGCCTTCTTCCAACTTTCCTTTTAGGTCTCCTCTAGTGAGCAGTGGTTTTCTTCCTGTATGATGACTGTGGGGTCTGTGGGCAGTGTGAAGTCAGTGAGCAATGCTGGGATCAGGTGTCCATGTGGGATCAGTCACACTGTGGTGCCAGCTTAACTTTAGAGTGTTGGGTTATGTCCTCTATAACAGACTTTTCCCTGTTTCTTGAACCCAAAGTCTGCTTTGGGGAGATACACCAGGTTATTCTTCTCCTTAGTCTTGCATCCAAACCTTTTGGGCAGCACAGGCACAGGTTGGTGTGGGCACCACAGAAACCTCTGCCCTGGTTCTACCCCCAGGCGCCGTGTCCAGAGTCCATTCCCAGTGACAAAGCAATCCAGTTCTGTCTTCCAAATGGTTTAGCAAACCACATCCTTTCTGTAAGAGAAAAATAATCTTTCTTCATTTGTAATATCTTTCCTAAAATGTGCTGTACAATCATGTCTCTGAAATATATGAGGCGATAGAGCAACTATATTGAAAAATAGCACATACTTGGCCGGTTTTGCTAATAAGTAAAATATACTGGTCTGAATATGACAACTGTATGTGTTGAAATATATTGAAAACATATTTGGATCATTCCACATAGACTGAAATATTGAAAACTGGCCAAATCTGTAAAAAATTTAAGTCTGTGTTTTATATATTATATATTTAAAAATCATTTTCACAAATAGATAGCAAGGAACCTTGCTACGAAGATGTGGGAAATACTAATCAGGCTTTATTTTTTCCTGATGGGAACCAGTGATCATGGATGCTGTGTCATTACAGACACTGTGGTAAGAGTTAACCTGGCTGCTGGCTCATAATTTGTGCTGGGCCCAGCACAGGGGTCCATTGATCTTAATAGAGACCACTCAAGAACGGGGAATTCCAACAGTAACAGCTCCCTCGGCATTGCTGGTGCTGATTTAAGTCCGAGCATTTCTTCCTCTGCAGTCTCTTTGGATTAGCCTGGGAATGGACAGGAGAGTGGGAGTGAGAGCAGTTGTGACAGCTCTTAGATGGAGGAGCTTGCAATTTCTAGAGAAATGAGAAATTTCTGGAGGCTGAGGATTCAAACAATTATATGACCCCATAGACATTGCAATTGTCCTGGCCTTTGCATGAAAACAAGGATCTCCATTTATTGTTAGCTCCTGCTGGCATTCCTAAGCATTCTCTAGGTAAATCCAGAGATGTCTGGATACCCTGGATCCTCTGGGAAGTGCCCTTTTGCAGCATGACACAGAGTTACCTTTTGAGTCTTTCTGTGTGTATTGTTATACCTCTGAAAGGTGTATGGCAGGAGACCCTGGTGTTTTGCCATGGAGGATCCAGGGCTTTCTCTCCCTGCATTTTGTAGCAGCAGTGAGATCCCCAGTGGAGATGGAAGCCTTTGGATGTGCTTCTGGTTAGGGTTGGGATGGTCTGCTTTGCTGATGGACCTGTTAAGTGTCCAGGGAATTCGTTTCTGGTGATGGCAATTGAAGGCAAATTAGCAACCTCACTAAGTTAGAGATGAGTGTTTTAGAGATGGTAAAAAGGCCCTTTGAAGACCTGTGAGAAGAACTGGTTCTGTTTGAGAGTTGGTTGGTAGAACCAGCAAGGGCTTGGCTTCCTCATCCAAGGTTAGACCAGGTCAGCAGCTGAGGGAGGAGATCTCACCCAGAGAGCAGCTTTTAAAGGAAGACCACTATCCCCTGAGATGACCTTCGTGCCTGATTTGGAGGTGAACAGAGTTTTCTTTGGTTCCTAAAATTGCTCAATTCCTCTGCTAGGAAAAAGCATTGAAGCCAATGTGGAGTCCTAAATCTGGCTCACTGTGTGAATGGATCTTCGATGTCTCAAGCAGGAATCATGAATCCTATGATCCTGTGGACCAGGTGAATGTATTTCTGCCAGCTACACCACACAAAGTTTGTGCAAACATTTATTTGCATGCAGAAAGTTGGAGAGAGACCAGCCCCAGACAGAACTGAGACTGAAAGTCAGGTACATCAGGGGTCCTGTCATGAGGTGACTGAAGAGACTTAAAAAAGTCAAAATGGGAACCATGATTGGTTTACATTTCCAAGATCCCTTGTGCCCTGAAGATGAGCTGCTCCGAGTAGTGCCCTTGTGTTCTGAACAGCATCAGCCTGCTGAGAGCTGGAACACCTCAACATCCCTAATGAAAACAAGGAGCAAACCAGAATTCTCCTGAAAAATAAACAAGCCCACTTCCATGACCCCTTCTTGACCTCCCAATGAGGTGCTAATTACTAGAGGATTAGCACCTCTTCTGTATCACAATGCACTCAGCCAAGGAACAGGAGGTGACAACACTCAGCACAAAATGCAAATCCAGAAGAATTAGTCCAAGGGCAAGAGACAAGTCCCAAAGTTAAGAACAGAGAAACCTTCTCCATTGTGAGTTCAACCTGTTGTCAGGGAAACGAGCTAAGTTACTGTCTTTTGGAGGAGTTAGGCAGGAATGGAATCTTTTTTTTTTCCCCCACTTCATGGTAGGCAAATATTCAGCTTTTCTTAATTTGACTTCACAGTTTAACAGAGATCATATTTTCAGTGTGGCTGCAGCGACAGCAATATGAAAAAGGGCTTATTAAAAATCAATTGCACCAGCAGAAGTATCTCTATGTATCTGTGTTGAAACACCATCCCTGTTGCACCACATCCAGTGGCTCACTGATAAGCTGGAATGAAAACTGTAGGAATTAGTGCTTGCAAAGAAGCCCTGCAGAGATATGTGTGATCTGTCCTGTCAGGCTGTGTGAGATGATCTCACAAGCTTCAGTGCCTATATTTGTCACATCGAATGGATGAAGTCTTTCTGTGGTGGCTACTGTGGTCTTTATGTGGGGATTTTCACCTCTTTGATCCTGTATGGGATCAAAGGATGGGAAATAAATTGCTTTTGTATAAGGCATCGTTATATTTGCATGAGGCTTTGTATTGGTGTTTTTACTTTTGGTAGGAAATACTTATTGTAAAAGGGAGTGACTTAAGTTGTTTTTAAACACCAAAGGGAACTTGGCCCAAGGGAAAGAATTTCTGAGGCATGGAACAGCCCAGTCTGGTGGCCAAGGTGGCCACCTGGAAGGTGTGAAATGAAAGCTTTTGCTGCCAAGTACTGTGTGAGACTGGAGTAGACAAGCACAAGCCTCTTTGGGAGCAAATGGGCACAACTGTCCCCTGAAATAAGTGACAGCCCAGGACTTTTCTGAGGGACAGAAGACAAGCTGTAAACCAGAATCTTCTGGAGCTCAAGAACCTCTTCTGGGCAGCAGCTTACAGCTATTCTGAGTTTAGGGTTTTTTTCCTGAGTGGAAGTTCACTCATGAACCTGAGAATGCTGCTCTCATTACATTTTTTTTCCAATGATGCTTCATTCTTGGAAAGGGGAAAGTTTCTGGCTTGGATAATTGAATTTTCCAATAGAAGATCTCATCAATAAATTCCTGACTAGGTCCCTGCTGACCAGCTCTTTTGCCTCTACCCACTTTCTCAGTTTTCTTAGATGTGAACATGAGCTGCTTATACAGCAGCCCAGAGAGCTCCCTTTGGATGAGATACATCCTCCTCAGTAGTTAAACCATTTAAAGCTGTAGTTTTTAGTCCTGCCCTTGTTCATGGCAGTTTATTTTGCTCTTCTCTTTCATGGATGCGAATGTTGGTGTCTCAGTTGACTCTGGCACTGCTGCCTGTGCTCCTCGTGGCAGAAGAGATGGGATTGTGCCTCCTGGCTGAGGGGGCTGTGGCTGACATGCTGCCTCGTGTCGCTTCCTGTTTGCAGAATTAGTTCAGGCATTTTCAGATGGGCCAAGAGACTCCTGTCTACATTATTCTTCTGCAAAGGACATGTGTGATATGGGGCCCAGGTGACACAATGAGGATCTCCTCAGTGTAGTGTTTGACTGGGGCCTTGGAAAAATAACAAGATTACTATCTCCAACTTATCCTAAACATGCCTGCCTCCTTTTACAGTTTTTGTTGCACAGTATTGTTGCCAGGATGGATTTATGCTGGGCCATTTCCCACTCCAGCTGCGTCATTACAATCATTGTCATGAGAACACAAAAGCAGAGATTGAATGCCCTGTGCCTTCTGAAGAATATATTTATCCCATTGCACTGTTGTGACTTTTGGGGTGCCATGTGCTGATGGCTACTAAAGCAAAGACTTCCTGATGCTTGATTACCAGGGATCCTTGAAGACCAGAATGACTCCTTGCTGTCTCAAGTAGCCTGGCTTGAGTATGTAAAGCGAAGTTGCCAAGTGAAGAACAATTCCTAGAGGACAGGAGTGGAGTCACGTGCCCAGTCCGGCCCTAAGGAAATGTTTTGGGGGGGCTTTGGTGCCCACACCCTCGGCCATGCACAGACGTTCTCTCTCCACCAGAAGGCGCTGTTGGACAGGGCACGGCCGGGGGGGTGACATCACCAGAGTCCCCGCCCAGTGCCTCAGTTTCCCCATTTCTCAGTGTTCTGACAAATAGTGACCAATGTGACACAGAGCAACTGGATGTTATTAAGTCACCAAAGGAGTTGGTCAAACCACATCCGTGCTTTAGAAAACCGAGATCAAACCAGATGCCTCCAGGCTCCTCTGCGTGACACCGAGCCACAGAAGGTGAAGAAACTGAACCTTCCTTATTTCATTGGCTTCCCATTGTTCTGTGCCCTGCTCTCATCTCCAGCCTCCTGGAACATTTTGCCATGGGGCCTGAAGGAAAACAAGCACTCGCGCTAATTTTACAAGCTGCCATGGCTGCAACAAACAGCACGTGGGGTCGGGGTAGGGCCTTCCTCAGACTCACAGCCTGGCACAGCAGCCTCACTGCCAGCCCCAGCTGGCAGTTTGATACCAGCCAGAGAGCTCTTTTTGCAGCACTGATTAGACAATCTGCTGATTGATTATAGGGGGGATCTAAGAGCAATCAGGCTTCCTCCACAGTGTGCTGATGCTGAGATGGGCTCGGTGCTTCTCTGGGTCTCGTAAGCATCTCCTCAGACAGACCTTTTCCTTCCATTTGCTTTGTTTGCAAAGCTCTGTGTGGTAGAAAGTGGTTTTCTCTACTGTTCATAGAACGATCTAAAGAAATTATTTGAGAAGAGTCCCAGTTCCTACTGGAATACTCTCCTTTGCAGGAGGAATGTGTGACTGCCCACCAGCCTGTCCACCAGCTGCAGCCCGAGTGCTGGCTGTGTTCATGAAGAGGGAAATAATTCCATGCCTAGAGTCCACTCTGAGACTCAAATAAAGAAACAAGCTTTAGGTCCATGCCTTCTGTGCAGTCATGCAATGGACAGGGACATTCTGGTACCTTGTGCCTGTCATCTCTGCAGTCCCCAGCTGTCAGCAACCGCTTGTTGCTGGTATCATATGGAGCAGAACCAGTGATTTCAGTAAATGAGACAAATACAGAATTCTCCCTCAGCATCTCTAGCTCCACCAATTTCATCTTTTCCTTCCAGCCCTCGGGTGCATTAAATGGTTTGGCCTAATGAAGCTCTCTGATCTTAAAATCACTCCACTCTCAATGACCTTCTGTGGCAGCAGATAATATTTAAAAGCCTTATGTGCCTGCAGAGGCTCCTTGTCTCTCTTTTGGGTTAATAGTTAAAAATTCATGGTTGTTTTTCAAAACCTAAATTGCTTTACTCTCTGCAAATGATTCCCCTTTCAATTCAAAATCAAACCTTTGTCTAGACTCAGCAGACTCTTGGCTAATAGCTCTGGCAGGCAAAGATACCAACAGTTTATCAAGATATTCACTTTCTACCCCAAACTCAGCTCAATTTCACGAGGTGGTTTTTGTTTTCTTTTTTTTCAGTGGCAGAAGAGTGTTTAGCTAATTAGGTTAAGGAGCCTTAGATGTTCCTTGGCTCTCCGCAGAGTGTTTCTTTTTTAGCAGTGCCAATTTCCTTAACAAATGTATTTCATTGTGTGGTGCATTTGATCCTCATATCCGGAACTGTGTGTGAATCCTGAACCACCCCTGAGCTGCCTTTCCAGCTGCCATGGTACTGACTGCACAAGGCTCCACTGACTTAAAAAGTGACCTTAGAATTCAGAGGCCTACTTCTAAAGAAATGAGAATATAAATAAAGATAAAACAATGCAGCTCCTTCAGGCCCACGTGTGATTTTCCCCGTGGAGCTGCTCCCGTGGCTGTGTCTGTCACCCTCAGTGGGTCTGTGCAGAGGTTTTCACGAAGTCCCGTCTCAGGTGTTGGACAGTTTTCTGTAAAGAACTACCCTTCCTTTTATTCAGGGTTCAGAGAAAGCTCAGCAGTGATTTGAAAATTATGATCAGAAAATTTGAGGCTTCTGCACTCAAAGTTTGAGCTTTGGAAACATATCTAGGTGTCAGGCTGGGAGTTTGGAAGGCCTGTGGAGGTCAGCAATGCTAAGCCTGTGCAGAATATGTTTATCATGTAGAAGAATTTGGCTAAGACTGTTTTTTTAAAAGAACAGCTCCTGCCTGAGATTTTGTATCACTGTTCAGGGTCTTCTTCTCATGGGTAGAGCCACTTGGTACCTAAAGGAGCCTTAGAGGGTAAGCTCAAGTCCCATTTAGTTTAAAACTCTTACATTTTTGCATCTCCTCAGCAGGCTTATTGTGAACTACTCAAATATTCAGAATCCAATGTGCCTTACTAATAAATCCCTGCTACAAGTAGTACTAGAGAGACTTGAAGTATTACATACACTTGAAATCTCATTTATTTTCCTGCCAGAACAGTATAAAGGAACTTTAGTGTAAATGTGAAACAAGCTTTCAGTCTTGGTTGTAGTCCTGGGTTGTGTAAAGCTTTGATTACCCAGTGTGGTGTTCTCACATGAGGAGATCTCCACTGTAACTGCAAATTGCTGTGCAGCCTTAATCTGGCCACAGCTGCTTGTTCTACTGCAAGAGTAAATAAAATAATACTTAGCATGGATAAATATTTTATTTTAAATATTTTATACTTAGCATGGATAAATATTTGCATGCTGGAGCATCTTAAAACTGTATTTTCCAGCCCACCCAAGGTGAAAATAAATACTGGGAAGCTGAAGGAAAGGAAAAAAGTGAATCACTGTCACAAACCATTTTAGAGCTGAGGCTAGAGGCTGCTCTCTGGCTTTTTGGCAATCCTTCCTACCAGGGCACTGTAAGTCTAAGTATTGTTATTTCTTGTGGAGAATCCATGCTGCTGGGAAAAAAAGAGGACTAGCTTTGGGTAGAACAGCTACTTTCTGTTATTTTCTTTCAGGATTAAAGTGGGCAACTTTCTTCTGATTACTGATGATAATAATTATGGCTATAACTACTTACATGTTAAAATATGCAATCATAGATTAAATGACAGAAATGGCAAGGGGAGTTCTTCAGTGGCTTGACTGGAATGAACTCAAATGTTAACTTCACAAGTATTCAGCTTACAGGCTTCAAAGAGACTCACTTTATCCTTACTCTATATTTATTTTTTCCCCAATTTTTTGCATTTAGCTAAAAAGGCTGTTGGGGAAGCAAGGCTTGAGGGAGGATTGCAGTTGGCAAAGGTGAAGGAAACAAACAGCACTCTCCTGATGTCTGTAGCACCTGCTTTCCCCAGGTGCAGAGCATTAGTTTAAATTAGAACTCACAGCTGCACAGGGCCAGGAGTAGGAGGCAGCTCATGCTGTGTCCTGGGTGAGAGTGCTCCTGCTGTGATCTGGAGCAGCTCTCAGAACAGCTCCAGCAGGTGGTAAAGGGCTTCTGTACCATCTCGATTTCCCAGCATTTACTGATCCCTGGAAATGCAGAAAAGCTTCTTTCTAGGATGCAAGAGGTTTCTGTGATGTGGAGGTGAGTACCAGGATTCAGTACTACCCAGAGTTACCCTTTTGGGAGGACTCTCCAACAGGCTGTTGGGATTCTTGGAACAGCTCTTGTGCATCACAGAGAAGCACAAGCTCCACTCACACAGGAGGACTCCACACAGTGCTGTTATCCAAAGAGTTGGTTCCAGAAGGAGCTGCTGGTGTTTGGTTAATGCACCTCCAAGCCACTACCACCTCCCCTGTAATCTTGACCAAGGGGACTCCATTTGGGCCCTTCCTCTTTGAGCATGATGGAAAATTCTCCAGTGGGTGACTAGAAGGGATTCAGTGGAGCAGCTCAGCAATGCCCAGAGTCTGTGTTTGTCATGCAAGCAAATTTCAGATTCAGTAGCTGGAATGTTATTAGGTGATGTAACTGCTCAAACTTGTGGCTCAGGGGTAGTAATGTGAGGATGAGCTAATAAACTGTGCCATGCAGCTGAGGTACTCCTTTAAAAATCTTCCTTGAATTCAAGAGTAATGCACACTGAAAACCTTGCAGCTCTTTTAAAAGGTGTCTTCCTGTCTTGTGGATGATGAGTAGGTGTTGTACAAGGAAGAATCTCCCAATACACGGGGTTTGTAAGATGTGCTAGTGGTCTGTGGGTGTCATCCATATCTAATTGTGGGATGGAGTGGAACTCAGTGTGACAAACTTGCTGGGAGAAGCGTGGAGTAGAGGAGTGGGAGTCCCAGGGCGGAGATGCTGCTAACACCCAGCAATAACCGGTTACCCTGCTTGGCAACCCCCACGCTGGTCTAGGTAAATGGAAATGACTTCATTATTTGTTTGTCCCTTGTCCTAGTGCCTTTTATTTTTAAGCCTGCATAACGCAAACCACAGCCCCTGGGGAGCTTAACGAGGGTCTAAGTGGCACCACCGTTCCCTGCTAACAATGGGCTTTTGTTGTTCACACTTTCCCTATCAGAGTGTCCCGGAGGAACGTCCTTGCTTAGGAGACTATATTGTGGTGTTATGACCTCAGAGAGGGGTGGGAGAGGAAGGGAGGGTTCAGGTGTATCTTTAACTCACTTGAATAACTTTCTTCTAGTTGTGTTTTCTTCCCACCAGGATCTTTAATGACTGCTCCGAGGGGGCTGGCTCTGAGCTATAAATACAGGCGCGTTATCACCCGGCTGTATTGTGTGCGAGCGCTAATTTCTGTGCTGGGCTTGAACTTGTTGACTTCTGCGGTCGCTGTCAGGAAATGTTGGGTGGGAAAGGATTAAAGAGCCTATTGATGTGACTCGGAATCTCGGGCCAGGAAGGCTGCTTGTATCATCTTAGATCTAGGGACGGTGGTGTTGATACCCAGCCTGGGCTTTTTTTATAGAGTCGCTTTAGTCAGCTCGCTGTTCCTCCCTCCCACCTCCCCCACGGCGAGCATACTGACTCCGGCACTCCAGGCTGGAGTCTCCAAGGAGGAAGTAGACCCTGTAGGCGAATTTCCTGGTATTATGCCATTTTAACAACCTCTCTCTTGATTTAGGTGTTGCAGGCTGGCTAAGAATATTCCTTGACACTTGAAAGGGACCTTTATTGTTTTCTTAATTTGTGAAGAATTACCTTTTTTTTNTTTTTTTTTTTTTTGTCTCTCCAAACTTTTCTTTGTAGGGTCAGACTGGAGCCATGTTATTGTTGTTAAATTTAGATGTGAGACTATATTAAGTCCTCTGGCAGTCTGCCCCAGCGCTTTCACTTCTTAAAACAGGAAGGCAGGCCTTGGCCTACTTGTGCTCATGTACTTAAAAAGGGTGAGAAGACGACTTTTTACACTGCTGGGAAATAAATATAAAAGTGCACTCTGTATATACAACAGCTGTCCTGCTGGAGCCAAGAGACAATTTCAAAGGTTGAAACTCTTTAGGCCTCGTGTTCTTAAACAGGAATTAGGTACATAGTGCCTTTTTGGAAAATTTGTCCCCAAAACAATTCTGGCACGTGAAAAAATCTTGTTCTGTGTGGTGTGGAGGGGAGCAGATCCAGCAGTGTTGGCTGTTGGGATGTAATGGAGAGAGCCATTGGTGCAGCAGGGTTGGTTCCCAGGGCTCGCAGCTCCTGCCTGCGTTTGGGGAAGAGCTCTCCCAAAGCCTTGTGCAGGGTCTCATTGGAAAGGTTGGTGCTGAAAATGTAACCTCCTAAATTATGTTTGTGCATCTCAGAGAAGGTAACGTGGCTTCTAAGATTCCCAGGATTCCTGTGGAAGGCAGAGAGGGGGAATGCTTAACACTTCAGGAATAATGACTCACTCAGATTGTGAAGTCTGGCATCTGGGTTTGGAAACTGCCTCTCAGCATTCAGTGTGGAAACAGATTAGAGTATCTGTCCATGTTTGTAAAGAACAATGTGAAATATTAGTCCCAAAACCACAAAATGATGGGAAAGGGAGAAAGCATGACTACATTAATAACTTTAAATTTTCCTGTTTAATTGTAACCTTTCTCAGCATTTTTGAGCACACTTGATTGACTCCTGCTTTTTATAGGGATGGCCCAGCCAGAAGGAAAGGAAATATTGCAGCACCTGCAGTTTGTTCTTTTAACAAACTGTGGCTGAATGCACACAGCTGGCCCCATGGGCTGGAGGGCTGTGCTCCCCTCAAGTTTTGACTCTTTCCCTGTGCCATTTCTGTAGCTAATCCTTCCTATCAGCAGACAGCTAGGAGCCAGCAGCCCATTGAAAGGGGAACCAGACTGAGGACAGGCTGCTGAGAGGAGTAGAAAAACTGTTCCTTTGAGGACTCTATAGATTTTTTTTTTTTTTCCCTGTGTAAAAGCATTCTTATTCTGATATATATGATGGGGGTAGGGGGCCACAAACTGTGATAAAAATACCTCTGAGCTTCACCAAAGCTCTTTCTACCTTTTCATAATTCAGGAGTCTGTCAATCAGAGCCCCAAAGGAGAGGAGGATGTGTGAGGCTGTGTGGGAAGGCTGGGGGCAGCAGAGACAGCAAATACCACTGTCCTCCACACTGCTGCCAGTCCTCATTCTCAGGATATCACTGCAAATGGATAGGCAAGAGCAAGTGACCCCCTCTGTGGGAATTAAAATACATTCTTGAATTCATGGTGGGTGCAGGCTGCTCCTGGAAGGGTTCAGGTGCTGCCTGTGGGTCCCAGTTCAGTGCAGGGGCTGGGCACTGTGTGTTCAGTGACATAATTGTGCATGTGCAGGGCTGAATAATTTGCTTTATCATCAGAGGAGAGCTCAACATGGGCTTCTACAGCACATGGAAAAACTTGCTCAGATAAGGATTGTCCTTTACTGTCTTTTACTACTATTGAAGCTGGCTGCACAAAACTGAAATTGAAAGCTCTTGGGCCCCACCTCTTTAACAGTATCTCAGCTCTTCCAGTTTTATGTCAGGTGAAACACAGAAGAGGAAGAATTCCTGAAGTGGGCAGTCAGTTCAGGCAAGGGATGTTTAAGCAGGCCAAGGCTTAGTAAGAAGGCAGCAAGGTCTGTAGGATTGCTGGAATTTCACAATAATAATGAAACTTTGAAGATAAAGTAGCTCTAGGCTTGGGCTGAAATACCCTTTTCTTCTAGGAAGGCTTATAGCAAGGGGTAATGTGGAAAGATTATTTTAAATTTATATTCTCACATTTTTCCAAAGGAAAACCTTATAATGTTGCTCAGTCTGATTGATTTTTGCTTTTGTGTGAATGTTGTTTTGTTTTTATTCCTTCAAATCAATGCATCATTCCTTAGTTTCAAGTAATTCTTCACCCAAAAAGAAACTTCAGTGCCAGAGCTGAGAGTTTTTTCCTTGAGACCAGTCCTGCCTCCTCTTATCTTTTGGCTCCTGCAGCAGGGCCAACAACAAGCCAGGACTCAGAATTCTTTCTTTGCACAATCTCCCTGACAAACACTTAGATGAGCAACAAGAAAACCTGAAAGAGTGTAAAAGGCTCAGGCTTTCTGATCCTCTGAATCTACAGAGAGATAAATTCAGGATTGTTTAGCTGGGCTAATTTTGGAATTGTATTACTCAGGGAGGCTGCAGCGGGAGGTGACTGGGTGGAAAGGTTATTTCTGTTTGTCACAGGATCTAAATTCCCCAGATCTATTTTCTAGGGATTTTCCTTCTTTATCTTATGCGTTTCTCCTGGCCCTAAATTCCCCTACTGCCTAAGTGGCTGCTGCCTTCTGTCTCAGCACCGTGGGATGCTCTGCAATGACATGCAGCCTGTGTTACTGTCATTATCTTGGCCTGAAGCCTGCAAGCTTGTGAGGCAGAGCAGTCAGTTATTTAGTGCCTTCCTTCCAGAGACAGGAGAGCTGGAATCTCTGATCAGTCTTTTCTGGTACCTCTTGGATCCTCTTAATGTGGTGCTTTCTTGTTTGCCCCGTGGCCTGTTCCTGTGTTGTCCCAGCACACAGCACACTCCTCACAGCACTGGTGTCTCTCCCCCTGTACATGGCTCTTAAACCCCAGTTTTTGCCTCTCAGTTCCTTTGCTGTTTGTGTGTCACTCCCCTGCTGCAGTTTGCAGAGCAAGGTGTTGCAATTTCGTAATTGTGCTGGTGTCCAAACAAACTATAAATTAATTGCTTTTGGAGCCAGGCCTTGGATGTTGCCTGAGCAAATAGGCTCTGACTCTGTCTGCTGGAGCACACCTGTCTCCTCAAACACAGGGGTTTGCTCTCTGTGGAGCCCTGGTGCCTTATCCACATCCCTTCCCCGGAAGAGCCAGGTGTCTCCTGGCTGCAGAGCCTTTACAGCCCCGCTGCATCCCCGGCAGGCACCGGCCCGTTATCAGCGCGGCCGGGCTGGCCCGTCCGCAGAGGAAGGAAGGTAGAGTCACAGATACTGAGACACGGGAGAAAAGCCCAGATCAGTGGACAAGATGTCTGAGGCATATGATGCTTATCTGCTGCAGTGGGTGGAGGAGGAAAGGGCATCCCTTATCTCTTCTCTAGTTCCCAGCCCGCTCTGGCTGCTTAAGGAGGCTCACTGGAGTCTTCCCACATTCCTGTACCTTCGGGTTCCTGCTGGACAGGAAACGGCTGCTGCTCCAACACCCATTACATCTCAGCTGGTAGTGTCATTTACAGTCGAATTCCCAGGATCCCAAAGGGTTTGGGGTGGAGTGGGTGGGAGTGGGGTGGAGGGGCCGCTTGGTCAGTGAAAATACCTCCCTGGGAAAACAACAAAAACATTGAAACTTGCCTAATTTCTTGAGCAGTTGGTGAAGCTGGCCTGTGATACTGAGGCACTTCAGGAAATCAAACTGACCCTTTGGAAAGAACTGGAAAGTTACAATGTGTGTAAGGCTTAAATAGTACAAAAAGGTAATCGCTGTTCAACATTACAGGATGGGGCTGACCATTCTATTATTATTTTATGTCTGAAAGAAATCTGGAAATACAGTATTCACAAGGGAGATTTCTATTTGTCCAGATGCTCCTATGCAGCTGTTTGGGTATAGGAAGATATTGAAAGCTGCAGAATTAATGAAAACAGAGATACAGGTGCTACTTGTAGTGAGAGAACCCAACATGGCTTGTGGTGTCTGACCACAACTCCTGACCTTAAAGGGACCTTAAAGCTCATCCCATTCCAGCCCCCTGCCATGGCAGAGACACCTTCTGGCTCCCCAGGTTGCTCCAAGCCATCTCCAACCTGGCATTGAGCACTTCCAGGGAAGGAGAAGCCACAGCTTCTCTGTGCCAGGGTTTGTTCTCCACGTCTCTTGGTTTGTATGTGTGTTCAGTCTGATCTGGCAGAGCCAGGATGTGACAACTTGTGTTTTGACATCATTATCATATATTTAAAATTTCATTTCTTTTGAATCAGTTCTGGAGGACTTCATAGATAAGATATTTCTACAACTTGTGCAGTGCTACCTTCTGCCTGCTGCCACCCAAACCTGTTAGGGTAGATCTATCATCAATGCAATACTAGTGCACAGCTACAATGCCACTGAGGTATTTAATCTGGGACGAATGTAGGGAACAGGTTGTCCAGATCTATCTCCACTGTGATCTTCAACAAATCTCCCATTGTTGTTCCTCTGTTTCCATTGCTGTCCTTTGCACCTAACTGTGGGCTTGTGGAAGACTGAGAACTTCATTTGGAACTCTACCCTTGTTATGAAACAGTTTCATTGTAGTTGCTATTTAGATGAGTAAAAATCCTAAACAAAAGATGTGGAGGGAAACAGATACAAATCCTGTGAACTTCTGTAATTGGATTCCTGGTTCTGCCCGTATCAGGGAAAACCTATCTCTGTGAGGGAGATTGGCATCTCTGTGTTGTTCATCCTGCACGTGGATATAATTAACATTCTATTGCACCGATGCCCTCTGGGTGACCTTGGTGATGTTCCAGTGCTGGACTCGCCTGCCTATTGTCTGACACTGGTTTACATCTTCAAATACGTCCTTCCTTCCTGTGCTCAGGAGAAACTACTGGAGCCAAGTGTGTGGCTCCTTCTGTCTCGTTGGCGTCTTGGTCTTCGTGGAAATTCCAAAATGGCACAGAATTCCTTTTCCAGGCCATTTTCCTGCCTTAGTTCCTCAATACTTTTAAATTGCTGACCTCTCTCACACCTACCTTTTGACACATCCACTGCTTGATTCACACCTTGTCATGTTGACTCTGGACAACATGGTCTTGGCCAGAGTCTCACTTCTCCCAGTGTTGGGTAAGCCTGGATTCAGGTCTGTAGGGAAGGTGAAGGATTCAAAAGCTTCTCAAACAGAGGTGACGTGAAAAACTCAGTCAGTGCAGTTGTCAGTGTTTGTGTGTGTGTGTCAACAGAGAGAGCTCTTTGGATAAGCATCTTTTCCACTGTTTTTTGTGCATAAGAGCTCTCTTTCTTTAGGGGGAATTGTCAGGTGGCGATGGCAAAGAGGTGGGAGTATAAATAAAGAACAAAATCCTGCCTTCATTTATGTCCCTGTTCGTGAGTTAATGTTGCTACCTGCATATTGCAGACTGCAGTCAGGGCCTGCCATTAGGGTATTGAAAGTACCAGACTCATTGACAAAAATTAGAATTCTATCAAAATCACCCTCAAAGAAAAATTAATCTCATGCAAAATGAATATTTTTCTAGAAGATATCTCCTTCCTTCAAAAATCACTGTCTCTGTTGAAAAGCAATTTTTAAAGCATGGAGTAAAATCTTTGAGCTTTCAGTCTGGGGTTTCCCACTCCGCAGTTGAACATACTGTGTAGCTTTTGTGATGTGTGTTATTTTTGCAACTCTCTCCCCAAGAAAGTTCATCACTTCTTCTGGATGGTGACTTTGCACTCCGTTGTACCTGTAGCACATAAGGTTTTGTGGAATAGTTTGTTCAGTTGTTCTGCTGCTGTGTCTGTGTTCAGATAATCATTTTCCTGTGATATCTGTCCCTGGTGCTGCCCCACTCTGTGTATTTCTAGTGTCCCTATGCCCCTGGGGCAGCACTTGGCTCCACAGGTCATTCCCTGAGCCCATGGATGAACAGCTTTACTTCACAGCTCCTCTGATGAGGGTGAGATGTGCTCTGGTCTTTCCAAGTGAGGCAACAGTACAATTCCCTTTTTTTCCTTGCTGCTTGTTTGCATGAAAGAAGAGGAACTGAGTGTCTTGGGGGTCCTGTACTTCCCTGTTCAGACAGGCATCTGATGGGCACAATGGTTTGAGAATTGCTGTTGGAGGCAGGAATAGAGTCCCCTGCCTGGCTGAGGATAATTATTACTGTATTTTGGGCTGGACTGAATGAATGGGTTGCATAAATGCCCCTCTGAACCACTCGTCACTCCTGTGGCTTTTCCATATTAGAGACCCAACATTTCATTCTAATTGACAAAGTTTCACTGGCAGACTCGAAACCAGAAGCAAAGCATTCAAAGCAGGGAAAATGCAGGAGGCTCTGGAGGTCATTCATATATCAGAGGGTCTGGACATCACTCATCTGGAAAGAATTCAAAATTTGCCATATGTTTCCTTTGTAAAATGTTTGTAATGATATAACACAAATATATAAATACTGGAAAATTGGCCATTTTCCATGGTATTTAAAATATATTATGTTGTACCATATAAGCTAAATTGTAAGGAAACTGGTCAATTTTCTAAATTATTTCTAAATCTTTAGTGCGTTTTGATATATGCATACCATAGTATGTCTAATAAATATATATTTATACAATATGGTTAGAGAAATACATACCCCTAAATGTGTGTATGTATTATATATGTGTGTATATAAATGGAATATATATAGTTTTTTGTTTTGAGTTCCTTTATTTATTCTCTTAACACACAGCTGACCCTCCAGATGCATGCCAGAAATCCAGGGTTGTTTAGCCCTAAATGATGATGTTAATAATGTAAGTAAAAAACCTGCTGAATTTTAAAATCAGAAGTCATTGCTGATATGATTTGAAGCAGCAGAGCTCTGCTTCAAATGCAGAAGTGCATGTCCTGGGCCATGCAGGCTTGTCACTTCCCACCTTTTCAATATGATTTCTGGAGGTTTAGGAAGTAGAATATCAGTCTTCAGGCATTTGGAGACCCATCTGTGAACGAAAAGTTCAAGTTGTGCCTCCAAATTGTGTTTTCCTTTTGTGCCTCTGCCCCTTCTGCCAGCTCTCCAGTTCTGAGGAGACTCCAGTGGGTTTCTGAATAACTCCAACAGTAGGAAACTCTGCTATTCAGAGTGAGAGGTCTGACCAAAGGCTGATACAGCCAAGGTGGTATTGGGATAAAGGGAGAGACTGTCTTCTCCAAAACATGGACTGGGGTAGCTCAGAAGGAGGGGCTGGCAGGCTGATCCCATCCTGCCAACATAAGGGCTTTTGAGAACTAAATTAATTTTAATCTAAGGTGTTAGAAGGGAGATTAGAATTAGCCTTTAACTTGGTGGGTGTAGTTTTTTCACACTGGGAACTTACGTAGCACTCCTTGTATTTATTGGGCAAAGCATTTTGAGTTTTGCTGAACCATTGTGGCGGAAAAATGGATTCAGCATAACTCCAGAAGCAGTTGGGCACTGACCAGGTTCCCCAGGGAGTGCTCATGGCTCCAAGGCTGCCAGAGCTCCAGGAATATTTGGACAATGCTCTCAGGGACAGGGTACGATTGTTGGATGTCTGTTTGCAGGGCCAGGGCTGGACTGGATGATCCTTGTGCATCCCTCCCAACTCAGGATATTCCACAATTCCATAACAAATTGCCAAGTTGCAATATCCACCCTTGCTTCACCTTGTCTGTCTGTGAGTGCAGGCATGTACTGGAAGGAAGGGAGACCTGGGAGATATTTTACACTTGTGGAAAGGAGGTGGTGAGTGTGAGTGAGCATGGCTACATGGATGGACCTCTTGTAATTTTGATGGGCAAAGGGTCTTCTGTTAAACTTCAAGGAGAGTTCCAGACACTGATCAAGGACAGGCTGTGTCTCTAAATTTCCTTTTTGACCTCTTCCTCTTGACTTGTTAATCCACGGTAATTTAAATTTATGTCCTGTGCCTTCAAAAATGATTTTCAGCCCCTGTTCTTTGGGCATCTCTTGCCGTCTACCATGTGAAATGTTCCAGCTTGATTTCATTTGGTGGAACATTCCTTTTCCTGTTCCACCCTCTCTCCCTGGCAAGTGACCTGACCCAGCAGCACAGGCAGCAGCACGTTTTTACGTGTCTGCTGTTCTCTCTCTGCCTGGGAGAAGCCGGGGAGCTGCAGATCCGTGGCACTGCTCCGGTAGCGTGTTGGCAGGCACATGAAGCAGATTCTCCAGTCACCCTTAACGCCAACAATGAGATTTATTATCTCCATTGCTCTTAGGGAAATTAGCCCAGGGAATTAATTTATGGTGTTTTGAAATGCTGTTGTCTTATCGAGTGACTGCTTGCTTATAGCCAAACTCCCTGTTACCTTTGGTCACAGAGATTGCGTGTTTAATGTGAGCTTTAATGGGGGCAATTAAAAGGGCACAAGTGAACACAGTCACACTCCGGGCCGTTTATGGCATTTGATCCTTGTACAGCAGGAATGACCCCTTCCAGCTCACCTTCTCTCTCAACATTGTATCTGGGAAGGGAGATAAATTCACAGTTAATAAAGATAAGGCTGGAAAACTCCCTTTGTGAACTTGTGAATAGCTCACAAGTTGCAGTTCAGTTTGTAACAGCAAGATGCAGCAGTATCTTGTAATTCCATGAGCCAGAAGGAACCACTGCTGAGGGAACAGAAATTGGGAAATGAAAATACCTTGCTTTCACTGTACTGGACAGCAAGATTTCAAGGGTTAAAATCCTCTGCATTAGCATACTACTGATTAAGTCCTTTCATTTCCCATGGTACACACTGCAATCTTTTGTGATTCTTCAGCATTTCTGGAGTAATGGTGCTCTTGGCAGGGATGGCTCTTGTGGGTACAGTGCTTATCCAAGCATCCACAGTGGTGTTGAAGATGGAGTGGTGACTCTTGCCCTTCTGTCTCCTACATTATTTATATTTGTATTATCATTAATTAATGATTTATGGAGCCCATTTTGCAAACTATGAGCCCATTTAGAGCAGTATATAGCAGTGTAGATGTAAAACATGCACACATACAGGTGCTTACCCTGTGCGCAGAGGCAGCCACCTTTGGGATGGAAACTGGCAAGAGTTACAAAAATGTACAAAAACTATTTAGCCAGAGGGCAGAGCCCTGTATCCCAAGAGCTGGAGAAGGATAACTAGAATGTAATTATTTTGAACTGTATTTCAACATCAGCTTCTCTTGCAAGTTGCTTGTTGTAGTTTGAGTCAGTCTCTTTACTGCACAAAGTAGCACAACCTCAAGTGGGTATTCCCCCTTGAGGGAGTTCTATCTCCAGTACCTGGCCAGGATGTCGAGAGGGTTATTTCATCATGGTAATGGAGATATATGTGCAAGATACAGTGCTTTTCTCCTATGAAATTAGACACCCCCAGTTAAACAGGCTATCTTGGGTTTTGTATCAAACCGCACATCTAGGAGTCCCCAAAGGGCTTGTTTTCCCACAGTTCCTGCAATGTCTCTCAGTGTTTTTCTCCTGTCATCCCAGCTCACATGTATAGTTCTTTGGTTGGAAAGGTGCTCCAGGAGCTCCTTCTGAACTTCCGTTTTCTTCTAATCGTAGCTGCTTGGCTCTGTTTTATATGCCAAGTCTGTCTTTTTGAGGTTTTGTGTTACCTGTCACTATCATGTGATGGCATTAAAGTTAGATATCAAATCCAGATGATGCTCAAAAACGTACGGTGTGAGACATTCTGAGGAAGTCAAGTGACTGTGATCACTTGTTCCTCATCCAAACAGGTTGTATCCGTGTCACTTCGGAGCCGGACAAAATGTCCTGGGCAGTCTTTTCACCGTAAACATAAACGTTGAGGTCGTCATGTATTGGGTGTAAGGATAAACATCCTTGTTTGTATTTAAACGTCCATCTTCCTCTCTCAATCAGATAGTGGAGTGACAATTGTGTGGGGGTTTTTTTTTGTTTATTTTGATTTTGTGGTGTGGAGCACTCATGCAAGCTTGGCTTGTGATGGAATATCTCAATCACTGGCATATCACACACAGGTTACATCAGTGCAGCTGAAAGCTCTCTCTGTAGTTATGCCACACAGGTTTACCTCCATGCCCATAAAACCACATCCACCAGGGACCTCATCAATGCAAATACACTCAAGAGCAGCTAATGAGGATTTTAATTTAGCTTTAAATGCCTTTGGTGCTGGGTAGGCCTTTACAGCACCAGGCGGGGAAATCTCCGAAGCTCTGGTGGCTTTCACCATAAATGTCACTGCACTGTATTTATTGTTTGCTTTAGCTGCGTTTCTAATGACCAAAAAGCTCATTTCTCAGATTACACCAATGCTGTGTGTTACTTCCCAGCACCTTGGTTTGTTTAAACACAGTGCAAAATGCAGGAGTTGTCCAGAAATAATTTTCCCTTATGGGACCAAACGTGCAAGTGGGGGAGAACTGACAAAACATCTCCGGAAAGACTCCGAGGGAGAACCTGGGAAGGTCCCGACTTAACTGGGTGACAGGGTTTTATGGAGGTGTGTGCTGAGGTGTTACAGATACCTGTGATCCTCTATCAGCATGGATCCTTGGAAGGACTTTCCCCAGGGTTACTCGATAAAGAACATTTTGCCGTATGTAGTTGAGCCAAACTTGGAAGATTAAGGTTTGTCTTGCCAATGTTTTATAACTGCCCAGACGTTTGCAGGCAACGATTACTTATTAATGCTGCTGTTATATTGAGTGTCACCTTTCCTTCTAATTCCTTCAATCCTCAGTGAGTCATTATAGACTTCAGAGCTGACTTCAACCTTTCTCGAGGCCTGTGTTTGCCAGACCCTATCAATGGGAGATTTATTGCCCTGAGGTGGTATTTTCCAGCCTTGGTCCAGAACCAGTCTCGTTTACGACAGGGTAGGGGCAGAGTTTTCAGAGGCTCACAGTCTTGGTGCTTGTTTGAGGTTTGAGGCACCTGTCTTAGGGTGTTACATGCTCCCACTATGAGGTAGTTCTGGTGCTGCTCCTCCTCCTCTTCTTTTTCCCTTTTCTTTTTTTGATTTTTTCTCACCTGACACTTTTCTCTCACAAACTTTCAAGAGTCCCTTTTGCACCATCTTTTCCAGTTGATCTCCTACCCTTGGAGCGCCTGGAAATTCCAGCTTTTCTTCACCTTTTCTGCCTCTGCAGTTGACTCCTTCCACAGCCTCTCTCTTTTTACTTTCCTTACAGTCCCAAGTTTTTGTAACCCCATTTGTCCTGCACAGAAAATTTATGTCTGGTCATATTCTGGGAGCTAGGAAAACACCAATCTGAGTCACCAGCTGGCTATGATTTAAGGCCACAGTATCCTATGTGATACATAACTTCTTTAAATCCAGGGGAGAAAATCAAGATCCCCAAATCCCTTTTACCCAGACACTGTAATGCTGGGCTGTACCAATCCGTATCAACGCTCAGTCCCGCAGTAGGAGGACACAAAGTGTTGGGCAAAGGGACCTGATGAACTGCTGGGATAACAGTTCTTTGCTGTATTTCTCCAACTGGTTTAGGATTTGTAGTGCAAGCTTCTAGGAGTCTGTTTGCACAGCTGGAAACCTGCTGTAGCCAGCATGATTCCTCCATTTATAATGCCCTACTGCCTGACATGTTTGGTAGCTTTGGTGAGGTGCCTCTCAGATCTCACACCAGGGCCTGGCCTTGCTGTCAAAACCGCAGCATCCCTTCAGCTCTGTGGCCAGCCTCAGCAGAGACCAAGGATTAGCTTTGCATAAGCTTGAAGTACAGACAAGATGAGGTGAAAATCCTCCTTCTGGCTTTTCTTAATAGAGTTTGCAACACCTGCCTTGCCCAGGTGACAGGATTAAGTGTTCAGTAAACATGAGAAATATCCTTCTGTGTATACATTCAGGCCCTATTAAAAGCCCACTACAATGAGCCTGTGCTCCAAATCCCAGCTTTCTCAGCAGTTTAAGGCCTGGCTCCTACACCCGAGACACTTCACTGCTTGACAGCTGCTCTGTGGCCTATATACAAAATGAGTCTGAAGTCTCAATTTGATCATTTCAGGACTTGCAAGTGCATCACAGAATCACTCTCACAGGTTGACAGCCTGGAAAGACATGTTGTAGATCTGGAATTGGATTAATTCCTCTTGGAGTTTTGGAAACAGGCCTGCAACGCCAGGCATAGGTGGAGAACCAGAGACTTGGCAGGGAAAGCTTTCCCTTTCCAGGCATGTATGTTGTGTTTGAAGCCTGAAATGAAAGCAAGTTTTTCCAGCCCTTTAAAACTTGAAGAAATCTGCCCTTCTGTCCCACCTTCTACCATGAAATAGTTTCCTTCCTAACACCTGTTTGAGGCTGACGCAGAAGTCTCTGTGTTGGCCTGTCCAGGGAGACACAGTGAGCTGGCAGGAGCCACCCCACAATACCTCAGCAGTTAACACTTCAGCTCACAGTGAAAGCAGCTGCTTTGCTCCACGCCTCATAAAGCCCTGAACAAACTTTTACACATTTGTGCTGAGAGAAGGGATAGATACTCCTTATCCGCTTCCCTGCCAGTGCGCAGCACGGCCCAGCAATTCCGGCGGGGCCGTGGTTATCAGGTGAGCAATGAGGAGGAGTGTGAATGGAGATAGGGGCTGGGCTGGGCACTGTGGCAACGAGCAGGTTATTGCAGCTCTGCTGGCGCCGGCGGGGCTGGCGCGGGTGGCTCGGTGGCCTGCGAGGGAGGGCCGTGCTCAGATGGCTCCTCACCCGCACAGTGATGAGTAAACACCCAACGTGACATCCGGAGCCAGCCCTCGCTGTCACCTTTATGGGGGAAGGTGAACTTTCACCTTGCCTCTGTTTGCCAGGTCTCCCTTTTGTATTTGCCCTGTCAAATCCAAAGCAAGGGAAGAGTTGTTCAGAAGTGTCCCTCTTCACAGCCTGCATGTCCTCCCCAAAATATTTCCCATGGTGGTTTCCAAACAGTTCAGAAGCATCTGTCTGTGTGCTGGCTTTTCCAGGCTCTGTGCAGAAATTCACTGTCCTGGTCACAGACCAACACTCCTCTGAAAACCAGAACCTGTGCTACCAGATTTGTCAAGGGAGACAATTCAGCTTCAGGTCTGAGGTGGTCAATTTGCCAATGCAGCTGTTCGAACTGATGTTCTAAGTCAAGTATCTTGCAGCACAGTAATCATGGGGACATGAGAAACAAGGGGCTGTAATATATGAAGTTCTTGTGTTCCATTTTTGTCATATGTTGTGATATCAAGAGGTGCAGAGGGTTAATAGCAGGTCTGGGAGCAGAATTGGGTTGTCTGATCTTGTGGGAATATATCTAAAGATCATCAATAGATGACTGAATTCTCAGTTCCTTTGACAACCTTTTCTTGAAAGTCATCTTTTTTCAATTAAAACACCATACTTTAGATATTTAATGCTAATTCAAGATGGTACTTTTTACAGTTTCAGGAGACATCTTTTAATACTGTCAACTGATACATGTTCAGAGTTAAGTTTATGGAGAAGATTGAAATAAAGAAGGAATTGTCCTCAGAAAGGAATGAAGAATCTCGTAGCAGTGATGAAGTGAGAGATGCTCAGACAGAAGGGCCATGGGGGTATGATCCAAGCCCCTGGAAATGCACAACCTTCTTGTGCAGTCTGGGAAAGCTTGACTCTCATTTTGACCAGTTATCAGAGTTTTCTTCATCCCAGGGGTGTTACTGTGTGACAATACTGTAGAAGATAGAAATCACAGATGATTCAAAAAGGAAAGCAATGCTTAACTCGGACACCAATTGCCCTTCCTCTTGTTGTAGGAAGTGCTTTACTAAATGGGGTTTCTAAATATACTTTCTGATTTCTCTGTAAGCTGTAGATAATATTTGTTCTCAGGAATTCTGAATAGATCTGAGATACTGAGTTCTGACAATCTTCAGTAACTAGCAATGCTCCATTAGCTAATTGCTCAGTGACAGTGACCTTTCTGGGTAAGTCCACATGACAACCACATAAATGCCACCCTACTGCTTCCTGATTAACTTTATAAACCATTTGCTGTATAGCTTTAGTCCTCAGCTAACAGCACCTTTGTCTTCACGTGACTTTGAGTGTCAGGGCCAGTCCAGTAGATAGGCTTTGCTTGTTTGGAGTCCACAGGGAAGGTCAGCCTCCTTTACAGGAAATAGCTGAGGAATTTCTTTGAGGAACCCAACCAACACCACATGGATGGCTGGTCCAGCAGTGGTGTGTTCCTGAACACCCTGCCCATGACCTGGCAATGAAGGAGCTTGTTCTGTGTGTAGATATGAGATCAAAGAGTGATGAGCAGAAGAGGAAATATGGGGTGGACCAATTGGTCTTGGCCGGAGCTGTGTTGCTTTGCTGGCTTGGCATTGTGTCAGGAACAGGGTGGCCTAAGGCAAAAGAACAGAGGTACCTGACAGTGTGTGAGCTGTGCTGCTCCTCTGATACATGAAGGTTCAAGTCTCAGGAGGTTTCAATGGGCAGGCAGTGCTGTGAAGGGCTCTCCAGTGTCTAACACCCACCCCTACCCTTCATGCATCTGTGATCTTGAGTGATAAGAGTTTCCCATATTGGGAGATACTAGCCTGGTATCTAATCATGGGTCTTTTGGGAGACAGTATAAAGACAGGACACTTATAACTGGTCATCCTTCCTGCCCTGTGTGGGTACCTAAGACATCAGAAGAGTTCAAAGTCCTGTGCTTAAGTGCACATAGCAATGGCCTAAGTAGTGGAAAATAAATTTAATCAACCTAGGCCTGGTTGTGAGGGCAGTTAATGCTCCAGGTCTTTGAAGTGTTTTCCTTCATATTTAAACCATTGTGTTTCCCTTTTAACAGCATCTTGAATAAACCTCTGCTATTTTTAAAATTTTCTTACTATTTTTATTTTTGCTGTGCTTGGAGCTCTACTTAAGACAGCTGATTTATGCCTAGGCCAAATATGCAAGCTGTGGGATAACCTCTCCAAGGTTTGATATCCTTCCCTCCTGTAGCCTAGTTGAAGATATGGGGCTATGTTGTGGAGTCATGATTTAACCTACCAGCTGTGGGTGAGAGTTTAAACACCATTTAGGGCCTCAGCCCTTTGCTTCTGATCTGGAGATAACGAGGAGGTTAAATAACTGCAGCCAATCTGGATGGAGATCACAACCATGCCTTATGTGGGTGTGGCCCATAAACTTTTATGATAGTCTTGGATACTGCTGAGAGGTTTGTGGCTATCTTGTCTTGGATCTTCAAGGATCTGCCTTTCATAGGGAGAAACCAAGTTACAAGTGGTTGTATTGCAAAAGCCCTTAATAATCCTGGATATATGCAGAGGGTTGATGCTGGCAGTGGGCTTTGCTTTTGGATCTATGGAGGCTTCAGTGGAGGCAGGAGGAAAATCAATCTGACACCTTTAGAAGGAAAAAAGTTCTCCCTGTTTCTGGTCTCATACTGTGCTCATTATCACACGGGTTATGACATCCTGGTCACTATGTCAACCCCCAGAGAATCCATCTCTCAGGTGACAATCCCAGGGAAGAATTAAGGATGCAGATTGCAAAACCTGATGCAAATTTAGCTTCAACAAGCATTGAATCAGAACAAACTTAGAGGGAGTGGGGAAAAGAGCGGTTCAGCAGAGATTTTGGTGAGGAAAAAAAGAGGACAGTTTAACAGAGCAATTTTCCTGTTGCTTCTCTTTTGATATTCTTCCATTTCTGCTGTTTTAGGACCCCTCTCTAGTCCAGTCTTGTCCAAGTTGCTGTGAAGAGCAGTTTTGTCTGCCCAGTGTAAAGCATGGTTTAAGTTCTGACAACCAGACTTTTTAGACTGCTTAATTAGATCTCTCCTTCTCACCCTATGGCAAAATAAGCTGTTGGTGCCACCATAAAGGCTGCTTGGGAGTAGATGTTATCCCAGTGACGGAGAAGCATTGTTGATCATACTGGGGCCTTCCTCCATGTTTTTGGATGTGTCTTGTGTCAGGCATTTGCACAGAGCAGAGGTTGACTCAGGTTGATTGTCTGTACCTGTGTTTCCTTACATGCTTGTGCAGTGCTGCTCCACACTCAGCACTCGGAGTTGTTTTGAATTTGGTGACAGTTGATTTATGGTGAGATGTATAATGGTGTAACCAAGGGCAGCACAGGCTCCGGGATACGAGCCTGGTGCTGTTCCCTCTGAAGTTAGGAATAATAATCCTGGTGACTGGTTGAAAAAAAGGCTGCAACTGTTCTGCCACCCCAGAGCCTTTTCCTTCTGGCAACATTTCTGTGGAATTCAGCGCAGAGAAATTAAGTTCTCTATCTCTTTGCCCTTTTATTCCCCTAGGTTCTTTCTCTTTTACTTCCTATGCCTCATTTGTTCCACTGTTCTGAATCATAAATAGTTCTGGTAGTAAAACACATCTACCAGGGGTTGTATGGGCTGTTCTTGCAGTTCTTGTTCCTTTGATGTATTCTTTGAATCCGTTATGTCTTATTTGGAGCCTGAAGAGATGTGACAAGACAAGTAATGCAGCTGGTAAATATTTTAGCATCCCACTTGGAGCACTTGAAAGCAGTCTGGTAATGTTCTCAGTGTCAGTGAGTTATATTCACATGGATAATGCAGTGTCTTCATTGCTCCAAAGAATCTGAACTCTGACATCAACTCAGATTTTGGGTGAAGAACACTTGAATCTCTGTCCCTGAATTTGTTTGGATGTCTGGTCGTGGGGTCTTGTGTTGCTGCCTGGCTTTCCAATGCTGCTGAGAGAAGTGAAAATAAATGTTACTGCATTGCTCCAAGGAAGTTCAACTGCCTTGCACCAGAGATGGCCCAAGGTTTTAGTCACAGCTTATGAAGCCTTACACTTGATTGATTTTTGGGTAGGATCAGTGCAGCATGAGGCTCCCATTTTGCTGCAGCCTTTGCTGCAAAACCTAAGTTTCGGCCCCATAATTCAGTTGAAGCAGCCATGCTGAATGTCTTGTTGGACTTTGCCTGTAATTTTCAGATTCACACTCAATGCCCAAGATGTTTTCAGGTGTCACAGCCTCTCTAGGGATGCAGTTGGTGGGGCAGGATGGACCTGCAGCCATGATTCTGTTGGTGGTGGCCTTGGGAAGAGTGTGGCTTTGTCACAGTGCCACATACAAGTGACGTACTGTGGCAGAGCAGTAGGAGAGGTCTGGCTTACCTGAGCCTCATCATCTGCTGGTCTAAAGCTGTTACAGCTTAGCTTCACTGAGGATTAAATCAGACATTGAGTGGTTCCTGGGCTTCTACAATGTTCTGAAATGTTTCTGTAAATTTAACAGGAATGCAATGAGCAAGCTTTTCAGTTCAAGGCTAATAGATAAATATGTAGATAACCTAGAGAAATAAATGGGCAGTATTCTTTCCCCAAGACTTTTAAAAATACCTCTGTCAAATAATTTAGCAAGAACATAAATAAGAGATAAATGACAGGAACATGAATCCATACTGTAGTTTTTGCACTTGGCAAGTTTATGCTTCACCCTCTTTTTTTGTACGTCCTTGCTGCTGCTATACTGAACAATGCCACTCTGAATAGCACAGTTGACATTATTTTCAGTGTTTTAAGGTGCAGCTCTTAGTGCTGAGGTGACAGAGGGATTCATACAGTCAGAGTCTATTCTTACCTGTGGAAAGCTCTCTGAATTGCAGCCATCAGCTGCCCATACAAACTTGGGTAAGTGTGGGCAAATGTCTCTTCAGTGGTTTAAATTACACCACAATATGAAGTTATTACAATAGCAACTAGAAGCTATAATGAAGATCAAGTCCCTGTTTTTACACCTAGAATGAGTGATGGTCTCAAAAATGGAAAAAATCACATTTTAAAAAGAGATAAGTAAGATTTTTGCTGTCATTTTACAGATAGGAAGCCTGAAGAACAGTCAGTTGTGTGACAGAGTTGAAATTGGTCTGCACGTCCAGTTTAAGGCCTTAATGCCATGAATTTCTCCTCTTCCTGGCTTATTCCTTCTTGGAACTGCTGATGTATTACACACCACTCTGGCTTAGCCCAGGCTGTCTCTCATTTGACTCTTTCTGACAGAATACTGTGTGCTACTTTTAAAAGCCTCCTGGGCTTGGAGCCTTTGGAAGCTCATCCCTCCTGGAGGCTGGCAGTGACAGCTCTGCTGGTTCCTACTGGCACTGCTTGGGAGTGTTGCAAAGGGATGGAAAGGGGGTGTAACTGATCTGAAGTGAGGGCATGTGCATGTGATTTACATGCTGGGGGCCAGAGGAAAAGGGCTGCAGTCAGTATTCCCACTCCCTTGTGTCTCCTACTCCCCACTCTCCTTCTGTCCCCTCTGTTGGGACATCAGAGGCAGCTTCTTGATGTCGGTAGTCACTTACTGAGATGTGATGGACAGGATTTTCCCTCAGGGTAGAAAGGTGGAATTTTAAGGGTTCTGGACTGGCAAAAAAAAAAAAAAGATAAGCCAAAAAATTCCTACCTGAGTGTCTGAGAAATCTGGTTAGAGAAGGCATGCTCTGGGCTGGGGAGATTTTTCATGTTCTTCTAAAACCACATTTCCTCAGAGACTGGGGCAGAAATGGTGACATTGAATTTCATTTTCCTTTACATTTGTATACCAAAAATAAACCCTGCCTAAGTCATTCAGTGTCTTCTTGATTGTTTAGAAGCAGTCAGGATGACAACAGCTACTGGTCAGAATTGTCAGAATCAAGCCTCATTATCACAGCTTGCAGTACTTGACCTGGTGCTCTGGCCAGGAGGAGACATTCAATAGGGTGCCATATTCCCTTTGAATTAAGATCTTGCATATGGAATTTGTGCATCCTAGAAAGATGCTCTTCCTACTCACAGATATGCTCAGGGGAATGCTGGTACTAAGGTAAAGTGTATGGGGAGCTGAGCACCTCCAGTTCTCTGTTCCAAAGGCCTTAAGGGGTAATCAGAGTTACAGAGAATATTCCCCCTCTGTGGGAGAGGGTTCAAATGAATGAAGGGTGTGGCTTGCAGGGGAGCTCCACACCTGTATTTTTACAGATAGAAAAGCTGCATGATTTGCAGTGTGGCTTAGTTTTAGCCTTGTGTCCATGGTCAGTTCCTGCCTTCCCTGTTCTCTTCCTGCCTTCTTTCATCCTCTGGCCATCCCCTCTTGCTCAATCTGGTCAAGACCCGAGACAACGTCTTGGTATATGTGTCCTCCAAAATGCCTGTCCATTTTTTCCATTGAAATCAGATTTGTTACCAAGTTTTCAGTTAGAACAACAGTTTGCCCTTCAGATGTGTTCAGCCCTCTAAATCAGGAGGGAAAGTTCGAAAATGCTTGGATGAAGGCAGAACAGATGTCACAAAACTTTGGACTTTCATGTATAAATCTTTTATCAAGGTCTTCAGAGCTGTCCAGATGTAATCAGATCTTGTGGTTTTGAGAATCCTGACTATTTCTGTGGGAAAATTCTTCATTTTCTATGCACACTAGATTTTCAGCAGCACAAAAAGAAGCTAGAAATGTATTGTTTTAAAAGTACTGGCATATCTAGATTTTTATCAAGTCTCCATAAAAAGAAGAGGGTTTGGCCTAAAAGCTGTATACAGAGAAGATAAATCTTATGTCAGCGCGCAGCTTAAGAAATGTCATTATTTTTAGCCAAACATACAAATATGTGCCTTTTTATTTTTATGGGTTTGTTTTGGTTGTTTTCTTTTTACATCAAAAAATAAACTATAGACAAGCATGGGAAACAATAAATCTGGGTGTGTCAGTAGTAAATGCTCTAACAAGTTCCCATTGCATAGTAGTATGAAATTCCTCTGGGAACATATATTTTTATATATGTGTCAGAGGTCTAAAAATATGTTACTAGAATAAACCATAGTGTTAGAAAAGAGGAAGAGGACTTCCAAATTTGTTTTATTGTTCTGTTTTGCAAATGAGAATTTGTAATCTGAATGGGAAAATATTTTTTTTGCAAAACCTGTGACAGAAAATGATCCAGATTAGACTGAGTTAAGTGAAACTGAGACTGCGGGACTGTTTCATAAGGAAATGCATTGTATTCCTCTGGAAATGACTGCTGATCTTTCCATCTGAAGTGACTGCTGGTCTTTCCATCTTTAGCCAGAGCTGTGTCAAACCCAGCAGTCCCAAGAGCTGTTTTCCCTCCAGTGCAGGCAGGAGATGATGGATCATGGAATGGTTTGGGGTCTGCTCTGCCAGCATTGCTTGGGTGGTTGTGCCTGAAAGAGTGAGATAGGATCCAAACTTTGAGTGAGATAATGTTCAGCCCTTTGTACCTCTGGCTTTGGAAGCCTTTCCAGAGGTGCTGCACATGGTGCTGCTCCCCCAGTCTGGGAGTGGGGCTCAGAGTCTGGGAAACAAGAGGTGCTGTGCTGCCTTTACAGCTGCCAGGGCCCAGTGTCCCACCATGGGTCACCAGAGTAGCTGGAGTCACATCAGCCCCACTCAGGAGCCCTGGCCACAGGTCCTGATCTTTGGGAATTCCCTGTGTCCCTCCTGGCTTTGTTCAGAGTGGGATGGCCCCGTCTTGCCTGTGCTAAGGTTCCAGTCCCAGGGCAGCATGTGTCAAACATGGCTGTTGGGATGGGATGTGGGCAAGGGCACAGCAGTTCCTTGCTCTGCTTTGAGTGGAAAACAGGAAATGTGCAGGGTGGTGCCTCCTGTCCATGCCAGACTTAGGGCAAGCGGCTCCTTTATTCACACTAACTCTAACCTTGCCTTTGATATTTATGTTTCTTTGAGCTGGAGCAGTGTTGGGAGGCTCCATTTGGAAAAGGAGTTTGTTAGGGGGACGAGTACACATCCCCACATATGGATGCACACACACCTTCACTCACAGACACACAGCCCTCACTGATGTCAGCAGAAATGGCCAGACCTCTGCTCCTCTGCAAAATTGCTCTTTATCAGCTGTGGATGAATGGAAAACTGGTTTGGAAACGGATTGTCTGTCTTATTTATAATAGTCTAATCAGGCATTTCAAGAGAGCCTTTTACCTGTGTTTTCTAATCAGAACATGCCACCAAGTCTGTTTGCTTATCTCTTAAACCTCTGCTGTCCAAACAGAACACATGGTATCTTTGCAATGGCAAAGGTGAAGTCCTCAAGCCCTGTCATCAGAGGGAGAGCTCCGGAAGATTCAGAAAATAATGGTGTTACTCTGCTGCAGTCCAGCAGCTGGGAGTGCTGGGGCTGCCCTCGTTGAAGGTGGATCCAGCTCCTCTCTTAGCTAGTGCTGGCCTGCAGGAGATGGGGTATGCTGTGCTGGGTGACCCCAACTCATCCTGAACAGCCCAGAGGCAAATGATGTGAGACTGTGAGACTTGTCTGCCCTGGGGTACAGCAGGGAATGTTTAGATCAGAAAGAAGAATAGTCACTGGCTTCACTGAGCACAGACCCTGTGTTAGTGTGAGCTTGTTGTCATGGGTGGAGTCAGTTCTTTCTAATTTTGTCTTCTTTCTACATATTCTGGCAATGAACCTGCCTTTCAAGAAACTAGAAACCTGGCCTGTTCCAGGCCAGGTTGGATTTTTTTTTTTTTGGTCAAGAAATAGACAGTATAGATTGTGTGAGTGCAGAAGAAGCAAGTTCTCAACTACCTTTCAGTTATACACAACACATGTCTCTGGTGTATAAATAGCATGAAGAGTTAAGCCCTCCTTAGTATTTCTCCTTCTTCTCTTGTACTGTGACTGAGTGATGACTATGGTGACTCCCCTCAAACAAACACCTCTCCCCCCTCCACCCCTGTGCAGAGATTCTTCTCCTTCCCTTTCTTTTTTTGCCAAGATAAACTCTGTGTGTAAATTGGATGAGCATTGAGTACATTAAGGGGGAGGGGATGGAACAAAAATAAGACCCTAATTAATAGTTTTGTAACTAAGGGAATGAGAGGAGAATAATTCGAGGAATAACAAGAACAGCTTTCAATCTGTTACTTGCTGTGTGTTTGTGCATGTAGTTGTACACTAAAATAATTCCAGCTGTTCTTCCTTCTTTTAATAATGGTTCATTGCTTTCCCGTTGTGAGGCCATATTTGGACAAACATTAACCAGATCAAAGCCTAATGGATAGTTATGATGGCTCTGATTCAGCAAAGCACTTAAGCAGTGTTTCATTGTAACTTCAATGGGACATGCTTTGACTTCAGCAAGATGTAAGCACTGCTCCAGCCAGTGACAGGAGAAATGCCTGTGGGTGTGTGTGTGCTGTGCTTAAAACTCTAAGGTAAAGTGAGTTCCCATTCTAAAGAAGCATAAGGGAGCCTTCTTCCTGCAAGGTGTCACTATTGGACTAAGCACCGCTTTGCCTTCCTTAATCTTGGCTGTTCCCATTGCGGAGGGTTTTAGTAGCTGTGCTAGAGCCAGAGTCAGTACTAGAGCCAGAGGAGGTTGTGGAAACCAAGAATTCCAGTCAAAGGGAGGAAGGACAGGGGAATACCGTGAAGGAAGAATGGGAACGTGCCCATGGAGCAGGGCCTCTGACTGCTGTAACTGCCAGAAGGTTCATCTGTCCCCAGAAACTGTCTCTGGCAGTGCCTTACAGCAGGTGCTTAGGAAGAGATTTAAGAAATGGGAGAAGTGCTGAGTACTCCCTTCCTTGGTGGGAGTCAGTGTCCTGGGGACATGCTGAGCTGGACACTACACATGGACTGTGATGGTTATTTTCTGCCAGGAATACAGCAAGGGTCCCTGCATCCCTCCTGGTGCTGGAATGATTTCATAGGAGAGAGTTTTACTGTTGAGCAAGACATGAGGAAAAAAGGCTGAAATTATTTTTGCTGAAATCCTTCTGTTGATTCCTCTTTGATGGCATAAAATCTTAAGAGTACAATTTTCTTGTCTCATCCAGGCCATTAAAGTGTAATAAATTATAGCAGCTTCTAGGATTTAAGATACTTTTTTAAGTGGCTGGGCTACACCAACTTGGAAACACTTGGAATTCCCCTTTGTGATTGTCTGTGAGTTATTTATAGAAAGTCCTTACTCTGATTGCAGAGTCTGCATCATAGAGCTGCTGATTTGAAGGGGGTGTAGTTTCATTTAGAAGTTTTGCTCGCTGTGTTTGCCATTTCATGTTTCTGGTTTTTAAGCCGCTGTCACAAGTGAACAGAAGCAGTTTGTGGCACATTGCCACCACACACAGGGCAGGCTTACTTTCCTTAGAGCACTCCCTCTGGAACAGCTTCCTGATGGGAACATCATTATCAGCATGGCCACGTGTATTGGGCCTCTGATGGGCCAGAGTGTCCTGAGGTACTGGGGTGAAAGCCTGGAGAAAATGGAGACACTGGGGGAGGAGAGGGAGGGGAATTTAATTTCCTTTGCCCTGACATTGATGTTACTGTAAACTCTCTAAAATGGCACCTTCTGGCTCAGAATTAAGTAGCCATGATGACATGTCTCAGTTTGTCCAGACTGGTTTTCTTGTCCAGTTAAAGTGGGAGAGTCTTACGTCTTTAAAGCTTCCTGGCTCCCAGGAGGAAAATGCCAAACTTGTCAGAGAAAACAAACAGTGGCTGTCCCAGCCTGTGTGTGTTCCGATTAACGAATCTATTAGGCTATAAAACCTGGGACCCCCTTTCCTGGAGAAAGAGCATACATTAGGAAGCTGTTGACAGTTCCTAAGTCTGACCCCTTGCACAGAGCTGGAGACCTATCAGCAGCTCTGAGGGGCTGTTTGTTCCAGGAGGTCTCAGAGAAGTTTTTGACGCTCCGTAAATGCCAGATGCGTTCTTGTTGTTCTTGTTTTAATCTGTAACGTGGGAGGCCAGAGGGAGAAAAAAGGAGGAGCCGCAGCACAGCTGAGTGTTCCTGTTCTTTTGGTGTAATCAAAACGTGTTTGGAGGCACATTACCTTGGGATATTGTTGGCTCCCTCAGACTGAGCAGGGCCTGCTTTGGTGGCAAGTTCCTTGGTGAGTTTGCTGCAGTTACAGCAAACACCTAGTGTTGCAGTTGATGCCATTCCATGCTTTCAGCTAAAAGGGAAGGAATCACCAGTGTTGCATTCAGAATTCACTTCCCAAGGAGATGCAAACCCACAGTTCTGACATTTGAGGACATACAAACCCCATTTTACAAGAAAAGAAGTTAAGCCCTATGTTCTTGGTGTATTTCCATGAAATCAATTACCTCTTCCTTGTTTCCCCCTGCCCCTTTTACTTGTGCTGTTCCTTGTTAGGGAGGCAGCTTTTTTCTTTGGCATTATGGTATTCATCAAGCAGAAATGCAAATCACTCCTGCACTCCTTCATACACTGCTGAGTGGTTTTACACACAGAGTGTTGTTGGAGCATTTTTGTTATGAGGAAGGGCCCAGGGAGCTGGGGCTGCTCAGCTTTGAGTAGAGATGTCTGAGAGGGGCCCTCAGCCCTGAGTGTCCCTGTCTGTAGGGAGGGCTCTGAGCAGGGCCCAGGCTCCAGCAGTGGCACCAGAGGAATGGGCAGGGTCTGATCCCAGCAATTCCCCCTGCACAGGAGGCAAAACTTCTTCCCTGGGCAGTGACTGAGCTCTGAACAGACTGTCTAGAGAGGCTGTGGAGGTGGCACCAGGTGACTCACTATGGTCCCTTCCAACCTGACCCATTCTATGACTGAATATTTCCGTGAGTTTCAGGTCACCACTTTGTCCCTGGCTGGGTTCTTGGTGCTCTGTCACAGCTGGAGGAGGCAGCTGCAGAGCAGACTTTTGCTGCCATTCTTCCCAGCCAGCCATGCACACAACTCCCAGCCCAGCACACAGCCAGCAAGGCTGGTCAAACCAGTGGTCTCTCCAGCCCATGTTGTGAGTGAGTCACCCTGCTTTTTGTAATTAGTAATTAAGATAACAAATATGTGTCAGTGAATACTGCAGAACGTATGGAAGAGTTACCAATACGTGACTCAACATGCTTGAGACAAATTGCTGTGCTGAACCAAACTTTGCCAAACCACGGAGAAGTTGAGCAGCAACCCTGCAGTCCCAGTCCCTCGTGTCCCTCGTGGTCACAGGTGGTCTCGGTGCTCTGCAGCCCAGGCTCTGTGTAGCAGGTGGCTTTTACCCTTGATAGAGCACACACCATTTAGGTCAGTCCCCGGGAGAGCTCCGAGCAGGAATACTGCAATTCACTGTAGCGCTTTTAATTTGCTGGATGAGATCTCTGGTCTCTGGAACACAGGACTTGTTGTGAATCACAGCAGGATATTCTCTTAAAGAGCCCAGCAGAAGGCTGCTGACAGTGTCCCCGGGCGATGCTAATCCGACATCGCATTGGTCATGGCTCCTCGGGTTACCCGCGGCCCCGTCGCACAGGAGGCCTGTTAGTGTGGGAATGAGGGACCTCGTGCTGCAGGGACACAGCCGGGGCATTAGGAGGAAGAAAATCTATCCTCTTCCCATCACTTCCTGAAGGGAATGTGTCAGAATGACGCACGTACTCTGGGCTTTATTTGATGAGGGGGCTGAGGGGGAGCGAGAAAGGAATGAGAAGGTCTCAAGGGACGTGAGATTTGGCTTCACCGGGTCACAACGCTCTGAAAGTTCATTTGGAGTTGCTGAAACTGAAGCAGTGGAGAGCAGTCCTGGCTGGACGCACATTTGTCATCTTCGTGACTCAGGAGGGCTCTTGTGGATATTTTAGATAGCCTGTGGATTATGGTGGGTTTTTCTCAGCCTCATAAACTCGCCTCAGGAATGAGATGGGAGAATCCAAGGATGGTGCCCCATATGCTGGGACTGTGGACATTCTCCCAAGGTGCTGCTGGGGTAAAAGCATCCCTTTCCTCACATTCCGTCCTGCCCGAACTTTCAGGCTAAATTGCAGCGTGTGTCTGTGTCCTCTCCAGTGTGATCTAATATTGACACAAGACATGGAGCTCTAATCTTTTGATGAGATTCTCGTGTTCTCTGGTTGTCCATGCTCTGAGGGATACTGTGAATGCTCTTGGGAAATAGGAGATCTCATGAATAGAAAACTTCCGGTGCAGTTTGTACTGACCAAAGCGCCGTCACTCGTTGGCTCAAATCACTTCTGTTGTTTTCTAACTCAGGAAATACAGGTTTTGGTCAAATAAAGTATCTCAAAAATAGGAGCTGAAATCCATTGGTTAAAGCAGACACCATGTGCCCTACTGCCAGTTTTTGAAACTAATCAGAACACTGAGGGGGAAAAAGCAGTCTGGTATTGTTGTTTCAAATGAGAAACTTAGGAATTAACTTCAGTGTTATTTTTAAGTGTTTTTCCTTGGGTCAAATTAAATGTTTTGTTTGAGGCCAAAATGTTACTTCGTTCTGTTTTTCAGTTCACTGAAAAAAAAATTCTGAAAAAATAGTGTTTATTTTGGGCTGCTGCCCAACTAATTTATCTTCCTTTATTTTTTCTATAATGCAAGCAAAATACAAAATCAGTTATTTATGCATCACAAGTTTTAGCTTCTGTTTTAATCATCCATCAGATTAACAGATGCCACAGTATAGTAGTTTTTTTTTACTCTTCAGACACCGAGCTATATTTCTGTGCTTGTAAGAGTTGCCCAGTGAAGGAAGAAAGTCCAGTGGGATGTTGGGCTCTGTTTGCTGGGCTGTTGAGTGATTCTCCAACTGAATGAAGAGCCTGGTTGAATGAAGGTGTTAACCTTGATCTTAATACCAATGTCCCCCTCACCATTTGAGGAGTCAGCAAATGATTTGTTTTAGCTCTGGAATGATGGTTTAGTCCAGGTGCTGCTTCTCACAGCAAACTTTGTCTGAGGATAAATGGGAAGAGGCCATTGGTGTCCAAAAAGGAGGATTTGTTTAACATGGGAAGGAAAGAACTGAATTAAAATACAAGAAGATCACATAATCTGCCACCTGCTGCAACCTCATCTAGTGGCTTAACCTTTGATGCCTACTTTATTTTTCTTCATTTCTGTTCCTGTCCTCAGAATTCTCTCTGTTTTCCCCATGGCTTGAGAGAAAACCCTGCAAGGGAGTTTTACCCTGTGTGCACGTGGCTTGTGCTGCAGCACTGGAGCCCTGTAAAACCACCCTCAGCCCTAATGGAGTTTGGTTGTTATGGGATTATTGTTTCACTCTATAGTGTAATTATTTTTTGTGCTCCTTTCATCAGAACAGCTCCTGTGGGCATGTATACATCACCTGGATGCTTGAGGTGCTGTTCTGGATGCTGTGCCCAGGTGGGAACACAGGAATCAGGTTTAGAGAAGCTTGTCTCCACTCCTCACTGCATTTACATGCCACTGCTTGGGCTTGGGAAATCAATTTCTCTCCCTGTGCCTCTGCTTGGCTGAACTGTCCTTCCCGCAGGAATTTGGGCTCGGCAGCACCTCCGAGCAGGTCTGCAGTTTCAGCGGGTGCCTGTAGGTGCTACCACAATACAAACAATAATCAATCACTGACCGACACCTCCGAGGCTCTCACTGAAACCAAACACAATAAAAAAGCCTCCCCAGGGGCCGAATCTACCAGGCTGTGTAAACGATTTTTTAGTGAAAGTGGTAGAAACCCCATCTCTTGGGACATTTAAAGCATGCTGCAAAAAGCAGGAGTGATCAGTGTAGTGGGGAATAAGTGTATGTTGGCAGAAAGATCAAATAAAGAGGACTTCATTATTCGGGAGTGCCTGTCCAGCAGAGATCACCTTGAGTGAAGGCACAATGACTTAATAGATCTCTCTCAGCTTCTGACTGCTGCTCTCCTCCACTGCAGTGCTCACAACCAATAAAGAAGGCCTCAGCCAAAATGGAACACGTTTTTTTAACCTTCCCACCAAACTTTGATATTTTCCTGGATTAGTTTTTAGTTATATTTAGGCCAATTCCTGAACTCCTTTGTTCAGGTCATTTGCTCCAGCAAAACACAAAGGTAAAGGTGTGCATTTGGAGATGCATTAGTAACTAATTACAGGGAGATAATTGCATTAAATCAGAAGTAAAATAAAATGAGAGAGTCCTGGTGAAGAACTGCAGCTCAGTGCAGGGGGAAATGGCTAGCTACAGGTAGGAGAGGTTCCACAGAACTGTGTGTAAACTGCATAACTTGGATTTGATTCTCATTTGTGTTTGTTTTTCAGTTTCCCCCATTCAACAGAACATAAATTTTCCAGGTAGGTGAGTGTAGGCAGGGATGGAGCTAAACCACCCAATGGAATGAGACAGGATCATTCTCTATCCATGTTCTGTTCTTGCTCACCACACTAATTAGCTGCTGTGAGGCTGCTCCATCCTGGGTGGAAGCAGTGGCTCCCGCCTTGGAGCCGGTGCTAATCCCTACAAGAGGCATCTTTTCCAGCCAGCCCTGCAGGTGGCACAGCGAGCCTTGTCTTTCCAAGCCACGGGAGCAGTCCCTGGCTTCCCTTCCAGTGCAGCAGCAGCAGCTGGGATGGGGGAGACCTTCAATACAGAACAGAGACTGGCGTGATACGCTGGCTGCTGAAACATCCTGGCTGTTCCCGGGCTGTTTCCAGGGCTTTGCTTTAGATGGGGGCAGAGAAACCAAACCTCTTTTTTTTTTTTTTTTTTTTTTTTTTTTTTTTTTTTTTTACTGCATCAAGATGTTTTGAATGCCCATATACTACTTCCAAGATTATGTTGAAAAAGAGAGTACAACCAAGCTGCTAAAAATCAAGATAACTCTTGAAATCTTGGTTGCACTCTCTGAATGTATTCTCTGTCAGGCAGGTCTCCTTATCAGATTATCTCTTCTGAAGCCATTGGAATCAAGTGGAACTGATTTGGGAATTGTGGAAAAGGTGGATAGAAAAGGGCCTCGTAGCCTGCAGGGCTGCTGGGAATTCCTGCTTGTTAGTCCTTATTCTCACTTTGCTTCTCTTCATGGCCTTGGGCAAGTCACTTAACTTCTTAATCTCTGGCTCAGTTTCTCTGCCTGTAAAATAAGATAACTATTACTATCACATACCTGTCTGACAGGATTTTCTCCCCTAGTAATAATTAACATTTGTAAAATGTTCTTTGACTATGTTTATTTTTATTATAATACTTCCAGATTATATTACAATAGTGACGCTGTTGCTGTTGCAGATTTGAGCTCCTGTACAAGATTACACCGGAAATTAAATCATTTTTCTAATAAGATATAAAACAACTTGTGGTCGGTGTGGTTAAGCTGAGTTTAAAGCTCATTTACAGCATGACAACAGTGTGAAGTAGCTGAAGCATTGCAGGGAATCTAACCCCAGTATCTGTGACAAAAGGAACTAGAGGCACTGAAGATTATCCATGATCTGATCTTACCCCTAACAGAAAGGTTACTTATTTGAAGTATTTGGTAAGTGGGGCTGAAGGTTTGAGGTTTCCTTTGCATTAGCAGAAGGCGTGGAGTGTCCCTGCACACTTGGATCTTCAGTCCTGCAGTTCAGACTGAGCTCTGAGGAACTGGACTGAGGATTTGTGAGGATGTCTGCAGGCCTGAAGAATCTTTATTTGCTTTTTTTTTTTCTTTTTTTTTTAACTACTATGGTAGAATGAGTTTGGGTTGTGTTTGAAGGGATCTTTAAGATCATCTCCTTCCTCAAGCAAGAGTTACCTATAAATAACTTCAGTTTTCCCTCTATGTGAAGGGAAGGAAATCAGGCTGAAACCTTAGCTTTATGAACCTGCTTTTCATCTCCAGCAACTCATCCACATGAATTCAAAGTTTGACTTTTGTTAATGAACTTTGTAGTTCCAGTACCTTTGTCTCTGCCTCTTGGATGCTCTGGTATCAAGATTGATCCCTTCCTCCTCTCCCTCTTTTCTGATCTCATCTGTATCCATGTAAACTTTCAGTGTCTATCAAACTCATGGCAGTGAATTCCACCATTTATCAGGGGTCTGGGTAAAGAGATGCTGGTTTTGCTGCTCTGAGCCTGATGTCTCCTACCTCCATCTGAGTGTGGATTGGGCCGACTTCTGTTTTCACTTTATGGTGAAGGGTGTTTGGGCCTTTCCTGAGCCAAGGGAGGCTTGTCCTCATGTTCTTGAAGACCATCCAGGAAAGGTGTAGGGCCTTGTAACCAAAAGTCCATTTCTGTGGCGGGAGGAGGTGGGGAAAAGGCAGTGACTCCTTAAAAAGCTGCTTCTCTTCTTGCTGTGCTCCTTAGCATCCACATATGTGACCTGTCCAAATAAGAATAAAGAAAGTGTAAGCTAAGCAGGAATCAAATGCAAAGAGGGAAAAAAATCAAAAGTGACTCCCTTTAGCCTGACAAAGAGGAAATTGTTGACAAAGTTTCAGGCTTGATTGAGCAATTTTTTTTTTAACTCATCTTCTCCCCCTTCCCGCCCTCTGCTCCCCTGGAGAGAAGTCTGGATGTAACACTATTGCTAGGACTGGGCCTATGATTAAGTTCTGTTTTTCAAAGGTGATCCCAGCATGATTAAAACCAGGTGGCCCCATGGCGCAGCAAGGGAGCCAGATGTGCTCTGCAACTGGATTGCCATTTCCTAGCCCAGCTGCAAACATTTGATTGTCCACTCGCTCTGGGTATTACAGCCGTGACCTTCTCTCTTCCTTACCTCCCCCGTCTCCTGTCTGCTTCCCCCAGTGACATTTGAGAGCAGAAAAGTCCCCTTAGACTTGTTTGTCACTGTTACAACCATCCTTTTCTCCCTTCACCTCCCCACTCCCAGCCTGGGTTCTGCACTTCCATTATTCACAGATGTTGGAGGGTAGGAGCTGACAGTGTTGGCTTTTACCTCTCTCTTTCCTTTCCTTGGATTTTTTTCCCTCTCTGTGTTCCGGCGTGTGTGCACTGACCCCAAAGCACTCCCAAGTCAACTGGCAGCGTATGAATCCACTTAGAGGTGAAGGGATAAAGCAATTTTCTTCGAGATGTGGCATAAACTGTTTAGGTTTTGCTGTCTCCAAAGGCCTGTAATGAGAGGGTGGCCCTGTCCCAGAACAAGCCCTGTCTCACCCTGATCTATAAAATTTGGAATAGGTTAATCTTTTCCCCCAGCACTGGCCTGTCAGCCCGTTTGTGCTGAATTAGGGCTCTAATGCATGGATGGTGTCAATAATTGCCTAGTAAGCCATACTTAAAAAAGAGTCACAATCAATCGTCCCAACATTAGGATGTCATAATGCATCAGTCCTGCATTAGGAAGTTGTAATCCATCAACTTGACATCAGAAGGGACAGTGCATGGTGGGAGCTCAGCTCAGGCCTAGTGCAAGCTGGAACCACTCCACAGGCTTTGCATCAGCACTGGATTTGGTCTCAAAGGGTCGCACTGTTCTGTTTTCCCACCTACCCTTTGCAGTTTAATAATGATTTTGATGAATATTGAAGTCTCTGGGAAGAGAAGAGCTGCTGATGCTATTTCGGGGAGGTCTGGGACAACAGAGAGTTTGAGTTTCTCATCTCTTTCTGTCTAGCAAAGTAACTTTTTTCTTCCTCTGCTGCATGAATTAAATAATCTGTAATTATTCCTGTCCTAACTGGTTTCCACTTTCTCTGGAAATGCCTATTTGTGCTAGTTTGTAGATCACCCCATGCTTTATTTGATTTTAAGATTCAGCCTCCCCAGATCAAGCCTCAGTCTGGTCTGCAACTCCTTTATAGAGCCTTCTCTGTTGTTTTAAATCTGCAACTCTTCCTCTTGAGGGCAAATGCTCTCAGCTGCTATTTCAGTTTTGTGGCACAAGGCTGAGGGTGGGAGGTGGAACTTGCAGCAAGGTCTGAATTCAGCTCAGTGCAGGTGAGGCTGTAGAGGTCCCTGGATACACTGTGTGTATATTCAGGCCTCAGTTTTTGAAGCATGCAGGCAGAATTCCCTGAGAGCTGTGCTGGGTGTGCAGTTACAGCACAGGCTCCAAGTGCCTGGAAATCACCTCAACACTTGTCTCCTTTCTTACCAAGCATTGTAATGAGCTAATTAATGTTTTGGTATTAGAAGTTCGGAATATAAGAGCCTGTATGTTGTGTGCTGAGGAAATAAAAACTAAACCAAGAAGCAAGTGAGATACAAGGAATTACATGGATCAGTTCTTTCCCAGAGGCTGTGGAAAGGCAGCTTCAGAGGTGGCTGTGGGCTGGTCACCCACCTCTGGGTCAGTGCCTGTGAACAGCTGGCTCTGGTGGTCTTTCCTCAGCTCTTCTGTCTGTCTGTAGATACTGAGGTGACAACAAATCCCTAATATCACTTATGTTACCCCTCCTGAGCTGTTGGGTAGCTCACGAGGAGCTGGGTTTGGGTGGCTGCTGTGGGAACAAGCAGCTGTGAGCTGTGTGTCCTGCTGCTCGGTGAGGCCTGCCTGGGTGCTGGGAGCTGGGCAAAACACAAAAGAAAGGCTCAGATGCTCCCCCAGAGCAGAACAAGGGAGAGGAGTCACAGGAGAGGAAGTCTTGGGGAGTAATAATTCCATTAAAAATGGGATGTCATTTCTTTTTGAGGGTGAAGGAGGAAGAAGCAATCATGATGGAAATGTGAACGCAGGAAAAGGTGATGTTTGGTCAGTGGCAATGGGCCTGGTGGAATATCCACAAGGAATGGCCACAAAGCCAAACACAGACCACATTCTTGTGTCTGCTAACAGCAGTTGGTTACTTTTTTGAAGAAACTTATCAAAATTGTTGGTTTTCTTAGTGTTTTTTAGTTGTGTTGTATAGTTTCCTGTTTGAGCCCAAAGGTCATGAATCTTTACATTTGCTTGCCTTGACTTTGTGTGCATAGATGATAAAGTGAATAAATACTGATGGTAATTTTTTTTTTAGAGTGAGGGACAGCTTTTAATGTGCAGAGTCAGTTAAGTTTTAACTCCTGTCAGAGATTTTTCAAGACTGCCTGAAGCCATTTGGAGTTGGTGTCCAACCCCTCAAAAGATCAGAAATCCTTTCCTTTGAGTGCCTTGAGATAGGGCCGAGATTGGCAGAGAATAATAATAATAATAGTAATAGTAATAATAATAATAATAATAATAATAATAATAATAATAATAATAATTCCCAGCACTTAAATTGCAATTCCCTTGCTTTTAACCCTGCATTGAAGGGCTCTGTCACCATGACTAAAACCCCACTTTGGTGGCTCAAGGACTTGGTGGCAGTGGCTGAGCAGAGGCTCTGGTGCTGTGTCCTAGAGAAATCCATGGATTCTGGTGTCTCTTCTATTCCCATATCATCATATTCCATAGATCCTTTCTGGATCTGAGATGGTCTTGAGAGAAATGCAGCAATTTTGCTTCTGAAAGGTCCACACTGACAAGGCTGAGGTTAAGGGCTGAGCCTGGGGTCAGTTTTAGGCTTAGCCTCTGGCTTTGGTAGGCTCAGTTAATCCTTTGGGAGGGTTTTAGCCACGCACCAATAGTGCCAATAGTGACCACTAAATTCAGCTTTATTGGCTGAATTATCTGTGATGCCACAAGAACACCACTCAAAAGTGACCTTCGTAGTTGATCTGGTTCTAATTATAATCCAAGTAGTTTTAAACATTCATTTAAGTGTCTTCTTAATTGCAACCTAATTTCTTCAATTGTAGCCCATTCATCAGTTGTTAATCATTTTTTAATTGTGTGGAAAGTTTGAAGGGTTAATAACAAGTCATTTGTTAGCTAGAGGTCATGAAAAGGGTTATAAAAATTGCTTGGCTAATTTTAAATAATAAATTAACAAATGGATGTCTTCCCAAATTTTAAGGTGTTTCAATATTTGCAATATTGCAAAATTATTGCAGGTCAGAAAGGATGGATTGTATTTCTTGTATAAATATGGCTTTTGGATGTGTGTTGTAAGTTAAACTCTGTTGCTCTTGCTTCTCAAGAAAGCAGTGAATGAGAAAATGAACATTTTTAAATGATGGCTTAATTGGAATTGGATGGAAGTGACTGGGAATTCTGATGGTAATCTTTTAAGGCATGCACATTACGTGAAAGAAACAAAGGGGAAAGAAAACCAGTGCCTTTTTCAAGGTATATATTTTTTAAATAACATCTCTTGACTGTTTCTAATAAGAGCAGCTGTGAGCAGGAGTCAGTGGAAGAAGAAAGGATGTGAAGCTGAAATGAAACAGTGTTTGGGATCACATTCGTCACATCCGCGCGTTCGGATCTGGTGTTTCGGTTTGTGCCTGCCTTGCTCTCCTTCCCAGGCATGACCTTGTTCTTCACTTCAGGCTCATTCCAGCAGGGGATCTGGGCACTGGGAGCTGCTGGGGGTGTTTGCTTACAGAAAATCAGAGACTCTCTGCACCTTGGTAGTGTTAGGCTGAGATTCGAGGTGATGTGAAGCCCCAGCTGGAATAAATGTCTCAGCAGTTCCTTCTCTTTGGATACAGGATCATGGTGTCAGTTTGAGCACTGGGAGTCTGGGAAAATTCCTGGCACGCTGTAAAAGAATTTACAGGAGTAACGAGAGTCTGAACTGTGCTGAAATAATCTGAAGAGCATCGAGCTCCTCACACTGCAACAGTTGAAAGAAAAAATTCCTCTGTACCTTCCACAGGCTGGAAACAGGTAGAATGATGGCTACAACTGGTTGTATTTTCCTATGAGAGGTGGGGTAGCGAGGCAAGACAAAAGCCTGCATCATGAGACAGCCTTGCTAAGAATTCTGTCTTTTAAAAAGTAGAGGGATTCCTCACTCTTTTTCCTCTCCTGAATACATACATTCCCCAAATCCTGACATTTTCACAAATGGTTTGTTCTGTACAGATGAAGTTTTCCATTTATTTCCCTAGTCATCCTCCTTTGCCTTACTTCTCAGCTTAATATTTTGTAACTTTTGCTCCTGGTAAGAAATCCCACCTTCCTCCGCTCTCGCAGCGGCCTCAGAGACGTCAGGGAGGTGATTTAGTGCCGGGTTTCTATCGGAAGGTTCCTCCATTCAGCTGTAATTTAGAGCCATTGCTTAAATCCCCCAAAAGTTCACTTTGGGGATCTTCCCTCCTTTGTACCCAGCCCGGGAAATAAAAACGCACAGCTTCAGAGGAGGTTCCAATCAGCATCTGGGCAGGAGTGAGGATGCTGATTGGAAATTGAAAGCGGCTCTTTGCCATATATCAAGGAGGTATTTAGGATATATCATCTTTCCTGATGGGATGGGAAGGGAGCTGCAGGCAAAGCTCACGTATGGAGCGCTCTCACCGGAAGGAACAGATTACCAGAGGGAAAAACCCTTTAGACAATGCCTATGGAGCAGCCCAAGAATATTCTGTCCTGTTGGGACTTTCTAACCCCAGTGAACTATATCCTTATCCTTTCTTTCCTGCTTTTCCCTCTCCCCACATCCACCCCCGAGACTGGCAGCACTGAGAAATTTGTCTCCCTTCAAAAAAAGAGGAAGAGAAGAACAGGAAAAAAAAAATCCCAAGGAAGGGATAAAGCCAAATTTTCCTGACCCTGATGTCTCACACAAATCATGCTGTGGGAGGTGCATTTGGAGGGCTCTGTATGGCAGCCACAAGGCAAAATCCAGTATGAACTGGGTCCAGCTGGTAAACTACCAACTTCACAGCTAGGGATGGATCTGATTTTATCAGTTTGAGTATGCTTTATATCTTGCTTTTTATTCCCCAGCATGAAATACTTCTTTTTGTCTCTTCTTTTAATATAAATTGCAGAGAAAGGGTGATTTTCAAGTGAAGAGAAAACTTCTCTCACTTCCCTGTACTAACCCTCTGCAAAGGATGGGGATAGAGCTGGAATCCAGCACAGTTTGAGTCACTTTCTGTAAAATTGGTGCTCATTCTATGAAAAGAGGATTTTCACTATGGTGACAGCATGGAGCAGACCTGTGGTTGAAATGACCTGCAAAAGACTGCCCCTTCATTTAGATTGTTTGTTTGCTTATTTTTTGGGATTGACCCAAGTTGCTTCTTTATTATGAGAGTCTTTAAGAGTTCTCTGTTTGCATTTGTTTTATGTTTTTCAAAAAAGTATATTGCTTGTGTCTTGAAAATACCATAAATACAAATTTACTTCTGTTTTCCTGGAAGTGTGGTTGTGTATGCCAGAGATACTCAGTGCTCAGGAATCTTAACTGGAGAGTCAAGGGAGTTTTTAAGGAAAGTTATTTATGTCTGATATGTTGATATTACTAGTGTTAAGTATTGACAGAAAACAACCCCAAAAGCAGAAAACACTAAATGTTTGGTTGCTAAATTCTTTTACTTTTCAAGTTCTTCTTGACTTGATGTCACCATTTCAGTGCCAGTCAGGGAATTCTGCTTATGACAGGAGGGAAAGCCCCACATAAGAGGTCAAAGAAAAGGAGCTCTTTGCTAAAAACTGCTCTGAGGGGTCATCCCAGCCTAGCCTCAGCCTGGGACTGTGGGGAGAGGAAACTTGGGCACAAATAAATTAAATTCTTCTACTTATCAAGGGTTCTGAACAGAACATTGAAGGTAACTTTTAAATGTGTGGAAGAAAAGGTGTTTCTAATGAGGACTTCATCTACAACTGTGTGAAACAGTGCTCTGATCCAACAGTTCTGAGCAGCTGAAAATGCTTCTCTTGGCTTTCACCCTTGTAACTGTATGAAAGTGAAATAAAGCCCAAGCCCTTGTGCTGATATCAATCTGGAAATCTGCAGCATTTATGTAGCTGTTAAGCATGGTGCTGATTATATATATGGAATGTAATTTAATAATGATCTTAACGTCAAATATTTCTCTTTGTATGCACAGTTTCTCTTCAGTGGGTGATTTTCTTCATCTAAATATAAAGCTTGATATGTGTAAATATATATAAATAATATAAAGCTTGATAAAATTTTTGTGATTTCTCTGCTGTATTCTCATCAAGATACCAGAGCAGTTGGTAATGAAATGAACTCACTGTTTTGGAAAAGCTCTTTGCTTTTTCATTCTGCTCTGTCTTACTGTGCTTTTGAGACTTATCCTTGGCTACTTGTTTAAATTTTTGTGTTCCAACCGACCAACCTGTCCCTTATCACTTGGATTGGGTTTGTGGATTTGAAATGGAGCCTTCAAAGGAGCACTGGGGCAGGCTCAGGTGAGGCTGTTGTTCCTTCTTCCCCTCACTGTTTCCAGGGTTCTGAATTTGGCTGTGCAAGTAGTAAGTAGGGTGGTTTTAAAATTCTGACTTTATCCTGCCTGATGTGCTTTAAAAGAGTGAGAAAAGGTAATGGAGTATGAAAGGATGAGTGACTCCAGATCACATCTTGGTAGGAATTAATTTCCTACAATTGCTGAATTAATGTGATCAGTAAGCAGGGTCTGTAATGGACAGGAAACATCCATAGGGATTAGAGCAGTACTGAGCAGGGTTCTTATCCAAGGAATTCTTTGTATAGGTCAACTTCATTAAAACCTCTTTGTTAATTGTTAGGGAGTGCATTGGTTTGGGATTCCTTCATAAAAATTAATTTTGGCCTTACATTAGCGATGGCTCTCTCTGACCCTCTGCTTAGGGATTCTCATGATTATTTAAGATTTCAGGCATTTAGTGGGGTTTGTCCTTGTTCACACTGGGGCTTTTGACTGTGTCTGTTGAACAGAATTGTTGGGGGGTGCAGTGTCAGCAGTGTCAGCAGTGTCCATGGAACACGTGAAGGTGCACTGTGCCCTCGGGCTGCCCGTGAAGGGCCGGGCTGTGAAATATTGCATCCTGGTTGCCTTGGCTTTCTCCTTCTGGAATCTCCAGGCTTCTTTACACAGTGGAGCTGCTTGTAGAAAAAACCTCTTTTGCTTCCAGAAGCAGTAAATGGTAAACAGACCAGAGGGTGATCCAGCTCCTTTCTCCCCTGAGCCTTTCCAGGGGAAATTTTCTGGGAATGACTTTAGCAGAGCCTCTTGAAGAGTCATGAAATACACAGCGATGAGATCACAAGGACTCTCTTTAATAGGATTTCTTTTTTGGGGTCCCAGGAGTAATGCCATGCCAATAATTCACCGCTGCAGCTCCCTTTCTGTTTCCTACCAGCAGTAAAGAACCCTAAACAGCTTCCTTTGGAAAAAAGCATCCTGAGTTCAAGGGCCTGATCCAAAATGCACAGCAGTCAGCAAACACTGATTGCAGTAATATCTGTACAAATCTGATGCCAAACCTCTTTCACACCAGCAGGTCTCAGAATTGTGTCTGGTTCAGGTTTCAGTGTGTTTCACCCTTGTCCCTTAGAAAACAAAAACAAAGCAAAAAACCTCCGACCCAGAGAGCTGCAAGGAAAATGATATTTTGAAGGATGGACTTGGGCCAGATCAGGAAATGTTGAGTTATTCCATCAAATTCAGTAAAGAAAATATATTTACAGATATAGCACTGGCTTTTCACAGAGAATTCATGTAGTAAATGGGAAAATAGAGCCATGTTCAAAATAAAAACCAGAAAATGAACTCACATAACTTCTCTTTCTGGGGGAGAAATAAAATCTTGGGGAGAGGTAAGCCTTGGAGCCAGATCTTGCAGGTCATTTGAAGGGAATGTGAATAAGGCAAGTGTTTTCCAGATTCCAGACCTGAGGAAGGACCTGTCCTGAGGGGTTTCTGGTTGAAAAATTTAGCTGGACTCTGCAGCAGTCTCTCCCATCTCCTATAATTGAGATGCTTCCCAGAGCTCCCAGGGCTCTGTATCACACCCAAATGTGACCTTCTCAGGGGACCCTATGGCCTCTCTGTGTGGGTTGGACTTACTGGGTAAAACAGGCCCTTTAGCCATGAGAGATTTTCATGAATTTGAGGCAAACAACTGGGAAAAGCATGGTAAAGTGCTTTTTGACACAGCTTTTTGACACTTTTCCACTTCTAAGCCTGAATCAGAAAGTGCAAAACTCAGAGAATGGGGTATTGCAGCATTTGAGCATCACAGGATGATCTCATTTGAATGCCATGTTCTCCTAACACTGGTATTTGAGGGCAGGTCAGAACAGTGGGAATTAAATCTCTGTGGTGATTTTTGGATGCCTGAACTGTTATGCTGAGGACAACTGGTGAATGGGCTGGCACTTGTGTTTCCCTGCCCACAGTGTCTGTCCTTCAGCAACCCCCTGAAGCCTCCTCTTGCCTGTCATCTCTTTAGACAGATCATAGACATCTCCCCCAGCCCATCCTTCTGTTAAAGGGGATGTTAAGTAGGAGCATAGGATTAAAGAAAGTGAAGTTTGCTTGCAGCTGCTCTGTGCTGTCCGTTCCACTCAGCATCAGTGGGATTAAATGCTTTCTTTTGGGTGTCAGGTTCTCTCTGTGCCTAGCACTGAGTTGCCAGTACAGCCCAGTGCCCTGATCATTCTCCCTTCCCAGATTGGTTCCACCTTTATATCCATTTCCTACCCCACTGCCTGGTGTCAGCAGCCTATTTGAAGTTGAATGAATTAGCACCAAAGAAATAACTGATAAAAATACACATTAGCACCAAGCAAACTACAAAGAAGGAATTGGCTTCCTGACGTGAGCATTCAGTACCATCTGGGAACTCTAAGTGTCCAGGGAGAGGCTACATTTTGCCACACATATTTGAGCTTCATTAAATTTTTTCCCAAAGGAAAGAACCAGTTTTGACACACAAATATTATTTTGAGTGGTGAGGCACTCAAAATAAAGGTTTTCCATCAGTAAATTTTCTTTCAGAAAATTCAGTCACAATGGTCGTTACAAACGTATCTTTTTTTCCTATTATGTAAATATGAAATTTTCTGCAAGTACATGCATATTGACAGGACAGAGGAAATGTGTGTCCCAAGCTAATCTTTGGAGAAAAACATGCAAATAAAGCAGTGATAATAATGAGAATGGGCAGCTCGTGTCCATGAGCTTTTTGGGAACCAACACAACCCTGGCTGCTATGATGGACTAAAGCCAGAGAAAATTCTCTTATTTTGAGTCATTTGTGAAACATCCTGAGTATTGTTTTCAAGGCAAGGGAACTTTCTAGGAAATATTTCTTGAGTGTTTTCATCTGTAATGCAATGTTGAACATGAAAACATGAGCTGTGTGTTAAGGTGTCCAATAGCATGGATTCTTCCATGAACAGAGCCCTATGCTTTTTGCTGCTGCTGCATTAAAACCCCTCAACCTTGTCTTACTGATATCTTTATCAAATTCTTGTGGATACATGTTTTTTTTTAAAAAAAAAAAAAAAAACACACACAGAGACACAACCCAGCAGTGAAAGCTCTAAGTTAACGCCTCATGTTCTTCTCAGATTTCCAAAGCACTGAGGCCTTGAGAATATGTTTCCAATATCCTCTCATCTCTCTCTGTTAGTGTTTTACTCAGCTCCATGCTGGGGAGGTCCTGACCCCAGCAATCTCCAGGGAAGGGGGTGGGAAGGGGGGTCAGGCCATGGTGGAGAGCTGCAGGCCACAGCCTGTGAAGTCAGCCCCGTTTCCTCGACTCCTTTAATACATTTAACCTGGAAGAGGCCGTTGCCGGCCAAAGATTAGATTACCAATGTTGGCATGTTTGGCCTAACAAATGGCAAATGGATGACGTGCCAGGCAACAGCTAATCAGTGCTGACACAGATCCATGGGCAGGCCTTTTCCAGGAGGGGATAGTTCATGGCTGCAGCCAACTTTTGTCCTGATGACTGAAAGGAGAGTTGAGAAGGCCACCAGAGTACCTGTCTCTTTGAATCTCAGGGCTCCCAAACTGTGTGTCATTTTTAAAGGTCTCACTGGCCCTCTCAGAGGACGATCTAAATGTCCCGTGCTCCTCCAGGCGATAGGACACGAGAGCTTGAACCTTTCTCATGGCAAACCTGCTCTGTGTCTCTCTGTGTATGCACCTATATCCTGACTGTCACTAGTTCCTAGCAGAAAGGAAAAAGAATTGTTTCTGCAGTGTTGGTTTGAAGGGATAGTGAGGTCACCAGCCTTGCTCAGAGCAATGGTTTTTCAAATATTTTTTGAAATGCCTTTCCGTGGCCCTGGCTTTTGGAGTGTTTCTGGCTCCTTTTCTGTGACGTGGCTCTCACAGAGGGGTGCAGTGGGAGTGGATGGCTGAGGTGCTGCTGGTCTCTCTGGCCCCGCAAGACTGCTTTGAGGTGCTTGAATTTAGTATCAAAGTCTCTGTTCTTTGGTTCCTCTAATGTCCAAAAGCCTGTGTTACATCTATATTTTGCATTCTGCTGAATATTTTCATCTCTGCTCTTAACTCACCTAGATGTGTGTACCTGTCACTGGAGGGCCAGCAAGGAAGAACCTTCTCTGAGTGTAATCAACTAAAGCAACCTGAATTTTGGAAGGAAGAGCTGTCTAATTGCTAAAACTATCAGTCACAAGATCCCAGTTCCATTCCTAGCTAATATTCTCGTTAGCCTCAGTCAGATTAATTGTCTTTTAGCTTTGCAGGTCTTCAAGTCTGAAATTAGATGGAGTGTTTAACTGGATAAGTGAGCTCTGGAGGGGGTGAGGAGGAGGAGCAGAATCACTCTGAGACACTGAAACAGTCTAAACAAGTCTGGGAAAAGGAGACTGCAGGGAGGTTCTATTTGAGAGATCTGACTGTTGTTTGGGATAAGCCCAGTCCATCTGGACCTCTCTGTGCTGAATCAAAGAGCATTTAGATGAGCTACCTGTCCAGAGGAGATCCATATGTTGTGCTCTGCCTAAGGAGGGATGAGTGGGTAGGATGTGGAAGCAGGAGGTGATGGAAAGGGGGAGGAAGCGCGCTTTAGCACAGTGGAACATGTCACAGGCTGGCATCCAGTGAGCAGTGAACAGAGCTGGTTGTCAACTAAGAGATTGCTGGAGATTCTACTAAGAGAGCATATGTTTTGTTTGCCTCATTGAACTGATGGCATTGGATCCAAAGTATTCCTTTCTGCTTTCCTGTGAGCATTTGAGCTCGTTTGCTTGATGGCAGGATATCACTCTGGTACCTTTCTTAGAAGGCATCTGCACAGTTGGGTTTGATGCTGTTGACAGCCTGGTCAGCTGCCAGTCAACTTTATCTTCAGTGCCTGATTCCACTTGTAAGGATTTCTGCTGCAGATCAGATGTGCACCTAGATGCTTCAGACCTTCACAAACCTTGTCAGGCCAAGATATATCACAGATAACGTTTCCTTGGTCCAGAGCTCATCATACTTAATTTTAGATATAACTTTGGTTAAATCAAAGAGAACTATCTGTGTTTCTAATATAGTCATGGGAGAAAACCAAGCTGTTCTGTAGGGAGTATTCCTTCTGTCTTGAAATGGAAGATCATGACTGAAATCAAGGAGTAGCCCCTTGGAAGCTGTTCTGTCTTTTGCAGATAAAGGGAACCTAGGTGACTAATTTAGATCTGGGATGCTGTTAGTCATGGGAAATGAATCCCAACTTTTGAGAGGAAATCTTTGCCAGAAGTTGAAGACTGAGTACCTCTGGGAATAATGCAAGACCTCCAGGTGCCTTCAGACCCCTGTCAGTAAAGTCCTGAGACATCTACCATGTGCTGTAGCAGAAATTGCTGCTGTTTGAAATTGCTTTTCTTCACATGTACTCTCAGATTTTGCCTTATTGTTGGAGAATGATGTGTTTTGCCTTGGCTCCTTTGCTATTCCTGACTATTGGGATGACCACTGCTTTATTATGTTTGTTCTGACAAGATGTCTTATCCTATTTCATTGCCAGCAGGGCCATCAAGTACTAAAACTGTGAGATTTGTCTTTATAAACAGTTACTGAGAAAAGAGCACTGATCATGGCTGCACAATGATGAGGCTCATGCATTTGTGAGGCCTGATCCTTTTTTTTTATAATTTATTTACATTCTGGCTTTGGAATGTTGTTTTTATATCCATACTTGGTTTGAGGAATACTTTGTTGTTTTGTTTAGCTTTTGTAACTGGAGGAATTAATGGATCTCTGCCTTATGGACATATGAGGGAATAGATTTCTGTAGAGAGTGAGTCTTTCTTGCCAAGGTGGGGAGGCCTTGGCACAGGTTGCCTAGAGAAGCTGTGGCTGCCCCATCCCCGGAAGTGTCCAAGGCCAGGTTGGATGGGGCTTGGAGCAATGTGGGATAATGGAATATGTCGCTGCCCGTGCCAAGGGGTGGAACTGGATGGGCTTTGAGGTCCCTTCCAGTCCAAACCATTCTGGGATTCTTTGATAAGGTGGGCTTGTTTTTGGTTTTGGAGTGATGGTGAACCTTCATTTGAAATGCTCACAGTCCAAGTAAAAACAAGGGAGGGAAGCAGGACAGAAGATTGGGGGGTTTTCCCAGGATATATGTTTGCTGGTTTTGTTTCCTTCAGAAATGAACAGAAAAATAAAGTTGAGGAGGCAAAGGGGGGAAAATCTGTGCCTAAGGAGGCTGAAGCCGGGCAAGACAGAGGCTGTGCAGCTCAGGGAAGTCTCATCAACCTCTGTCTCTGGCTGGATGCTGCTCCTTGGTCATGCGTGCAAAGGGGATGAGATGGAGGCAGAGGAGGACCTGGGGGAAGGAAGAGAAGAGAGCGAAGATGTTGAAGGGGGTGGGGAAAGATGTGGAAAAAACAAAACAGTTCCAGGGCAGAAGAAGGGAGGATGGTTCCATTTAATTAGGAGGGAGCATGAGCAAAAGCTCCAAGAGCACACGCATGCACACACCCTCTGCTCCACACCCTCGCCCCCCAGAGAAAAAAAATTCATCACACCGATTTTTTCATGGTCTGGCAGTCAAGTGATAAAATTATCAGATGAGGGTCCCATTCTCCTTTCCTGCAGTCACTTTCGCCAAGTGCACCACGTCTGAAATAATGAAGCAGATTTGATTAAATTTTCGCTGGCTGAAGCAGCCACGCTAATTTGGAGATGGGCTTATTAGTTTAATGACCGATCCGAATAATCAGAATTCATTAGCATTAGTGCCACTATTGTCAGCTCAACATTAGCCCTGGGCTGCAGTACACAAAGATGCATGGTTATATATTTATATAGAGGGAGGCTGTGTTTATAAAGAGTGAAATGGAGAGGGGAGGAAGCTAAAGAAAAACTATATATGTGCATTTACATTTTATACTCTTCTTCTTATCCCTTCCTGCATATCCTTGTCCATTAGCAATCCACTGAATGAGGAATCACAACAAAGCAAGGCTTTGTGAGAGGGTCAGTGTTGCTCTGCCCTGGGCCCTGCAGCCCTGTGCTTGGGGCAGGTGAACTTCAGGGCCCAATTTGCAGATCAAAGCAGTCGGGGCTGTTTTCCCATAAGATGCTGTTGACTTCGATGGCCATTACTTGGATCTGGAGATGCTCAGGAAGTCCTTAGGGTTTAGAGCTGGGAGAAGCCACAAGGGAAGCCCAGAGATTTTAAGGTATTTACTCTGCTTCTCTCTAATGAAATGAGTGAGCTGTCACTTGGTGAAAGTCTCTCAGAAAGACTTTGAGCCTCATTTTCTGTCACCGTGAAGGTATGATCTGGTAGTTCCTCTACCAAAATCAGTGAAGCTTGCAGAGGGTTGGCTTAAATGAAGAGAAAAGAAATGCAGTTCCCAGAGCTCTGATGGTGGTAGCAACTTAGCTGTCAGCTCCAACTACTGCTCAGTTAAATGCAATAAAACAAGATTAATTTAACATTAAGGCTGCACAAAATGTCAAAAAATACAAATTATGAACCCTGATGTTTACTCAGGCTGACTGTGTGTCATGTCTGTCTTCTGATAAACATCTTTTCATGGAGAGAATACTATATTAAGTCCTGTACTTAGCAGAAAAGGCAGGAATGTGCAAGACAACTTATGCCGTAGGAAAGAATGAATGTTGTAGTTATCAGTAGTGTTTGCATTTCCTTCCATTGGGATCTTTTAAAACAGTGAAATTGTATCACTCTATCTGTTGCTTTTTTGGGTGGTTGGGATTTTTTACCTAACGTTCTTGTTCACATTTATGAAACGTATGTTATAATATCTAGGTTAATATGTGTCACTTTAGAGCTAAAGCATGCAGGAAGCGTCCACTTTCCAGAGGATTTCTCCAGGTATTGGTCTAAAATGTGTAAGGCAAATAGTTTAATGAGGGTAGATTTTATTCCTCACAAACCTGAGTGACCTTGTACCTACATCCATTTAACTCCTGTTGCAGCACAGGTGTTCCTGAGACAGCATCCAACACATCTTGTTCATTTGCTTTTCCTCATTTCTCTGTGGCTTTGAACAGAGGTGCTTTGCTTTTCACCTGGAGGGGCATTCCATCACCATTATATTGACAAAGTAAGATGTATTAAAATAATATCCGATGGACTGGGAATAAATCACTAATATTTGGGGAAGCAGTGTAACACCCATCTGTCCATGACCTCTGTTTATATATTGATGTACTGGGGAGAGCACAAAGCACTGGAGTCAGGTGAGTAATAGCAAAGCCAAAAGCATTTACACACCTAAGGATGATTAAGTACAGAGAGTTCCTCACCTGCTACATTTGAACCCGTCTGAAAGCTCTGCTGCAGGCAGATATATTGATTTTAACTTTGCACCTTCAGCTTAGATCCCTGGAACGGGGTCCTCGGCCCTCTGACCTTCTCTGCAGTTGGGTGGAATGTGGAGAGAGCAGTGGAAAGGTCCATCCCTGCATCTCAGAATTCCTGACTGTTAAATATATGTTTAAGGAATCTTCCTCTGCAAGTCTCGTGTCTCAGAGAAGTACCTACAGTGGAGAAATGTGCTATAAATGTGCAGTTCAGTTGCTTCTGTGTAACCATTTGCATCCCTGGATTTAATCAAGTATGGGGATCTGAAAAAATTCCAGTTGCCTTTATTAATTTCTGCTCCTCAGAAATTACACCTCTTGGGATGCTTCCTTTCACTGTGCTCAGCACCACTGGCAGTCTCACTGTGTCATCTCCCTGGGTCTTCACAGGTGCTGTTGGGCTAGGCTGGCAAACAAGTAGTTGGAACATGAATTTCTCCAGGCACATGAGGCTAGGACTGGGCTTAAAATCCCAGCAACCTGGTATTGGTGGGCATCTAATACTGAGGCCATGAAGTGTCTCGCTGTTTTCAGGAGTATCAGATAAAGAAGGATTCAGTACTGGTGTAAGGGGTCACTTTTTATTTGTTTCCATTGGGTGTAGTTTAGTGATTTAGTCTTGGATTGATTTGATGAATCCCATTGCTGCATCACTGACTGATTCTTGTCACCCATTAGGTTGTCTCTTTGGCATCTCTTCATGACTGCCAGACATGGGAGAGGGAACTTTTAGAAGTCCTGATTCCTGTTTAGCCATCTGAATTAATGAGCAGACTGTTAGGTGTCCAGCCCTCTTCTGGAAATCTGCCCTCTAAGGGATTCAGTAGATGTTTAGTTATTGGAAGTCTGGTGCTGATTTGATGGGTTTGAGTCCTTTAAGAACCTGACTCTCAGCTCATTCAATAGTCTGACTCCATGTTTCAGTTTTGGATGGAGTTCAGAGTGACAGATGTTAACCTTGAATTGCTTTTTGGTGTCTCGGCTCATGCAGCGTTGGGTGTTGGAGATATTGATCCTGGCTTTTGCTTTGTTATTAACTTGTGGTGCAGATGAGGATTTATTTCTCCCTGTGATCCATTGTCCTGCGGAGCTGGGGAGTCTGGCTGAGTCCAGCTTTTACACTGGGCTTGATACTGTCCTAGGAAACAGTAAGTGACAGTTCACTCCAAGGAGATGTGCATTGCATGTAAATTCACCATCATGAAAGCCTGCAAGCCGTACACAAAAAGCCTTTCTTCCTTCCATTAATTTTAGTTGGTATTCCTGAGCACTAATGTTTGAACAAGGATTTGAATCTTCAGATGTTGAAAGGATCCTGCTGGGTCAGCACTGGCTCCAGCTTCTCCTTGTCACCAGTGAGGCTTTTCTGCTGTCTCGGGTGGCAGAGGGGTGGATGCATGAGGGGCATTTGTCTCCACTTTGGGCATGATGAGAGGAGTTACCTGCATATGCTTCCTTGTTCGCTAGTTGGGTGTTAGGAATCACATCCAGAAGAACTGGCATCAAGGATGTTGCCTGCACAGTTGAAAGCACTGCTGGCATCTTTCCCCCCTCTCTGTGAGCTCAGGGTCTCTGTATTTCTAGTATTGCATGGAAGGCACAATTAGCATGAGGCTGGTATTTCCAAAAGGTCCAACTAGACTTCAAGTGTCCACTGGAGCTTGGATAGTTAATGGGAATGTCCTTAGCTAGTGTACCCATGGGGATTTTGAAGGGGCATAACACCTCTGTGGGGAATGAAATGGAGGGGGAAGCTTGAGAGATCTGTGCTTAATGAGGATGGAGGCAGTCTAGAGAGAATCCCAGAATCAATTAGGTTGGAAAAGACCTCTGAGATTCGAGTCCAACCTATGACCTAACACTACAGACCAAAGCACTGAGTGCCACATCCAGTCTCTCCTTAAACACCTCCAGGGATGGTGACTCCACCACCTCCATAAAAGAGTGGAGTCAGGAAATATTTTGTATGAAGGCTCTTGTTAAGGGGTCAGGACACTGAAGGAAAATGAGCCTCCTGTAACAGGAAATCTGCTAAAATACAAGAAACCAGGTCTCCCAGCAGTGTGAAGGGATGACTGGAGTGTGCATAATTACAGGGATGAGAAAGCACTTCTGTTCCAGCAGAGGTAAAGCAAAGCTGAAGCTCAGTGTAGGATGTCTGTGTGTCAGTTCTGTTGACTTCACAGCCACTGGGGATGAGTCAACTAGAGCTGACCAGTGAAGTCTTTCCCCAAGCCATGCCAGCTCTAGTCTGGGCAAATCAGGAACGTGTCAGCATGATGGTATGAGGATGAGTAAGTCTGCAACACCTAAAAGCTGGCACGAGAGAAGTACAATGTGATTTCCTCCCCAGCTGGCATGGATCTGGGGCCAGCAGCTTGACATGAGCCAAGCTTGAAACGGAGGGAAATTGTGAGTTTGAGCCTGCTTGTTCCAGTGCAGGGTTTTGCACACAGGATCCTCCAGAGGTGGATGGTTCCTGTGCTTCTGTAGGGAGAACCTGGAATCCATAAAACACCTACAAATAAGCACCTGGTTTATTGTCTGACACACCACACTGTATGACAACGTGTCTGCACATGGGTAGAAAGGTTTTCTGGAGAAGTTTAAAAGCTCCTCTTGGTGAGACCAGGGAGCAGCAGGTATGAGTGTTATCCTGGAATTTCTGCTTACAGCAGCCTCTTTTGGTGGCCAAAATAGCACCAGGACATGGCATCAGCCCAGTATTTTCTCCTCTGAGTAGTTTCTTGAACAGCAGTTTCTTGTGACTTGCATTGGAAAACTGGCCTGGGAGGAGCAGCTGGGGAGGGTGGGTTTGGAAGGAGCTTTGCCAAGCTAAATTTCTAGGTTGTGTGCACTTCTCCTTGTTTTGAAATCTTCGTTCTGTTCAGTAATCCCCTCATTTTCATGCTCTTCATACTCTCCTGTGAAGAGAGAGTTTATTTCCAAGGACCTGCACGTTGTGCACTAGAAATTAAATAATAATTTCTGGCTTAGCCTTCTGTACATCTCTGATTAAGCTTGTGTGGGTTTGTTTGTTTTTTTTTTTTTAATTCAGCAAGAAAAAATACTCTGCTACATAAAAATAACAAATTTATAACACATATTGCTTCACAGAACACTTGAGAATTACACCATCTGAACAGACTGATCAGCTGCCATGAGAATTAAAATGCACATTTAGGTGGAATGTTATTTACACTATAGACAGCTGAATTCAAAATACATCACTGAAGGTTCTTTTCCAGGTTTTTGAAGTTGGAAACCAGTGTGTTACATTGCATCATTCCCTGGGAGCGTGGGGCAGCCATTCAGGTTGGAAACTACTTAGATTGTGCCCTGTGCCGTGGGATTCCTGCCCATGGAGAGCATTCCTCAGGGTGTGTCTGTGCCCTGACTTTACCTGCAGCCCCTCAGAGCCCAAGTGTTCATCGTGCCATGCCCCACACAGCACCTTGCTCAGCCCTGCACACCTGAAGGCACTCAGGGACTCCTAAAACAAGCTGCTTGTTGGGTTGCTAGGGAGTAGCAGCAGAAAAGCTCCCTTTGGAGTGGGATTATGGGATATAAACCACACACGTACGCAAACCTCCACGTGTAATTTCCCTGATTTATTGGTTTGAGCTTCTTGCACCTTTAGGGATGGAGTATTATCTTCTGTTCCTGTAAAAAGGGAATGCTCTTGCTCCCTTCTTTGTTGGCAGCTGGAGGAAAACCTGTGGCTCTGGAAGGTGGCAGAGCAGAGCTTTGGGAACTGATTGGACTGCAGTGGGATTGCTGCTCCTTTCAAACTGCTAAAAGATGCCACGGAATACAGTGGGGATTTAGAGTTGTTATAGTTCCTGATTGCCCCACAACAGAGAGAAATTTCATAGAGGAATTTTAATCCAGTGGTTGGCACTTCCAGGCTCCCAGTTTGCTGGAATACTTGAAAGGAGAATTATTCACACTGTGGCTTCCTGAGGTTGGAATTTTTGCCCCATTCAGAGGACTTGCCCGCCCTGGAGTACTCAATCCAAGATAAGTGCCAGCAGCTGAGACAGCTTCTGCTTCACTTTCATTTGGGCAAGAAGGGAGAAAGGAAATTCACTGGGAATACTTGGAATACAATCCTGCAGCCTCATGGCAAATGCTGACTCCTGGTCAGCTGCAGTGGGTCAGTACAAATAATTCTCTGTGGGTGCCCACTGACAGCCCCAGGGTGTTTCTGACAGGCTGTTACAGCAAATGTGAAACTGGGAGGGAACTGGTTGTTGTCTGCTTGTCAGGAGCTCTCAGTGGTGCAAAATAGAGCTTTGATATTTCTCCATGGCTGCCCCAATTTCTGCTTAAAAGAAAAAAATAGGCTTTTCAATAAAGAGGTTCCTGACAGGCAATTATTGTAACACTGGCACAGATTTTTCCTTCTCAAGACTGGCTGATTTAAGTGAGCCAAGATTGCAACACTTTTGGAATCTGTTGGTCAGAGGTATGGAGCTGGCTTTATCGTGAGGTTTCTAGTTCTTTTTGGCTTGGGAGCAGAGGTGGGCTGCCAAGAGGTAGAGGCGTAAAAATCTTTCCTTTTGAAGTTAATAAAATAATTTGAACATTTCTCACCTCTACCTGTTGGGATTAATCCAGTGGCATATGGTAACCTTGAAAGACCTCCAGCACTCATATCAGAGTTGTCTCTCTGGTTTTAATATGTGTGAATTCTCCCCTGTAATCTTTCCTCATTCCTGGTGTCATTACCAAATCCCTGCACAGCTCTGGAGGATTTCTCCAGAGATTCCTCAAAGCAGCAGCAGCCGTGGCCATCGGAGGAGAGCTGAAGGATAAGGGCACTGTGTGTTCCCAGGGGGACAGGAGAGCCTGAGCAGGGAGCCTGCAGTGAAATCCTGGGGCTCACAGGTGAAATGGAAAGTTTATTTAACATTTATTTGAAGCCCTTTGTGCTTTTCAAACTTGCTGTTTACTTACAAAGTAGCAGGGAGAAAACCTTGAAATTGCTCTGAGAGCACTGTAGGGAGAAAACCAAGGAATTTGGGAGCTCTTGGGCTATAGGACATGCTCCTGTCCTATAGGAGGTCCTGCTGGCAGCAGTTTGAGCCCAAGGGATGTGGTAGAGCCGGATAATTCAATGTTGAGATGCAAACCTGGAAATTGGTGGATTTATGACCAAGTCATTGTCACTGTTTGCCACAAACTTTCTGTGTGATCTCATGCAAAATGGTAGAAGTTCCTGTGATTAGGATTGTGAGTTTTGAAATGTGTTTTATAAAAAAGACCATTAAAAACCAAGGCCACTGTGTTGGAGCAGGCCAGCTCGTTGGTACTTGCACAGTAACTTGAGCAGCAACTGGTTTGGCCATAGTTAAACTTGCCAGACTTTGAGTTCCTCACCTCAGGAACAGGACTAATTGTTTTTTGTCACCTGACAAAAAGAGTTGAGAGGATGAAAAGTTGTGAAGTTGCCCTTAAATTCAGGTGTGGAGAGAATGAAATTACAGAGAAACTGGATCTAGCACACAGAATTAAGGAGGTGAAGGGAGCTCCTTCATCCATCCATGAGGATATTCTCCACCTTGCTGCAAGACAATGAAGGTAAGCCAAAGGTGGGGGGGAACAGGCCATGAGTGGCATCTGAATTACTGCTTTTATGCAGAATTGTTACATATGTGAGATTTTAATTGAAAATACCTTTGAGGTCATCCTGCTCCAACATGGGATTATTTGGATCAGAAGGCATGGAGATTTCGGAGACTTGGCTTTACTTTGCCACCCAAATAAAGAATTTTTGCTGCTCCTGAGGTAGGAGGATTTACTCACTGAGCTCCTGGAGGAGCATGATGGGAAAAGCCAAACAGCAAAGAAGTTAATGTAAAAGAGAAACAGATGCAAATCTTCCTCCAAGAACTAAGCTGATACAGAACTATTTTTTTTTTTTCTTCCCCTGACTTGAAAATCAGTCCTAGTCATTGTGATTATTCCTTATGGGGTTTTTTGTGGCTGGATGGATCCAGAACAAGAATATTCCAAATATCTTCAAGAAAGTTCCTTGCGGTGTCAGCCACGCTGTATTCCAGATTACGCAGCAGTTAAATTCAGATAAAAATCTGTACTTGCTTTGATTCAGCAAAGCAATTAACCATGTGCTTTAGATCCACTTGGGATTTGAGCATAACCTTAGAGTTAAGCATGTACTTAACATTTTGCTGAGCAGGGCCCTGAGTCTTTAACCCTTCCTGGGACCCCTTTCTAATGAATGTTGGCATAGAACAGGCCTGTTTCTCAATAATGTTTGATTTTTTGTAACCTAGAAGTCTTTCTCTCAGCTTCAGTGGGCTTTGGATCAGGGCCCAAGAATGCAATCCAGAAATAATAATTTACCGTATTTACATTGCATGTAAATTATATATGAAGAAATGAAATGGCATAATGAATCAACCACAGGGGCTTTTCTTCCCCTCTGATACCAGAAGAGAAAAAGCCTGTAGGCAGCTCACAACTTTTCTTACTAATACTCTTGAGCCCTTCTCTTATTAAGTCTTCTGTTTTCTCTGGCAAAGCTTCCCCTAATGTTACCCCCAGTACAACCTTCTTAGTCCATAAATGAGATTTTGATTCTGCTGTTATTAAAATGTACCATTGAGCACAGGGTTTACTGGTGGGAAAATCCCATTAAGTATTTCTGAAATACCCTTTAACTACTTGATTTTTAAGATGATAGGCAAAACTTAACACTCCTCACAATTATATGTACAATAGCTGGTGCACTCACCAGTTTGGAGATGTGAAGGGGAAAAAAGTAGGTATTGAGTCTTGTGTTTTAATGGCTTTGCTGAGTGGAGGGTGTGGAGGACCCTGATTTTAATATAAATTACTGAAGCTTTGAAGCTGTTCTGTTCTGTGAAAATACACTGGGATGAGTCAGTCCAGGATCCCTTACAGGTGGAACAGTGAATCAAGAGGTATGAGCTGGAGCTCTTAAAACAAAGATCTGTTTTGTATGGAAAAGGCTCCATTGCTGGAGATGATAGTCCAGGGGGGTCCCTGTTCCTCTACACTGCCACAGCTGTGTCACCAGTGTGTCACAAATGAGTGGTTTAGGTCACTCAGAGCAAAGGTATCAGCAAAACCAAGTTTAACAGTAAAGTGAAAGTGCAGCAGAGTTTGTTGGCTAGGTTCACTTTCCTACTTACTAGGTGGTGAAAGCACACAATGAAAAATCTGACTAAAATTTAAATCAATTAACCTAAAACTAAAGTCAACCTAACATGATCTATGTGGAAGCTGGGGATGGAAAAAGGGTAAGAATGGGAAAGAGTAAGGATAAAAGGGAATAAGGGACACCCTTCCACTGAGTCACAAGGTTCACTTTAGGTGGCTGGGTACATCAGTGAAGGAATTTCTAGGCAGAGCTGGAGTTGGCACATAGACACTTAGAGTTTCTGGTCCAAAGACATTAAACAGAGAATTTGCAATAGTTTGTTCCATTACTGGAGTCTGTGCCTCCATTTATTCATTCATGGTTGATGTTTTTCCCCCAGGAATCATTGACTTAGAGAATCCTAGAAAAGACTGAATTGGGAGGGACCTTAAAGCCCATTTCATTCCCCCCCTGCCATGGGCAGGGACACCTTCCAGTATCTCAGGTTGCTCCAAGTCCCAGCCAGTTTGGCCTTGGACATTTCAAGGGATGGGCCACAGCAGCCACAGCTTCTCTGGGCATCTTGGTGTTTTTCCTCCCTTGTTGTCCACCTCTGAGATGGCTGATGGTGTTCTCTCCCACAGAATTCAGGGAGTCTCAAAATACTTTTAGGCTGAACTATTGCATCAGGTGTAATCCCCAGGAGTGGGTTTGAACTGAACCTGTGATTCAAAATCAGTTCCTTGGGCCAGGTAAAACATGGCTGCAAAATGCACAGTTGTTCTTCTTCTTTGGCCAGTTGTTATTACTCCATTTGGTGAAACATTAGAGTATATTCATAAATAAATTTAAAAGGATTAATGCATGATGAATAGACTGTGTAAGCATATTACAGGCATGGTTATTATGTGATATAGGTGATCATAAGTCATGGTTAAATGCAACCTATTGACCAACTGGACTCTGTAAAAGTCTGCAACAAGACATTAGCCACTTGTTAACAGAGCTAGTAATCATTTATTGATCTTCCGTGCAGTATTTATACATCCGCCACCCTAGAAAGTGTGGAATTCAATTCCAGGATCTGCTTTCAAGTCCCACTTACTCTAATGGGGGGCACAAATCTCTCACTTCAGAATGTTGACCTGTCAGAAATTGTCAGGGCTGGCAAGAGGTGAGTGCTGTCCTCAGGTGCATGAGGATCTGGTGCTGTTCTACCAGAGTGCCCTGAGCACTGGGCTGCCTGGCTCAGAGAAAGAAGGAACACAGCTTTTGTGAAGGATGTTGATATTTTTGCATTTGGTTTTGTTCGGGTTAGAAATGAAACACCCACATTTGGAAAATCATCACTAGCAGGTATTGAGACCATCAGCAGGGACAGCCCCAGTGATGGGGTCCCTAAGAGACCACAGCTGGGTGGTGACCACACACAGGTCCTCATGGCTGCAGAAGTCCCAGCCAAAGCTGTCAAAGAAATGAGAAATGAGGCAGACCAATCCATACCTGCTGAATCTTTGTTTACTAATTTCCAAAAGAAATGTTTTGCTTGAATTGTTCTCTCAATCTTTCTTCATCCTATCCAAACACAAGTGAGAAAGCAGAGGGCACCAAGTGTCCCAACACAGTGAGATAAGAAGCAAATAAGATCCTCAAAAGTCAGAGTTAAAATTCTAGAAATCTCTAGTGACCAGAGATTTGGTAATGGTCTCCCTTTGAGAGATGGGTAACTGGTGTTAGGAGAGGGGTAAATTGTCGGAGTGGGTTAGGCAGGGAGAAGGAACAAAAAGGTCAAAGGTGCAGGGAAATGAAAGAGAAAAAAGGAGAGAAACAAGCAGTGTGGGAAGGGACAGAAGGAAAATCAGCCTTGTCAAAGTAAGGCAGTGCAATAATAAATACCTTGGAAAGCCCACAATGCAGTTCTGGAGTGTAGAGTGACACTGGAAAGAGCCCTGCATTTCTCTCCTTCTAGTGGGTGGAAGGAGTGATTTTATCATGAGAGTGAGGAAAAAATGATGGAATGGCATGTTCATGAAGCAACAGAGTGAGGAAATGGAGGACACACAGCCCTGGAGGCTGGGAGAGAATGGCCCTTAATTCCCTGTCTCTCTGTGTTCCTCTGGCTCTGGGCCTCGGAGCACACACAGCCCATCTGATTTAATAAAGGCAGGAAGCAAATGGTGCCGGAGCCATGAGAGACTGCAGAGAGGGGTTGGAGAAGGGTCAAACTCATTTGTCATATGATGGGATGTAGAGTGTGGGGAGGGGGAGATGCTTGGAGGGTTAAGAGGAGTGGAAATAGTTGCAGCGCTGGAAAAATGGATGTTACCACAGCTGACCTGAGTGCTGTGCTGCAGTGTGACTTCTGAGGGTAAGGACAACATCCTGGCCTTTCATCCTCTCCCCTTTCTCACATTGGGATGGGGTTTTATACTTTCATTCTTTACAGCTTATTCAGTGTCCCTGAGAGCTGGCTATATTTAGTGTTTGTAGCACACAGGGACTCAAGTCAGGGGTCCCTGCAGGGCTGCTGCTGCTCCAAAACATCTGTCCTTCACAAACTGATGCTCCCTCCTAACTGTAGCAGGGGCTTCTCAAACTGTGTGTTCCTCAGCAGCAAGACTCCAAATGAACTTTCCACTCGTGTGCAGAGGGACTTCAAAGGGTCTTTGTTGACCATGGCAAGTGATGAAGCACAAACTGGAGAGATAACAAGGGAGAGAATGCTCACCCACAGCCCACACATTGATTCCTCTCGCTTGGTGAGAGCCTAAGGAAAGGTTCTGGGATGGCCACTGTGTCCAGGGGAGTTTTCCAGGTGTCTTGGGAGCAGGAGCAGCACAGGCATCTGCCCTGGTGCCAGACTGGGGGCAAGGTGGTCACTAAGTTCCCATGAGGGGTACCTGGGTAATGCCTGGACTTCAGCAGGAATGGTCACAAATAGATGTCACCCTGTCATTAATGAACTGCCTGAATATATCTCCATTAAAAGCACATCAATAGTTTAAAAAGTGCTTTCATTCATTCCAGGAGGAAGTTCAAGAGTTCTAGGTGTTGTCTTGCATCTCAGGACAAACTTTGCTCATGGCAACAAATCTGTTTATTTCTAATGTTGTCTTTTTTGATTGAAAACAAGTTGTTGTTTTGTTTTGTTTTGGGGTTTTTTTTGTTTTGTTTTGGGGTTTTTTTGGTTTTTTGTTGTTTTTTTTTTTTAATATGAAACTAAAACCAGGCAGTAGGCATCAGGTCAGCAAACAATGAGAATAGATCTGAACTTTCCCTCAGAGATGTTTATTGAAGTTCAAGGGGTTTTTCTCACTCCCTCTTTTTTTCCTGTGAAAGGAAATCCTAAAATAGCTCAGTCAAAACTTTTTCTCAGCATGTTTCTGGTTCAGCAAGCAATTAGAATTATATTGAGTCATAAAGGGTGGGAAAATGCAGTTTTTAAGAGAAATTATTTTCCTAATTTTTCTCCTTCCTAATTTCTCTGAAGTTTTAAAAGTATTTGCAAATTTCAGTGTCTTACATACAGCTCTGGCAGCTGACTGAGGCAGGTACTGTTCCCTGAAATCTCTATTTCTGTCCCCAGTTAAATAAGTAAATTTAATTTGGCAAAAAATCAGCCTGTACCAAACATTATAAACTCACCAGCCCTAAAGATAATTTTTCCTTCTTTGGTGTCTGCTCCATCCACATTGTCTCTAATAAATGGGCTGATGAATGAGAAGGCTCAGGCTGATGGCTGATGCAGGATCAGGAAAACTCTGCAGATTGACACCTTTGGAATATCTTGTCCTGGGTTTACTCCACCATCTGTAGTTTAATGTAGTATCTCTTAGACATACGTGATAACTTCTCTCTTCTGGAGTTCCCTCATCATGGCTCTGCAGAGGATGGCAAAACACCTTTTGGGGTCCTCTCAGCACCCCAAAACCTCACAGCAGGCTGCAAGCACTGGCTGTACCTGGAGTAGGGTAGAGATGAGACTGACAGAATATACTTCAGGCTGACTGATGGAGGAAGGCTGGGTTTTCACTCTTACAAGTGCAAGTGATAAATGGTGAATTAATGCTTATTAGCTATGCTAAATGGTTAAGAGCTGCAGCTGAAATCCTAGGAATGCAGATCCTATCAATTGATGGATTAGTCATAATCTCATACAAGCACTGTAGGACTGGGCTGTTTGAACTGCAACATTTGGGGTGGATTTCCTTGCTTGTTTGGCCCGTTGTGTGTTCAGACACACCAAAGGTACCAAACATGGCCCAAGCAATGGGTTCTGGCTTTTTCCATGCTCCAAAGTGGTTCCTGCCTCAGGCAGGAAGGGTCTCTGAAGCTGTACAGTTAGGATTATGACAATGTAGAGTGAACACTTGGGTTTGGTGCTTTGATTGGAGTGATGTTTTGTCATCCTGCTGCTGCTGATCTTCAGACCATAAACCATTATACATTTAGCATGGGTTTTCCCTATCTTCCTGTAACCTACATTTACTTCCATTTTTCTCTATCAACAATAGCAAAGCCTTTTTAGTCTCTTTACGTTGTTTTAATACATAATTATTTCATCTAACCTTGGATAAGGCACCTGCAGCATTCTGAGAGCAGATAGATCCCCTGAGCAGCAGTGGTTTGTGCTGTGCTATCCCCTCCTTTGTAATTAGGGTTTTCTCCCTTCCTCCTTTGCCCCCCTGGCCTAACGTGTCCTCTTTGCTGCCTTCCCCAAGTCAGACAAACGTGTTCCTTGGAAGGTCAGTGTAACCTGTAGGAAATTCCTGCTGTCTCTGAGCTGGCTCATTCATCACTAGTCATAACCATTCTGGAATGTGAACTTGTAGTCTGTTATCTGGCTACTGCTAGTGATGATGCCTGGAGACGACAGCTTGGTTTTCAAAAGCTGGGTTGACCCTGAGGGGCGAGGAAAACTTGTTTTGACAGAGCAAACATGACACGGAAGCAGCACAAGTGCCAATATGTGCAGGAACAAGGTGTTATTTTCTCAAGGTGGATATTTTTTTTTCCCCCAACTGGGGAAGGCACAGCAATGTATGGGAAACAAAATATTTAGTGTTTTTTCCTTCCCCAGCAATGCAATTAAAGCACAAAGGCTATATGTGTGCATTTTGAATGAGAGAAAAAAGAATAAAGCAGCTTCGTCTGGGAAGGGAGCAAGGTGTGTCCTCCTGTCAGTCACCTGTCCAACAGCTAGGTGAGTTAGTGGTCCTGAGATCCCCCTGCTGTTCTGCCCTTGTTCTCTCCTCTCTTTCCTCACCTTCCCTTTGGGATGTGCTCTCTCTGAACAGGGACTTGCAGGGGTCTCTGGCCCAGTCCTATAAAGAGCAACAATCTCAACTCTTGACCTTGGTGCAGTCATTGTTCCTACATGTTCTGCTTCCCTCAAAGACAGGACAGAACAGATGACTGTGGATATTTCAAAATGTCAGCCTGACATTGTGGCATTAGTATAATTTAAGCCAAGCACTGCCAATTAGTTCACTTTGTTTTCTACTGGCTGAATGTCTTGCATGCCTTCTTTGTGGGGCACAAAGTCATGTGGTTCCATGACACCCCTGATCCTGCTAAGCCACCGTTTCCAAATTGGAACAGCCACATGCTTCTTCCATCACTTGTGCATAGCCTGGCCTGTGTTTGGGAGCTGTGACTGTCACTGGCTGTGTCAGAGAGAAGGAAATGTCTCTGCTGCTCAAGCCATGGTGTGATGTGGCTCTTTTTTGGGAAAAGAGCTTCTCCCTGGAAACCAGGACTGCCACTGAACTAGGAAGGAATAAGCAAAGTGCTGAGGCAAAGCACTGCACGGATAGGAATAATGTTTGTGAAAGCCAGGAGTGGAATTTGCTTCTCAGTAGCCTCTCTCTCTCTTTTTCCCCAATGACATCTGTGGCAGACTGGTTTTAAAGTCCCTGGTTCTGTGTGCTGCTAACACACCTGATGGACCTACATGGTGTTGAGAATGTAAGTCAAAAAGATGGTCTTGAGTGCTTTAGCAGCAGCTTAGGTCTTAGAGAAATCTGTGTTTGAAGGCAGAACCTGAAAACATTTAGCTGAGTAGACAAGAGTCCCTTTCAGAGTCCCTGTAAAGTACTTCAGAAGTCTGAAGATATCTTTCACAACTTCAGTGTGAAGTCGAAAAACACTTGCTGAAGACTTAACAGCACACTGTGATTGTGATAAGTTAAGATGGTTTATGTTTTGATGCTGACAACTCGCTTCCTCTTTGTGCTGGAACCAGTCCTGACCTCAGAGCAGTGTCAAGGGGAGAAGCAGCATCTTCCCGTGGCTGGTGGGAGAGAAGCAGTGGGAAAGTCCAGCCATGGGCAGTCCCATGCAGGATGCTTCTCTCTGTAACTCCCACTGTCCTCCAAGGTTAATTCCACTGCACAGCTGCACTGCTTGGGGCGATAAGGATGCATTAAATAAAAAGGGATTTCCCTCCTTGGGAATCAAATTAGAGAAGTCCAGATGAGGCCAGTTCTTTTATCTCATTTTCACCCCAACAGGAAGTTTAGACACCAGTCCCCAAAGGTCCTTTTCTGGTCACAAACATCTGCGAGGCACTGAACTGGAGGAGTGTGGGGATAGTGCTGATATCCTGGCTGTTGGGAAGATGGACAGTGCTACTCAGTGTCTTGGGAGAGAAAAAGAGGAAGCTGAACTTGCAAACACTGCAGATTGCTTGGAGTCATGGATTAATCCCAGGCGTGAATGGTGGAGTTGCTCCTGGGGAGCAGAGCTGCCAGCAGTAGCACTGTCCCTCCAGCACGTGGGAGGCCCCCAGTCTTCGACCTCTATGCAAAGACCTCAAAATAGGGAAGGAAAAGAAAGAGTACAGCTGAAAGAAAGCATATTTGTCTTGTAAAGTTTACTGTCTGAGCATGGGTCAGACATGGTGGGTTCAAGAGAGTTCTTGGTTCAGTGTTATTCCATGGAGAAAAACAAAAATAACTCCAGCAGAAGGTTGAAAATGCAGTATCTGTCTGGTTTCTGGGTGGGTTTCTCAGCACAGAGCTAATAGGAAAATAGTAAGAGCTGATAAAAATGAATGACTGTTGATCTGTAACTCGAGTGAGAGGAGTTGGTGGTCTCAGTCCAATCCTAATTAGATCAGAGTTCACAGCATGAAAAACCAGCAGTGACCTTGCTACTGCTGTGGCTGGAGCTGGAACAGCTGATGGGGAATGAACTCCCCTGACACAGAACTGCTCCTGAAGTCAGGCTGGAAGGCTCAGCTTCCAGCACGAGGCTGTTCCCATCACAAAAGCAAAGCAGCTGTACAGCACATCAGCTCTTTGTGTGTTTGTTGGCATCAAGATTTGTAAGGCTTTGTTCTTTCTCTGTATCAGACCTCTAAACCCCTCCGGGGACTGGCTGCATTCACCACGAAATCCTATAGAACTGTCTGGTAGCTGATGTAGCAGAACTTCCCTCCAGTAAGTGGCATAAAAAGTAGCACTGATGAGGTGCCTCTCTCAATTTTTTTTTTCTGTGTGCACTAAAACCACCTTTTAAAGTTGGTTCTGCCCAAGGTCAGTTGAATATGGCCAGTGCTACAGAAGCCTCTAATGCTTTTTGCAACAATAATGTCTTCATTGTCTATGCAGCTAAATTGCAATCAGTAGAAATCCAGATGTTTGTCTGGAGGGAGACCATGCTGGGGCATTATTTACCTTACAGCTCACACCAGAGATGCAAACAATAGCAGCACAGTTATCCTCATTTTGGCATTAATCCCGTGAAAACAATGGACCAAATTCATCACTGATAAAATGCCATTGTTTTACTGGAGTCTCACAAGAAGAGACATTGCCTGGTAGAAAGATGGTGTTGCTGCTCTTCTTGGAGAGGGTGGAAAAAGATTTTGTCTCCTTTGATACCAACACAGAGGTCTTCTAATCTCCACTGACACACGAGAACAATTATCAGCTTTTCAAACCCAATACATACAAAACAAGACAATAATCGTAAGGTTGCCAAGTGACATCCTTAGATCATTTCCACAGGCTTTTGTTGTCTTCTGTGTCTGGCCAGAATTCCTTTGGGCTCATTGATGTTGCTCTCTGTGCGTCCCGTCATTTATTCTGTTCGACAGCCAGCGTCAAACACTGAGAAATCCAGCAAAGGAAGGCAGAGGTCAGACTTGTGACATCTTCTGAGCTCCCTGTGTTTGTGTAACCCAGCAGGGTTCATTTCCATCAGGGATGGAAGGAGCAGGATCGCTGCTGCTGGGACTGAGGGTGGGAGCATGGCTGGGAAGGGCTGTGTGCAGGCAGCTCTCTGCTCTGCCTGCAGCTCTCATTCCATACTGGTCTCACTGGTTTCCTGGGAGGGCCCATTCTCTTTATGTATTGCTGTTAGAAGTTTATCTGTGAAATAAACGGGGGAAAAGGAGGAGGGAGAACCTGTAGCATCCCAAAAGGAAACACTTCCCAGTGAGCCACTCTCTGTGAGCTCTTCAGTGGTTGCAGCATGGAGGGAAAGAAGGAAAAGCAGTGAGAATGTTTTTGGGGCTTGCTGGAAAACTGATGGAATTGCTGTGCCTTCTCTGCATGTGGATACATTTTAGAAGCCTGTGTCTGCTCTTCTTCCCAGACTTGTCAGCTGATGGATATTTATGGCAGAGGGACCTCAGTCTTTGTGTCCAGTTGAGAAGAAATTGTCCTTTTCTTCTCCTCACTCCCTGGTTAGTTTTCCTCAGTCTCAGTTCTGCCCACAGCACTGTCCCTTGGGAAAGTGTGGCTAAAGTGGATTTGTTGCTGGAGGCAGCATTGTGACAGCTCCCTTATCTTGTCATGGCATTGTTGGAACTTTCTGTGCCTTTCAGGAGGAGACACTCTACAGGAATTACTCATAAAGAGTTGATTAACTGAGCTAATTGTTTCCCTGATTTCATAAGTTCAGGCCTGGTATTAACTAAGTAGTTATTACCTGCTTCTGATTTGGCAAAGAGCACTGAGGTGACTCCTGATTTTCATCTCCATTTCTGTGCATGTGCTGTGACACTCCCATTTACACATGTGCTGGGAACAAAGATGAAACTTTCATTTATATGGTGGGAACATGTTTGTGAATGCCTGGAGTGTGCTTTGAGAGCCAGGCATAGAAGTTATCAGGTACATTCAGCATACCAAAAATCCCACAATGAATGACTCTAAAATACAGATATTTGCTATTCCTTCTCATGGCCCTAAACGAGAGAGGAAGCCAGAGGTTTTCCCTAAAGACAAGCATTTAAGGTGACTGAAATACTGCTCCTCTATTTATTTAGTTATTGAGCTACTTAGAGTTTGCTGTCTGCACTCCTGATCTAGTCAGGGCCCAGCACATGCAGTAATGGCTCTGTGTGAAGTCAGTTCAGAGCTGTGCACTCTAGCAGAACCTCCCTTGCAGACAGTAAATCACTGTCCCCAGCAGGTTGAGGACAGCTTGGTGAGATAACAGTTCTCTGTTCCTGGAGACTCCAGGCCCTGCCTCGATGGAGCCTGGCTGCTGAGTAAACACTCAGGGAAACATTTTTCTTTTCCTACAGAGCTTGCAATCTCAATAGACCAGGAGAAAAGGGGGAGTCTGAAGGGAAACAGAAGCTGCAGTTGCTCAGCAAACCATACTCACAAAAGCTGTGGTAGAGCTTGGACCCCCATGCAGTTCCCTGCCTTCTGTGAGGTGTGCTCGTGTACAGGCCCAGGGTCACTCTTACTTGAGTGTTCCTTCACTGGAGCAGCACTGCTGTAAGGATCTGTCAGGAGAAAGACAAGAAGAAACAGTTTTGCCCTGAGCAGTCAGTGACCAGGAAAGCAGGAAGTAGTTGTTCCACATTATAGAACAACTCCAGATGGGTCATGGCCTTAGCTGAGCTGTTCTCACAGCATTTCACCTGCTCTGGAGACCTATAGCTCATTTGTGACCATTCTCATTCATTCCAAAATAATTCTGAAAGCTAGAAAGGTGCTTTTTTTGTGTGTGTAGAACCATTTCTCTGAGCACACACAGTGGTCAGAAGGCTGATTAAGACAGTGTGAGCATCTTAGCCAGTTACACAGCCGGAGCTGCTTTCCTGCAACTGGAATTAAGAATCCAGATGATGTGTTCAAGATTTATGGTTTCCACTGGGGTTTGTGCTGCTGACATTTGTTCTGCTTCACACAACGTATTCCATCCCCTAATGAACTCTGTCAGGAGAAGAGAAAATAAAGCCATTGTCTCCTGGCAAACACTGCCTGTGCAGTCACCCTTCAGTGCCAGGCATGAATATGTGAATGTCCCAGAGTGTGAGATATAGCTGGGGGCTGCTGAGGTTGGTTTTGGGGAAAGGAGAAGGCCTTAGGGTGTGTCAATAAGAGAAGGAGATAAAGGAGCTGGAGGTTACTCACAAAAACAGGTTTTGGCCTGTAGCTGAAGGAAGATTGTGAACAGATGGTTCTTTTCCAGATTTCTTGACCCCTGGATTCTCTTCTGCAGCCATATTATTCAGAGAGTGATTCTGTAAGGTCAGAGATTGATTCCAGGTTTTTGTCTTTCTTTGAATACTTAAATTGGCACCAAAATGGGCAGAGGACTGTGTTCACCCTCATGATCACAGAGCATCAAGGTGGGCTTTGGTCTTGCTGTCCTGCTCCTCACAGTGGCATAGGCACAATGTCACCCCTGTGACTGGACATGAGGAACTGGAGTGAAGCTACATAAAAGGAAGCTCAGATTGGGCAGTAGGGAAAGGTCCTTCACCCAGGGGCTGATCAGGCACTGGAACAGGCTCCTGAGGGAAGTGGTCACAGCACCAAGCCTCAGGGAGCATCTGGACAATGCTCTCAGCCAGGTTTAGCTTTAGGTGGTCCTGTGAGGAGGAAGGAGCTGGACTTGGTGATACTTATGGGTCTCTTCCAACTTGAGATACTCTGTGATCCCTGAGTCACTGGGAAATGGACTGAGGGAGGGGAGAGATGCTTCCTGCTGCACAGTGCTCTCCAACAGAGGCATGGAATTTCACCTGCAGAGCATGGGCACTTAGAAATGCATTGTCCTAAGTAGAGCTGAGGGAACTTGGAGATTGGAAACATTAAAATACCACAGCGAAGGTTGCTCTTGCAGTATTTATGATCAGAGTGAAAGCAGAATGTACCAGAAAGCTTCTGTTGGTGTCTCTTAACTCTTCTCATGAGGTTTCCCATCCTTCATCCTCGAGAGCCTGGGAGAATTTGGATAGACTTCAACTACACACCCAAACTTTGTGTGATTATCTGCACTGAACATCTGACCCCTTTTGAGGTTTGGGCATCTTTGGGCAAATGGAATCTAGCAGAGATAAAATCAGGCTTTATTTTTCATGCCTGAACTTCAAAAGTGCCTGTTTTGGTTAATGAAGCTGTGGCATGCCCGTGGGGGTTGTGTGCCTCTGGGGGTCTCTGAGCAGGGCCAAATCTTTTGCTGAGAGTGGTGCTCCTTGCCAGTGTGCTGCCCACTGTTTTTCACAGCTCCATCACTTAAGAACTCTGTTTTCTATTCAGATAGAAATTTTCTCCTTGCTTTTATTTCCTGGATATCTTATGGGAGTGAATTTTACCCCATGGTTATGTTTGCTAACTACTGATTCAGACCCTCTTTTCAGTTGCTGGTCCATTTGTGTTTGTGTTGTGAGGTTTATTATCTCTTACAAGAAAAGCAGTTTCTCAGCTGCTGTAAAATATTATCATTCCAAAGGCCCCAAAGAAGCTATGAGAAATCAGGATGATTTCTGATTTCTAGCTGAGGATTTAGATTCTCAGATGGTTTTTAAAATTCCTCAATTTAAATGAAGTGAAACAGTTAAAGGAGAGTGTTAAATAAGCATTAGTGAGTTGTGAGAAATCTCTGTTATGAGTCTTTCTCATCCTTTTGTCTATATACCAGAGGTCATAAAATTTTCTGGATGTGTTTATAAATCATCACAGTACTTGCAAAGTGTCTTTGCTTCTTGAATTACACCAAAGCAAACTCGCTGAGATTGATGGGCCTTTGACCTGCAAGTTGCATAGGTGTTTATGTCCCAGTGAAGTAGAGATGAAATTGGACCATCTTGATCTGGCAACATTTTTGTCTCCACTTTGAACTGATTTTGTTGTAAGGAAATGACCAGGCAAGGTATTGTCCATTATCTGGGATTCAGTGAGTGCTCACTCTGCCCGTGTCCCCTTCTGCAGTAACACAAACAGCCCCAAAGCCTCTGTACTCCAGGAGAAGAGTACAGATTCCCCACATTTCCATGTGGAGAAAAGAGACCACCGTGTGAGGGGCAGTGTTTTGTGCTTGCTTCCACCCCTCTGCCTCCCCTGAGCCCCATGGAGCTGTTCTGGAGTGCAGAGGGCTGAGAGCAGCATCCTTCCTGCACTGCATAAACACATCGGGGATGGTACACGTGGCAGAGGAAAGGAGAGAAAAGGGCCTAGACTGACAGACAGACAGGGCTCCATAGACAGCCAGACAACAATTATAAATAGCACCCTTTTGAGCTCTGTTTGATGTGTTGCCCAAGGCCAGGTGGAAAATCTTTCCGTTGCTGCCTCTTCAACTAATCGCTTTCCCCTCATTTTTCAATAAAGATTCCAAGTTTGGTCACTTCTTTGGCACATTTGTTTCCCATTAGAATACTTTGTGCTATTTCACTGTGTTATGCTAGATAATTGCTCTAATAACAAACCAAGGGAAAGCTTTTGAACATTTTAGGAAGTAATTTTTTCCCTTATGAAAATTCAGTGAACACTGACAGAGATCTGGGGAATAGCAAAGGAAAGGCAGAGACAAGAGAAAGGGGGAACGGAGTGTATTGACTTTTATTGATGGTATTTCTGCACTTACATGTAAACCACATGCCAAAAATTTAATTGCAGTCCAACTGAATATTTATATAGCACTTTATCACTTTCAAAGCTTTTTAGTGAGTATTGTTCAAGCGAACCTCACGGTATCCTGTGATTAGGGACACAAGGTTATTGTGTTCTGCTGCTGCTGGAGAAATCAGACAATGTCTTTTTTGACTGGCAAAACGGTTGCAAAGCAAAGATAGGAATTGAAGAGGTCCTCACTCTGCTAAACTTCCCCACTTCCCATATATCAAGGGCATGATTGCTTCAAGTGCCCCAGTAATTGTCCAACTCGGCTTCCGCTCATGGCAGAGTGAGTTTTAGCAGAGTAGTGTAGAAGAAAACAATTAGAACATGTTTAGTACTTTCAATAAACTCCCCCTCTGTGTTTGCATACTGCCAAGATGCCTTTCAGAATTTAGTGTGGTCAAGGGGATAGGGAGATAAATAATACAAACCGAGGAAAGGAGGCTTGGGCTGATTTACTGAAGCCTCTTAGCTAAATTCTTTCCACTCAGACTCTGCTAGAGGTGGAGCTTTTGCTCTGCAATGCATGTTCATTTCCCATCTTACACAAAAAAGCTCCAAGTGCACTCAGGACTCAGAGTTTCTGGGATGGAGGTGTTTGAGGTCAGAGACAGATGTTGATGAGGGTGCAGGACACACGAGGTGTGTCCCTGCCTGCCATTAGGCCTTGAGTGGGTTTGTACTTTCCCATCATTTGAAGATTCAGTCCCCTGTTTCACAAAGGTGGAAGGATGGCACTTCCCTCCTTTGGAAAGTGTTTTTAAATCTAGTCTTGAAAAACACATAAGAGCTGGGTTCATATCTGTTGGCTCCTCCCAGAACTAACCTCTGCTCTTGTCTTCAAACAGGATTTTCACTTATTTATTTTCTTCCTTTTTTTCAAGGCATCCAGATATTTGTGAAGAGGGGGAAGGAAATAAGAAAATAATCTTCTGCTAAATTTCACTTATTTGACCTCTGGATTTTGTGCACATGGCCCAGCTCTGATAGCTCCCCTGCTGTGATTCCATGGCCTAGATTTTGGATTTCTCTGTGAGCCATGGTGTCATCCTTCCACTGAGCCAGTCCTGCTGAATCCCAAACACCAGCACAGCAATTTTTCCTGCTGGTCACCCCCCCCCTGCCTTCCCCAGGGCCTTGTTGGTGCCTGGTTTTGGTTTCTCTCTGTTAGCATTGAGTTCTCCTCAGCACAGCAGCTGCTTGATCCTGCTCTGGGAGAAGATGAAGAGGCAGTAAAAGTCATGTGTCTCTCCCCTTTTTTCCTTCTCCTTTCTGGGAAGCTGTTTGGATGTTGCAGGATCCATGGCAGGACATGCTGAATCCATGGGTAAAAGGGGCACTGCAGCCTTCAGCCACTTCTCCAAATTCCCGAGCAGCTGACAATCCTTTGATGACAGCCCCAGAGAGTTAATGAACTAAAAGGGCTGCGGGTTATCTGTTCCCAGAGATTGGGGAGCATGAATTAAATGGTCTTTTGGAAGATGGGAAATAATTATTCTTCTGCTTCAAAGCCATGTCCAATTGAATGATGTCGCCAGCCCGAATCAGCAATCACAATCTCTGATGAAGACCCATTAAACAGATTGGGCTGAGTAATGCACAGGAAAAAATGTCAGGAGCATCTTTAATTCTGAGTCTCTCAACCCTACAATGGTCTTTTTTTCTTTCTTTTATTTTTTTTTTTTAAGAAACTCTTTAAGTGCCTTGAGCTTTTCTACCTCAGCACTTCCAAGCTGGAAATAGCTAGGAATGCATTTCTGCAGCATCCCTGATGGAAAGGTGAGGACGTGAGTAGCCAAGTTTCCTGGGGTATCATCTGGGATATCTGAAGGGTATTGTTTAGGATATGGGAAGGAAAAAAACCTTTTGGGAGAAGGCTTGGGCAAGACCAGTTGGCAGCCCCTCCTCTGGGACATTGTTCTCTAGGTCACTTTCTTCTGGCAGGGGATGGGAAGGAGGGGGCTTCCCCAGGGCCAACACTTCCATACACTTTAAGAGGAGGGAGAGTGTTGAGTGATCTTTACTGAAAGAAAGACACATTCTTCTGTACTTTAGCTATTGCAAAAGTGACATAATGAAGTCAAACATTAGGGCATGATCATTAGGAGAATTCATTAGGAACGCTTGGCTGTACAGTGAAGTCAGTTGGAAGTTATGAACTATAACTCCTTAGTGTTATTGGAGAGAGGAAAATCTTATTGCAGTGGTTTGCTTTTTCACCACATAAGCTGCCACTTAAGGGATGTTGCAGCAAAGATAAACTTTGCTACTTGGTGCATGTGCCAGAGAAGCAGCTCCTTAGGTTGGGCTGCAGGTGAACTGACTGGATGAAGTCCAGCATCTCTTCCAGAGGGCAGCAAGTTACAGAAGTAATGAAAGGAGACTGAGAAAGGCCCTTATTTTGGAATAAAGGAGTTGTCACTGGGGTATGCCTGCTTCCCTAGTGTGGCCTTTACTACTTGTATAATCTGCCTCCCTGTTATACTTCATCTTAATCCCTCACAGATCAATCCTGTTACATCACAATATTCCCAAAACAAATCTGGGAAGAGGCAGTGGCACATGTGTTTTGCAGAGATGGAGCAAAACCCCAGGTGTTTTAGGGCTGTACTAAACAGCAGCCCTGGACTGTTTCTGAGGCTGTAGCTCTGAGGTTGTGTGAGGATGCTGAGAAGGAGCTGTAGCCCCAACTGGAGCATCATCACTCCAAGGCCCTCACACCTGGCTGGGTTTCAGCTGCCCAGCTTTGCTCAACAACCTGTCGTGTCTCATCTGGACCAACCTCACTGGCAACAGTGAAAAGACATTGCTGAGGCAATTTACCCTAAAGGAGACATCCAGAACAGGTCAGATGGTCTGGAAGTGCCAGTTTCTTTCCATTTATGATAACATGGAATTAAGTTTATTGTCTCACCTGTAGTGCTTCAACAGCAATGGAATATACTTAACCTCTAATCTCAGAGGTCAACCTCATTTTCCTTCCCTTCTCACAGAGACCCCCAGATTTCCAGCTATCACAGATGCAAAGTTTGAAAATATGGCCTGAGTGGTGTTTGCCTGGTTGTGCAGCCTGTCTGAAACACAAACCTCAACAAATGCAAACCATGGCCCTCCCATTGGAGACAAGATAACAGAGATGTGTGTATGGCAGGACTGTGGAGGTTCTCCCTGAAACTTGGCTTGGCTTTGCTTCAGCCCAGGGGCAGTGAGGGGATCTCCACATACACTGGTCAAACACCATGTCCTTAATGCCAGTAGTGGATTGTCCACATAAAACCTGGGGGAATGTCATTGGTGTAAAAACAAGTAGGAGTTGAGATCAGGAGGGTTCACTCAGGTCTGGAACCCTGTTATGGGCAAATTGTAGGCTGTGAACACCACAGTGCTCTCTGTCCTGAGTGCTGAGGAATTATGATTTGAAGTCCATTAGCCAAGATTTATTTATTGAAGAACCAAAACCCACTGATATGCCCCACATATCCATGGATCAGCCCTTCTGATGTCCTACTCAGGGCACTCAGGCACTGCAGGTGGGCTGAGCAGCTGATGCAGCCTAGCAAGGAAGTGCTTTACAACAGAAATGGTTGTAACCTCTGAAAAATACCCTGGGAGAGCACAGAAATCATCTGGGGACTGGGAGCCTGCATTGGCTACTCTGGTGTTGGTGACTGACAGGGATCAGAGCCCGTTGTCCTCTCTGGGGTGTGATGTGTGTGGGGAAGTCCTGTGTCCACCCTGATGTGGGTACACTCCAGCTCCAGAGCAAACAATGCCTGCTTGTTTTGCCCAGCAGGTTAAAACTCTGCTCTGGAGGCTGTGTCATGGGGTTGGAATGTGACTCGGTGTGAAAGACTCTGCCGTGCTTTACAGGGGTGCCTTGCAGGGCCCTCTCAGGGATGGGAGGGGAAGGCTGCAGGGCACGTATTCCGTGTGCAGGAACACTCTTCTTTCAGCCTCTCTGTGTGTGGAGGGTTTGTTTTTCTAAAGGTGTTCAGCATTTTTAATCTCTGGTGGGATTTATCCACTCTTCTCTACTTTGCCCTTTGACATGCACTAGCTGAAAATTAGATCTGTAGTTAGCTGAGAAGTTACCTGTGCCAGAAAAAGTCATTCCATGACCTCCATTGAGTATGATGCTCCTGGGAATACCTCCCAAGATTGGTCTGACTGTAATAATCAGAAAAAAAAAACATGGGTAAAGAGGGGAAAAAACCAAATTCCTTGTAAAACATCTTTTGCAAGCAGTTAAATCCAAAGGAACTTCTTCTACCTCTGAAAACTGAAATGACAATTGTTGCTTGTCCTGATTACAGGTCTTTCCTAGACATTGTCACAGTTGGGTTCAGAACATGAGTTGAACTGTGGCCTCCCCGAAAATTACTTCATAATGGTTTGAGAAATAAAGGAGGCAGCGACACTGAGGAATGAGTGCTGTGTTCTGCTCTGGTGGGTTGGGCAGGATTTGGTCTCATGGCCATTCTGCAAAGAGGAACAGTCGAGGGTTTGGACCAATTTGTCCACCAGTGATCCTGGCCAGCCCTGTGTAGCTGGGTAGAATTCACTGGGGTTAATGGGATGCATTCCTCAATGTGGTTGGATGGGAAATTTCGAGATGCTGGAAAACTGCCTTGTGCCAAGCTGGAGTGAAAAATCCTGGAAAATGTCATGTGCTGACAGGCTAAGAGGAAAAAATGTTAAGTTTTGCTCGGTTGAAATGTTTTGTTTTGTATCTATATGTAAAGCTGAGAAAAAGGGGAAGAATCAAAATGAAACATTTCGAAATTTAATTAAACAGCACAGAAAGCTCATTTGAACAGAAAGCAAATGTTCAGTGACTGTTCAAGCAGCATGTTTTGCTTAGTTGGGAATTTTTTTCCCGCAAATATTTTTTTTTTCTTTTTTTCCCTTGTGTCTGGAAATTTAGTGACACCAAACCATTCCTAGAAAAAAGGTTTTGGTTTGGATGAATCTAAGTTTTTGAACAGCAACATATTTTGTGAGAAAATTCCCTGCTGCTTCTGCTCATCAATAAAGTTGATGAGTTTAACCAGTCTCATGGCTGGCTAGGGGAAAAAAAGATCCCCCAGTTAGTGAAGTGGATAAATAACTTGGCACAAAGTCCTTCTCTGTTGACTCAGTTTACTTTGTGGACCCAGGCACGATTGTCATAATAAATTAAAGCATGAACATTCCCATTTGTCACTTCACCGCTTCCTTTTGCTGCCTTCTAACATGTGGTAAAACCATTAGTTTTAACAGAGAGAAAAGAGCAGAGAGGGGCAAAGAATAGTGCTGGAATTACAGGGAGAGAGGAGAAGATTTGCAGGGTGCAGTGGAGGCATTGCTGCAGCAGCTCCAGTTGTGCATTTATGGGGCATAGTCTTATCAAAGTCATTGGGGTTTGTCATCTCCCTCTGCAGATATAAAGGACATTGTGGTTCTTCTGGGACTCACTATCAACACCTTCCAGTGCTTAGTGTAGCCCCAAATCTAAGGGGAAGACTCCTCTGGTCATGCCATGTCCCAAGATTTTAATGAGCTGTGTCCTGCACTCACTAGTGTTCCTTGCTGTCTCCTCAGCTCTGCACAGCTTCTCCTCGTTTTCCTGTGCCATCCTCTGTGGGAATTTCCTAAAGCTAAAGGAGGATGTGTTCAGATCAGGCCCCTTGTTGACAAGGTGTGAACAGATTAATGGCCATCCCATCCCACCTGGCCTACTGGGCTTTCCGGGGAATCCCGCTCTGAACGGGAGCCTGCAGGAACAGAGGGCTTCAGCTCTAAAGAGGAGCAGAGGTCACATTCACAAAGGGAGAAGGGTGCAGGGGGAGTGTTTATGTGTGCTGGGAAGCTCGGAAGAATGCGAGTCTGGGATTTGAAAGCATCCCACTCCTGAATTATGATTATTTATTGTCATTATAGTGCCTAAGGGCCCAGCCTCGTTGTGCTGAGGACTCTGCAGACATAAAATGAAGGCAGAGCCCCTGCCTTGAAGGTGAGTGAGGAAAACCTCCCTAAAGGGGGCTGGGAACAGGTGTGGCACATATCCATCAACCTGATGAAGCTGTTTACAGGGTGTGTGTAAGTGTGGGCAAGTGTAGGAGAAACAGCAGGAGAAGGAGAAAGTTGGATGTCAGTTTTCATCTCCCTGGCTCCCCTTCTAAAGTGAAGAAGGGGCTTCACTTTTTTGTATTAATTATTTTTATTCTCACCTTTCTTCTCCGGTAATGATTATCCACAGGTAAGATAAGAATTAACAGAGCATTTTTAGTGGTTTTGCTAAAAATCTGGACGCTGAAAGACGTGATTCAATAATTTATTCGCTATCTTTGTGCAAGTCACTTCTACTTAGACTTTTCTGAAAGGTAATTCAGTACCTAGACCCCAAAATCACTCTTTAAAATATAGTGCTTTTGATCTTTTAGTGCTTCAGTTTTACTTAATCTGTGTGGATAGGAAAGCAAAAGAGTAAAGAAAGAAGTTTTTGCATGAGCAGTAGGTTTAATGAAGCCTGGTGTCCCTATGGACTTGTACCTTCTGTCTTACAACCCAGCTAGCTCATGACATTCCTGTCCTTGCTGTGTCCCCAACACCCAGGACAAGGCATGGAATGTGTTATTTGGAGCTTTTGGGTCCTGCTGCTGCTCCTGCCAGGGAAACTGCTGAGTTTTCAATGCCTCTCCTTCATTTGGAAACTCTTGAAACCTCTGCCCCTCGATCAGGTTTGTCCAAGACTGGACTGTGGGCCCCAAAGTTGTGACATCAGCATCACACAGAAGGTGGGATTTTTAGGGGGAGTTGGATTTGTATAGGGATTCACTTCGCTCCTGGAAACCTGGGGATAAAAATTGCAAGATATTGAGGAATGCTGTGCTTGTTATGGGTTAATGAAATAATGAAGCTCATAAAAGAGGGGAACAGAGTATTTGGACCTCAGTGGGACATGGTGGTTCTTGAGTACTTCAGACAGAAAAAGGAGCAGGAGAGAAATGTATAAATTTTTTCTTTTAGTTCTTAGAACAATCACCAACAAGAAGAAACTTGGCTATTCTTAGTTACATCTCAGGGCTCTGCATAATTTTTCCTTCTGAATTATGGAATATGATAGCTTTTATTAAATCCATTACAATTACAGCCTCTCTGCTGCACAGATTTAGAATATGGAATAACTAGGGTGCATAATTTCAAATAAATATTTAAGATTTTGATGCGTGATACAGTTTTAGACTCTTAGGAGATTGAATTATATTTCGATAGGGCTGTTTTCTTCTAATTCACACAAACTTTCCTATCCAGCTACTTTATAGTGCTGGATGCTGTTAAAAAAATAATTTCATTTTGGGAAAAAGATCAGGGATGGTGTTGTTTTGCTCAAGATTTTGTCTATGGTGGTGATTTGGGTCTTCTATAAAATAGCTGGACAAGAAAAATCATAAACATTTTTTTTAAAGTTTAGACTAATGTTATGATGAGCATGCAACTAGAAAAGTTACAAATAAAAATTTTGTCAAAAGATTAAAAAGATTACAACATTCAGACAAGGTGATATTATTGCAAAATTTGGATTGTGCCTCTTTGCAGGGGACCCAGGAGTAACAGGAGAACAGGGAATCTGAGCATGGCTCTTTGTCTGGATCTCCAGCAAGTGGCTGAGGGTGGGTTGTCCCTCCCTGGTCTGCAGTGCCTTGGCTTTGTGGTGGCTGCTTCCTAAGCCCCACTAGAGACAGGAATACCTGATCCCCACAGGAGCAAGGACAAGGACAGTCAGAAACTCCCAGAGAAGGCTGGCAGAGACAGCTCACCTTGCAGGTGTCCAGGTACTTAGCAGAGGAGCTCCTGAAGAACCACAACCTCATCACCTCTTTGAGGAGCAGGGGTGGCAATTTCTGAGCGTGAGGCCAAGAGGGAAAACCCCCTGTGGATGACTCCATACTCCTCCTTTGTCTTCCCCACACCTGCTCCCTCTTCCGCTCTCCCCACCCACCCTCCAAGAAGATGCTCTGGGTGTTGGCTTTGCTCCGTTGCCAGTGCTCTGCGGAGACGTGTTAATTATGACTGGCAGCTTTTAAAAGCCCTGTTTCAACACCTTGCTGTCACCACACCTCATACTTCAGCAGCTTAGCACATGTTCCAAGGTGTTTAAAGAGCTTCCCGTGAAGCCCTTTTCCAGGCACCAACCTCTTGCCAGGAGCAGTAGCGCTCCTGACCGCACTTTTCTGGCTGCGACCTTGTTGGTGTTTGCCTAAGACATGTAAATGAGCAGCGCGGTCGTTAGCGAGAGAAATGTGTAATGTTTTCCATTGTGTGGCAGGCTCGGAGCTGACAAGAGCCCAGCTCGTGTTCCAAAGTCTAAAGCAGTTGGCAGGTTTCTCAGTACCAGTTTTTTATGCCCCCGAGTGGGTCATGGAGCGGAAGAGGGGGTGGAGAGGGAAGGAGAGGGAGGAATGTGTGTGGATGTGTGGTGGGGGGAGAGTTAGCAGGAGAGAAGGGCCATTTGCAAGCCACCAGCTCCGAATGTCACTTGCTGGGCCTTGTGGTGGTGCTGAAGGGCCCGTTGGAGCGTTTGATTGACTTGAGGCTTGATGCTGCTTGCCACTTACCAGCACTTGTCTTTGCTCATTAGCAAGGGGATTGTGGGCAAATATTTAGATATTCAAGAGAGGAAATGTTAATCTCTGCAGTGTTCACTGAATATTTAAATGAGGCAGCAGGCAGTTCTGCTCTGTGTTTGACCTAGACTTCTAGTGCTGAGCAAATGCCTCAGTCTTGGGATGAATTTAGTCCTGCACCTCCCTGTTCTTGGGGTTAGGGTTGTGGGGTGGAGTCCAGACCCTCTCAGAAAAGGCAGCACAGTCACAAGCCCAGCCAAATGTAAATGGCCCAGGAGCTTTGATCTGGCCAGTTTTAGGCACAAAGAATTGCAGTCCCCATGGAGTCAGAAGGACATTGGCTTGTTGCAGGCACTCTGCTCTAGCGAGGACATGGCTTTGCACTGGAGGTTGAAGGTAACAATGACTGGTGGACTGGGCTCTTGGGGTGCTCTCTTTGATAGAAAATGATGACAATAATGACATTTCCTTGGGGTTTGGACAGGCAGCTCTCCCAAGTAACAGTATTAATTAAGAACTTCAGGTATTTGGAGGTAAGCATGACATTAGACCACCTGTGTCATTGGAGTATGGATTCAGGTGGGTTAGTCTGCTTTGACACACTTGAAGCAGATAATTAAAGTGTCTTGCACCACATTAATACCCAGAACTTTTCTTGGTATTTGCTCTAAATTGGCATAATTTCAGTTTTCTTTCTTCATTTTTTCATTGCTAACTGCCAGCATTACTCTAAACAACAAACATGGAGGCAGCAAAATCTAACTGCAGAATGTTGCAGCGTTATAGGAGATGAAAGTTGAAGTAGCAGTTCCCAATATAAGCACTCAAATCTTGACTATTTTATGTCAGAATCAGATCAGGAATTTTCTGTGTAGGATGTATATCCTTTGGGATATTTAACATCTACTGTAGTTCCTTAGAGAAAACTCTAGACTACGAGTTATGAGAATTATATTATTGTATGGGGTTAAAAGACAAATATATCCATATACAACTTAATAGAAGAAGGGCCAAGAGGATTAAATCTGGCAGCTGCTTATTTAATTGAAGCTTTAAAGGAATATAACCTAAAATGAACAAGGTATCACCTTTAAAAGGAGTAGGTGGGTTCAGAACCTGCGAAGTGCTGAGCATCTACCCTGACCTGGCTGTATTTCTGTGTTTCACAGTCTCTGTATTTAAGGCAATTCAGTTAACCTGGAATTATTTTCATTGAATTTTATTCAGTTACAACAAAATTACCAAGGAAATTATTTACTTATTCCTAAATACAGTCACTGGCTACATCCTGACAGGATGAAGTGAAAAACATTTATATAGATTTTATTATTGATGGAGTTACTAAACACAGTTTATGTTTTCTGACTCTCTTATTCCAGTAGCTGCTAGTCAATTAAATATTTCTCCAGTAAATTTGAGGCTTAGAGAATCACTTGGGATTTGTAGAACTCCTTTTAGTGGGAATTAAAAGCCAGTTACTGTAGGTTTAGGCATATCTGACAGTTCCAACCCTCTGTTCACAGCTGTGCCTTCCTACCTGGGATCTCTTCCTGTTTTTTCCTTGGGCATTTTTTCTTTTTGTCTTTATTAGTCTTTTTCTTTCTGTCATAGCATTGCTCTGGGGAGGACAGCCAGTCCTTGTTCCACTCTCCATTTGACCTTCACTCGAGGCAGGGGGTCAGGTTTGCAAGGCATGGTTTTATTCCGCACGGGCCGGTTATCCCCTGGGAATGAGAGGCAGCAGAGATCTCTCTGGAGCCAGCAGACATCAGTGATTTCAGACACAGCCACAGCTTTTAATCACTCCCCTGCACATAGACTGGCAGGCTGGTGGTGATAGGTGGAGATCCCACGTTTCTGCCATCTGCTTTCACCGTTTTGGCTTTTTTAGGTTGGCAGAGCAGTTCCATGTGCTTAGGAAATGGCTGCGTGTGTTGGGTTTGTGCAATGCCCTCTCTGAGCTGCTTTCACTGTCAGAGTTCTGTGCTGCTGCTCCCCCTGACTCAGGCTGGCACGGTGCTGCAGGAGCCCTGGCTCGTGGCTCTGTGCAGATATAGGGCACTCGCTGCTCTAGGGGGTGACAGAGCTGGGCGAGAGCAGCCCGGCCCTGCTGCGCCCGCAGTGTCAGCTGCACTCAGAGCATCACACCCAGCCACGAGAGCTCCTGGGACTGCTTCCACCGATCCACTCACAGCTTTCCCTTCTCCTCCCTCTCCCCTGCCTGCAGCCCCTAGCACTGCAGTGCTGAGACAACATGTGGGGGCAACAGGAAAATAACCCTGGAAGAGTCCGACACCAAACAAATTCCCACCAGTGGAGCGCAGCTCCTGCACAGAAGCATCCTCATCTTTGCACTACACGTGGGTTGTTCTCCAGTTGCTGGGACACCTTCCACTAGACCAGGCATTTGAATTTAATCATTGTAGTCTTTTCTACATTCTTCCCTCCCATTTAAGATCTGTTTCTCGGCTGCTAGTGCCAGACTGAAAATCTTAATTCAGAAAGCAGCTGAGACTCTGCAGAGTCACAGAAAGTTTAATCTCTGTCACTTCTTGAATTCTACCTTTGATGATTCAAATATAAAATGAATTCCCTATTACTTGTTAGAAGCTGGTGTGAAACAGATCTTTTTTACTTGCTGCTATCTAGAGAAGTTTGTCTGATAAAACATTGTCACCAGGCTGAGACAGTTGGTGCTGTTCAGCTTGGAGAAGGTTGTTTGGAGATCTCACAGCACCTTCCAGCATCTGAAGCGGCTACAGGGAGGTCTGAGAGGGACTGTTCATCAGGAACTGTAGTGACAGGACAAGGGAGAATGGGTTCAAAGTGAAAAAGGGAAAATTTAGGTCAGATATTAAGAAGAAATTATTCCCTGTGAAAGAAGTGAGGCCCTGGCACAGGTTGCTCAGTGAAGCTGTAGCTGGCCCTGGATCCCTGGAAGTGTCCAAGGCCAGGTTGGACAGGGCTTGGAGCAACCAGGGATAGTGGAAGGTGTCCCTGCTGATGGCAGGGGGTGAGATGAGATGACTTTAAGATCCCTTCCAACCCAAACCATTCTGTGATTGATTTGGACAGGCAGTAACATGCTAGGACAGATTCACTGTTGGCTTGAACACCCATTTACAGGGGCAGGATGGATTCTGTGCTGCTGGAACTATTCTTCTTCCCAAAGGAATTTACATTCCCTTTAGCCCTCACTGCTGACTTCCTAACAGGAATTATTGCATGGACTTTTACATAGCAGTGGATGTCAGTCCATGTGGAGAGACTCTCCTGTCCCCAGGATTGTTCCTCTCCTGTTTTGTCCCTACATTATGCTGTTGTTGCCTCATTGATTTTGGTCTTTGCTGTTGTTGGTTTGGTTTAGTTATTTTACAAAAAAAAAAAAAAAAGTAATTTAAAAAAAAAATGCACTTTCCCTTCATCCCCAACCAAACTGAGAAACCAGAAACAAAGCAGGCAGTTTGTGATCCTTGATTGCATGTGGCAGGAAGAAAATATTGAATTGAGTTTCCAGTGTGAGCTATTGTGAACTTGAAAGGGACGTCGTCAAGTAGTTTGATTTTCCCACAAAGTGTTGCAACCTTCCAAAGAGAGGAGAGTGTCTTTTTGGTGTGGTGTATGCCAGGCTCCAGGAAGGAAAATGCTGCTGAGGCAGTGCCAGCTGGCTGTGATCCCAACCTCCATTCCCAAAGCCCAGGCCATGGCATGAGCAAGGCTGGCATGGGAGTGCAAACAAAAGAAACTCGATGTCTTGACTGCAGGCTCCCTTTGGAACAGCTCCCACATGAGGGAGGGGATAGCAGATGAGGAGGTGGGTGAAAAAAAATATTTTCCCAAGTAAAAACCATTGAAAAAGAAAAAGCCAGTGAAGCAAGTTGTTGACAAAATATGGAGTTCTGTGGAAATCCAAGACTCTGGGGAGCAGTCAGTCTCAGTGAGAGATTTCAGCAGGAAAAGTCTAAATCCTTAATTTTTACAAGTAGCAGAATGGTAAATGTTGGCAGTGTTGAAATATACTGATAATAATTCTATTTCAGGTTTTTTATGGGATGGTAAATTTCTAATTCTAAGATGGAAACGTTCCATTTGTTTGCATTATATTTATTATTATATCAATATTAAATCCAGTAAAAACAAAACTGTTGATATCAAAGTGAAACCTTTGAGCTTTAGTGGACAAGCTGTCATTCCCTCAGGGTTGCTGGATTTGGGTAATTCTCAGTTTTCAGTTTCAGGTTCTGGTTCAGTGCAGTTAAGGAGTTTATTTCTTTGATTATGAAGATTCCTATGGAAACTGCTTCCAGACCAGTTTAACCAAAGTCTGCTTTGGAAGCATTTTAACTGTGGAGACACAATTTAATCTTTCCATGTATTCAGAACAAGAAGAGGACCTAGTTAAAATATATATAAAACACTTGGGTTGTAGTGTGAGGGTCACTTTACCTAGGATACAGCACCATCCATCCTATGTGAAAGGAAACAACTTTGTGGGAGGGAAATGCTCCCATTTTGTCTGGAATACTTATTAGAAATGCATAGGAAGGATGAAACATGTCCCAGAATTCCTTGAGGTTCTCAGGAGCAGGAGATACATCAAGGAGTTAAAGGTATATTTTGAATCACTGGAGAAGGAAGGGAGGCAGTCAAAGGGAAGAGGAAATTTCCAGAGCAGCTCAATATTCCTTTGCTCCATCTTTCTTCTTTTGCAGTAAAACTTGCATCAGTTCCTGCTGCAGCCTTTTCAGGTAATAAAGGTGAGGCACTTGGGTGCCAAGAAGTGGGAGTATGGATGGATTACATGGATCACATCCAAGAGCTATGGAGAAATAAAAGGTCCAAGGGATGACTTAAACAAGCACCCTCTATGAGGTTTACTAGTAGTTTACTAGAGACAGTTTTTTCTAGCTCTTCAAGTAATAACCAAAATTGTAGTTTTTAAAAGTTTTTGTTTGGGTTTCTTGGAGTTTTTTTTTTTTTTCATTTGTGGCAAACTTTTTGCAGGCAAGAGGAGGCAGGACTGGGCCAGACAAGATTGTACTGAGCTGTGCAGTTGAGTGCTGTGTGTTGTCTTGGAAATTACTGACTGCTGGGCTATATTTCAGTACCTGGTAACTAAAAATGGCTTTGTGGTCAGAAAGCCATTGATATTTGCTTCAGAGGTAGTAGGTATTGGCAGATGCCCAATAAAAGGCAGAACAATTATATTATCTGTCAGGGAGACAGGATGGTGGGTTTTAGGACTGCTGCCTTGTTTTATGATGTAGATGCCCACATCTGTTAATTCTATTCTTAATTACCTGTATCAGTCTGGGTTTGCTGCTTTTGTTTGATGCTGTGTTTTATCTGCAATTGCCTATTTACTTTTTTTTTTTTTTTTTGGAAAGCAAAAGATGTAAGAGCAGCTTTTGGAGTCAGTCTTTATTGACTGCCAGTGCAGTTCCTGGTGACCCTGACCAGCACCAGGAGATTGTGCCCAGGCAATAATTAGTGTGTCACAAGAACCCCCGTGTGGACCTGCTGATCACTCCAACATCCCACAGAGCTTCCTTTGCTTCCAGGGGAGCTGAGCAGAGAGGAAGAGCCAACAGGCCTTTCCTATCCCCTTGGCTCTCTGCTCTGTTCTCAGCCACCCAGATCTGTTTGTGAAATAGATCCTGGTGTTTCATTCCTGCTGGGCTTTTCTTTAGGGTCAGGTGTGTCCTAAGCCCCCTGCTCAAGAAGGAGCACCTGCAGTGCTGTTTTCTCCTTTGTGGTCGCAGGATGTTGGTCCTGCCCCACGTGGGGTTTGTGGTGAGGAGACCCCATCCCTTTTACCTTGGAAGGTAAAGGGAGCTCCCCAGTGTGAGGGCTCCTGCCCCTGTTCCTGCTGGGATCGAGGTGTGGTGTTTCTCCTGGTGTGTCACTGGGGTTTATGGCCCTGCAGTGACGCAACTCTGCAACGTGCAGCCTTGGAAGATACGATCAGGACAAACTGAGATCTTGGAGCTCAGGCCCCAACAGGCAGCTGGTGATCCTGATCACCTGAAGGGCAGGGAATGCTGTGCCTGCACACACCCTCTTAACGAGTACACACTCTGAAATTTACATTTTCCTTTGCAAATTTGCCCTGAAATGGCTCTGAACCCAGTTCAAAATGACCTTGGGTCTCTGGCTCATGAACTGTTTGTAGCTGGGAGTGGATCCACCCGCAAATGTCGGTGTAAAAATGCCACATCTCCAAGAACTAACCCAGAAATAACTACAACTGTTACAGGAGACATTATCAGCTCTTTGTTTCTTTCCCTTGACTTCTTACTCTCCTTTCATGAATCTCTGAAGCTGTTTTGGAAACCCTAATCCCCAGTAAGTCCCAGAAAGGGAGAGGCAGCAGTGCTGGAGGGAGCTGGCAGCGAGTGGAGGAGCGCTCGCATGGCCTGAGGACCGCTGGCCTCGCCAGCCTGTCCCATCCTGGCATCTGGCACAGGACCTGGCTGCTGGACAGATCAGGACATGTTTGGCCAGGCCTGTGACTGTCTGCCAGCCATCCCCCAGGCCTGTCTCCATGTATCCCTGCATTTCCACATTCCTTCCTCTTTTTATGTGGACATCTTCCTGCGCCTGTGTCTCCCCTCTCCCTTCCCTCAGACATCACTGCAGTGTGTGCATTATTCTCAAATGAATGATCTTATTCTGATAATTCTCTGCCAGAGAGAGAAACTTTTTTGTTCTGTTTTTTCTCTTTCTGCTTTTCCTCATACTTCCTTTTCTGCTTTCCTTTATCAATCCTCTGCTCCTTTTCCCTGGCTCTCCTGATCTGAGCACATTACTCCCACTAAAACCAACGGCTTTTTACCTGCTAATGGGAGAGCTGTTCTCTCCTGTCCTTTGCTCTTTGGCAGCCCCTGAACTTTGCTATTTCTTGTGGTGTTTAAGTCTGGAAACTCCTTTGGCAAGCACTGGTGTAGCACAGGACTTGCCTGCTCCATGTGTTTGAGTGGATACACATAGCTCCTCTTGGATCATCACACCTACACACTGTCACAGTTCAGTCCTGAAAGCCCTGCAGAGCTTTCACTGAACATCCAGCTACAAAATGAATTTTATGAGCCATATTATGGGTATGAAGCAGTTTTTATTAGGGAGGAATGTGCCAGGGAAAACCTTGCAGTAAAGATTTCCCAGTAGGAATGCACACTGTATCCTATTTTCAGTGGATGTAAGAGGTGGTTCTTCCCTTATTCCTACTTCTCATGAAAGCTGAACAAATTTTGCATTTTTAATCCCTTCTCTGTGTAGAAGCTCTGGTGAGGCAGGTGATTGAACCTTAGTGGTGTTTGCTCCAAAACACCAAATCAGCAGGTGCTGGATCCCTAAACACTGCCCATGTGCTTTGTGGAATAAAGACTCTGAAGAAAGGAGAAGGAAAAAAGCAGCTCTGTTTCCTTATTGCCACTGAATTCAGAAGAAAACAAAAGGCTTTAGTTTGTTGAAGAAAAGCAAGGCCAGCTTTAGCAATGTCTATGAACCCAAAAATATGTTTCTGTGTTGGTATTTTTATAGAGTTTTGGGCTTACTTTATTTGCATATATTATAACCTCCCTACTGACTAAACAAGAGATGCCCAGCTAAGCAAACAAGCCCCAGGGTGATGGGAGAGGGAGAGAGAAAGGAGAGCAATAGCAAGAGGGGAAGGAAAAGAGAGGTGGCAATAGGAAAAGGGTAAACAGACAAGCACTAATTAAGGCCTTCATCACAAGCAGGGAGATGTGCGAGGCTGACAGTCAGTCAAGCAGATAAGGGAAGATGAGTTAAAATCTAGCCCCAGGTTTTGAAGGCCCCAGGGCCCTGGCAGACAAGAGCACAGTGAAGCACAGGAAGCCACTGAAAGGTCATTTGCATGAAATGATGTTCAGGATCTTTGCTTTTGTTGTTGCCCTGATGGTTTTAACCCGTTCCTGGCACAGGAGATACCGCAGAGCTAAGACACTGCACGTGGCTGGAAGGCTTCTTTTGGTGGCCTTTCAGGGACCATTTCTCCAGGGAGTATGTGGGGAGGGAGAGAGGGTTTGCTTCCCACTGAGGAAAAGGGGAGCTGAAATTCCTTGGCAAGGGATGGCCTCACTCTCCAGCAGAGCATGAAAGGGAAAAATCATCAGAATAGGAGACTCTGGGCATGAAATGAGCCACAAGCTTGACAGGCTGAGGGAAGGTGCAGTGACCTGCATTGGTCAAAAACATTCAGATATTCGAGACATTGAGTTTTGTGCATCTTTCCAAGAGCCCTGGACACAAATGGAGGTTTCCATTCTGGAGCAATGTCAGAATCTATCGTCACTCGCCCTTGCTGTGGTGCCACAAACACGTCATGACTGTCAGGAGCACTGTGCAGGTGGCTCCTGTCTGCCCCTCCAGCTGCAATTGAAAATACATCCCAAATTTTTTGCTTAGCAAAGAATGGGCAAATTGTAGTTGCAATCTCTTCTCCCTGAGCTGCTCCAGGAAATAAGATCTCGCTCAGCTCTCGAAGGGAATTCTGACACTCTAATTATTGTTACATGTTCTCAATGTGCTTAGTCATTTAGGCAGGTTGTAATTCTTAGTGACACGGCAAGAGAGATGAGCACAGAAGTGCTCCCCACTTTGGAATAGTCAGGCAGCCTCACACGCTTCTTTCCACCCCCCACTTGAGTTTAGACTTTTTGGAAGTCACAGTTGTTACTATTCTGCTTTCCCTTCTGAAACAAAGGCTGGTTAGAGCCAAGGTGAGTAGATTAAATGGGGATCTGGGCTACTGGACTTCTGGGTTCTGCTCCAAACCACGGCCACTTTATTACTGCCTGACCTTCAACAGCTCATGTCAACTCCCTGAGTAATGTATCTCTGCCACAGCAGGGCAATAAGCTGTACTTGCCTCCCGGACTGAAGATGATTGCAATGATTGTCTCAGGGATTGCTGGGTTGCTCTGGGATCCTTGGGTGGAAGGGCTGGTGAAGGTAAAGCGGTGGCTAACAGCGGAGCAGTCAGTGGTGAGGCTGGAAGTTCAAACTCCAGGCTTAAGGCCAAACCATGTTGGGAAGCCAGTGAGGTCTTGAGAGATGTCAGCCTGTTAAAGTGTCAGATCTCACAAGTGAAATCTCACTGAGGATTTCCAGTGGGGTGAGCTCCATTCTCCATTTAGATAATTTTCAAGTAGAAACCCCTTTCAGTTTCATATCAAAGCTGGAAGATTCCAATCTGAAGTCCACCTTAGACCGAGGCTGAACAGACCAGGGGTCTTTTGGTTGGCAAGCTCCTGGGTTTTGCCACTAGAACCAGTGCTGTCCAAACCAACCACTCCCAGTTCAGGTGTGAAGGTTCTGGCTCAAGCCCACCAGTAGCAGATAATCTTTTGTAGTGCTGTGGCCACAGCTTTCCCAGCATGGTGGTGTTTCTTTCCATTTCTCTGCTTCTAGGACACAACTCATCATGAAAACAGAAACTTTTTTCTTTTTTCCTTAAAAGATGACAAAGACACTTTCCCAAACTTTCCTTCTGTTTCACTTTGCTTACAGCTCACCCTGCATTCCAATGCAGTGTTAGGGCATGCTAAGATCCCATTTAGGGGAATATTTTTAAAAGCTCCCGTGTGGAATCAGTGGAGATGATGGCATGTAGGATTACAGGTAATTGTTCTGTGTTATGAATACAGTGTCATGACTGAGAATGGACTTGTCTAAAGCAGGAGCTACGAGCACATAGAGGAGTAGCAGGATACAGATAGCCCTTGGCTAACTGCTCATTGCTCCTGCTCTCAGTAGCATTTTAAAAGGCCACTGTCATCAAGTAATTTTTCATCTAATTCACTGTATGTAATAGCTTCTTTAAGAGCCTGGAAATTATTTTATTTGCCCTTTTACTCTGGACAAACAGCAGTTTCTTTTTCTTGGCCTAACATTCCATCGGGAAGACAAACCCAAGCCCTGTTCAGAATGTTTTTGCTTCAAATTTCATATAATGCCAGTGCTAGCATCAGCCTGAGAGGAAGAGAGTTCTGAAAGTGTGATTAATCTGTTCAACATATGACCTTGAAAGCTGAGCAAGTGGAAAGGAAATATTGATTATTAAAGGTGAGGTCTATGGTTTGGAAAGCAACTTTATGTTGGTGTAGTAAGAGAGATCAGTGAATTCATATGTTGAGGGAAGTAATTTGTATGAAAGAAGAGCCCTCATACTCATTTAAGGAGGAAATATGTGTTGTTCCATTCTGTGTTTTATGGGAACATGCTGCTGTTGAAAGACAACCCTGTACAAGTCCTGCACTGTAATAGTCTAAACTGATCCTGTACCTCAGGGCAAAACACAACCTGGAATTGCAGATTTCCCTTCATACCTGTAGCAGAGATGCCAGGGCTGAGGATGTGGAATGGACTCTATAAAGCAATTGGAGGAAATATTATCCTGCTGCTTTCCAGCCATTGGATTTGGCTGTCCAGAGTGAGTCTCCGAGAGAAGATTTCACCCTCCTGGGTGGGGCAGTCTTGTTCTCCAGGGACCACGCTGCCCTTGCCAGGAAGAGCAGCTCGGGCATCCAGCTCACTGAGTGAACCAGGGGGAACTCCTGGTTCCAGCAGGCTTTAAGTAACCTTGGGAGTAGAACTAAGCAAAACATTTGCCAATGGCAGCGGTAGAAGTTGGAAAAATACTGACGTATTGTTCTGTCCTCTCTTTGCTCTTCAGCAAATGTGCCTAAACCCCTGCGATTCTGGGTCAGGGAGAAGAATCAGCCAGAGATTTGTTATAGACCTGGAGTGTGTTAAAAACCACTGAGCTATTTCCAACTCTCCATTTTTCAGTTCTCATTTTAAGACAAGGCCAGCCTCTGCCATGCCAGCGTGGTGTGATCCGTGCCCAGCAGTGTGGCACAGGGTCGGAGAGGTTCACTCCCCGCAGGGAGTAGCTTGTGATTTCCCAAAGCCCAAGCAGGCGATTTTTCTCTCTTTCCCTCTCTCTTTTTTTCCCCTTTCCGCCTGGGAAGGATGCAGCATCACAGACCTTGTCACCCGGAGCTTAGAGGACAGCAACCATATGCCTTCCGACCTGCCCTTGCTTTTCTAGGAAAGCTTCAGCCTGCTGGGCATTTCCTATCAGAATCGTTAAGGGAGAAGGGCTGGGATGTGGCCCAGGCTGGCGTTCCTCTGGTGCTGAGCAGGGGTGGAGGGAAGAGGGAGGGCGGCAGGGGAGCGTGGCAGGGGGAGGAGGGTGAGGAGACCGGGCTGCCAAAGAGGAGGAGGAGGGCTGGAGGAGAGGCGAGATTGGCATCTTCACGTGCAGGGGACTGGCCAGCGCCGGGACAGCCTGATGAGCCCGCGGGCCCCGATCTCTCGGCTTGCGCTGATTGCAGTGATGGGCCTGTCTGGTGGCTCGGACACCAGCGCTCATTATCGCGCTCCGCAGCGTTCGCAGCGGCGGGGGAAGAAGGGGTGGAGGAGGTAAAGGAGCCCTGGAGTCACACGCACACACAAATCAGAGACAGGAAAGGCAGAGAAACAGCTTTGGCTCCAGGCTATTGATTTTGTTCCGTGACACTTGCTCATTTCCCACTTAGTGCTTCTCGCTGTAGTACCTTCCCGCTCCGGCTGCAGCGGCTCTCCGAGGAGGAGGAGGAGGAGGAGGAGTGACCTGGAGTGGCAGGGGCTGAGCAGCTGATGGCTTCATCCAGTCATCTGGAGCCATTTTGGAAGCAGTCTTGAGTGCTTGCAACAGCACACAAGCACTCCAGCACATCTCCACACTCACCAAGATGCTTCTAGGTGCTTTTCTCATTGATGTGCACATACAGCCTCTCCGTGTCTGTACCTGGGCTCCTTCAGGTGATCTTCCAAAACCTCCTTTGCTCCCTCAGCCTCTCCATCAGTCTTGTCCTGCTGTCAAGGTGAAAGAATCTGGAGGCAGAGCTATCCAAATAGTCTTCCTAGAGAAGTGATGCTTTTTTGGAGGTATGGCCCCAGTGTTGCACTGTCACTATTAAAGCAGCAACTTTATGTTCAGTTGCACTTGTGGGCCAAAGCGCTAGTACAACGACATTGCACAGGAAGCATCAGCCTGCTGTTTTTCCCTTGGTTGTAACTTTATTCCCTTTGAACTGTTGTGGCAACAGCAGTTCTGATCTTTGCCTTTTTT
>VZRH01005440.1:163162-234828 GCA_013397555.1 Urocynchramus pylzowi | reverse complement strand
TTTTTTTTTTTTTTTTTTTTTTTTTTTTTTTTTTTTTTTTTAATGCAACCAACTGCCTGAGCTGAAGGGAAGGAAAGGGACCTGCTTGTGGGTTAGAGGGTTGAGGGACCAGGGCTTTCACTGAATAGCTCCAGAACCAGACTTGGTGGTCAAAGTCTATGAACCTCTGAAGTGGCTACTTGTATTTTCTGTCTTGCTGGAATACTGATGATAGCAGACATTTCTCATCACATCACTACCAGAAATTTTAAGGGCACAGAGAAGAGGTGCTGGGTTGACACTACTTTGCTGTTTCTATAATTTTCCTTTATTTAGCTGCTTCTGACAGAGCTTCTCCACTCAGCTTGGAAGTTTAGCTCAGCTGGGAGTGTAGGAAGGGGCTTTTGGGTTAATGTAATTTCTTGGTCGCTCTCTCCCTTCCTAGCCTGAACACACACAGATGCACAAAGACACATGGACATACACAATTTTCCTCAGCTTTGTATCAGGGGATGTTGGAATGCCATAGCTGGCAGGAGCTACTAACTGGATTAGCTGGTAAATCCATCTGGAGCTCCCAGTGGGAGGGATGGACAGGTTCAAGATGAATAACAGCTTGTCTGAAGAAGCAAAATGGATTATTTTATGAAAAAGAAGGGGGGGAATACCCTCTTTCTTCTTGCAGACTTTTGCCTGACACAGGGGGGAGTAGTTTCTAGAAGGTAAGGAAAGAAATTATTTTTGAAGAGGGAATGATTCTTGTTGACTTGCTAAATACAGTTGTCTGTCATTTTTCAGTTTATTTATCTGCACCTTGTGTTCCCATTAAAGTGGTTTTTTACCTCCTAAAACTTCATTATGAATTTGAGGCTGTAAGGGGTAATGCAGGTTTTTTTAGTGGTTTCTTCTCATCTTTCTACTGTTGTGCAAGATTTAAACCACTTCAGAACCATGACTTGGTGCTGCCCCTCAGGCCTCAGCCTGTGAGATTTCACAGTGACTGATGGGAGGGAAACAGTGGCTTGTTTAATAAGGGCTGTGTTGAGCTCAGCCTCACCTGAGGCTCAGCAACAGCCTCACCTCAGATTTACCTGTGCAAAGGGAGCAAACCAGCAGGATCTGAAATGTTGTAGAGGGAGGGACCTCTTTCTGACTATTGATAATCTTGAGCAAAGCTGCATTTGCTGATATTGCCTAGATAAGTGGCTGAGGAAATAAAATTGGCTTTTCCTTCGCCTGCCCTCATCCGTTGCATAATTTTTGCCACACAAGACTGGAATGAGAAGGGAAGAGCCTTTTCTTTTTATTGTCTCGTCGTTTTATCCATCCACAGTGATGCCAGTTGTGTTGCAGGATTACAAAATGTGTGTGAGTGCGAGGTGCAGCTTCTGGAAGCATTTTGTTATCAGAGAATCAGAAAGGCTTGGGTTGGAAGGGATCCTGATGCTTATCTAATTCCAGCCTCCCTGCCATGGGCAGGGACGCCTTCCACTGGACCAGGCTGCTCCAAGCCCTGTCCAGCCTGGCCTTGAGCACTTCCAGTGTTTAGATTCCTGTGGTGGAAGGGTTGTAGGAGGGGCTGAGGAGAGTGAGGTGCTGAGGGAGCCTTCCCTCAGTGCTGGGTTGGGAGCGTGTTGTACCCTGAAGTGTGTGTGCTCACATGTAGCTTCTGCCATTAAATGGCCTGTGTTATTTAAAGATTCTTGGGACCAGGGGTAAGGGCTATAATTAATAACAACAATGATAATAGCAACAACAGTAATAAAAGTCGTTGCAGAGCTGTTAAGCTGTGACCTAAAAAACCAGAATGGCCGATAAGAAGTCATGGGCCTGATCTCTCCCCCTCTTTCCTTTCCTCTCCACCCACGTCTCTATGCTTATTTCTCTCTTTCTTATTTTTCCTTTCTTACTGATATGTTTTTTTTCTACTCTGGACATATCCTTGAATCCTGGCCATTCCCCCAGCTTATGGGATTCCCATTATACACGCTTGATATTTAACAGCTTTGGCGTCTTCCATAGCTGGGAGTGAAAAGAGAAAAAACAGCTCAAAAGCATAATGGAGCAAAATCTGCATACTGAGCCCTGGTTCCATGTCCCTTTACACTGTTTATTGAGATCTTAAAAGCTACGAGCTGTGGCATCTACTCAGACTTCATCAGCCCATCCTGCCCTGATGCTGGCCTTGGAGACACTGCCAGCTCCCGCTTGCTCCGCAGCCACCTCCTCACACCGGGAGCGCTCTGTGCTTGCCAGGCTCCTCCGTGCCACGGAGCAGGAGGGAGCCAGGGACCACTCCTGCCTTTGTGGGGGCAGGATGGATTCCCTTTGCTGTAATCAGAAATACTGGTAAAGAGCTAAATTCACTGGCTTTGCTCAGTAAGGTGTGGGGTGTGCAGTGCAGATGGGGTGAGGAGGTGATGAGTGTTTTAAAATTACTGGCATCCTTTTCACATTAAAAAATGTTATGCCACAAACGAATAGAAATACCTTCTCTGAAGTCTTGTTTCCTTACATGCCAACATCTTTTGTGTGTGTCTTAAAAATCCCTTTTTTGGTGAGCTTTCCTTGGTAAAAAAGGGTTGCTGTCAGGTGGACCTCAGTGTCACAAGCAGTCACCATCCCCAGCCTCTCTCCCACTCACCTTCTGGTTCTCTTTTTTAATATGTGTGATTTTCCCCTCTTTCTTTCCTTCTCTCTTTCAATTTTTCTTCCTTTCCCCAGTGGATGTGAGTTTTATGGACAGCCAAGGAGCAGCACAGCATTCACTTGTCTGTCATGTTAAAACTGAAAAAGTGTCTTTAGAGTATTTCGATAATCTGTTTCCTGTCCTCCTTTACCTGATAAAATTCAAAGTCAGACTGCACATTTTTTATGGTATTTCTTTTGAGTCAGTGGGGACAACCTGACATGTTCAGAGTTCTAGTCTTCATATGCTAGTCTTAAATATATGTTTTGCAAGATGGTAAATTGCTCATTTACCAAGGCTATGAGAAAAATAGAGGGGAATTAGCTCTGAACCTTGGTTCAGACACCTGAGTTAGACCTGACTCAGCCCATGCTTTAATTGCCAGTGTCCTTAGCAGCTTTGAAAGCCTTCTGATGAAGCACCTTCTTTTCTATCTTCCATCATCTTTCTTCCTGTTTCCCATGTCTTACACCTCAAATAGATAAGGCATTTTCTTTTCAGTGCAAAAATCAAAAGATTTTCATTACAGTGAAAATTAACGGTGACACATTTAAAGCTCATGAAGGTAAACATGCTTATGGCCCAGTGCTTGCTTACTGAGTGGGAACCATTGCTACCCGTCTCCAGTGAGACTTCAATTTTTGTAGTGTAAAGGATTTTATATGGTTTGTGGCAGCATCCACAGTTTTATTAAACAGACTAAAAGTGCATCAGCATTAAGATGTGAGACAGCTGTTAACTGATGGATTTTAACAGGGAAATTCCCTTAGAGTCAGCCGTGAATAGCATGGGGAGGTGTCCTTTGTGGGCCTTGCTGTTCTTCCCCTTGGCTTTTTTCATTATCTCTGGCCCAGCAGCACAGAAGGAAATGATCCCCTCTATTACATCCTCTCTTGTGGGCCATTTTCCCAAAGGATTTTCCCCTTTGCCTTAAGGGTGAAGCTCTGGGTGAAGCTGTGTTCACCTAGGGAGGAATTTCACTGCAGTGCTGTATCTTTGGGTCCTGCTGAGCTTCAGGGCTGATGTTTGGGGTTGGTTTCATGTCCTTCTCAAGAGCTGAGACTCATTTGTCACTCAGCTGTTTGGAAAGCCACTGCAGACCAGAGCTATCCAGGCTGGAAGATCAGGATCTCAAGTTACCTCTCTCCTCTTCCAGGGCAGCTCAGAGCATCCTCAGGCAGCTCCTGCACTGCACTGGTGGAATCTCTTCTTTAGTGGCACCAGGAAGAAGCAGCAGGAAATACAGAGTGAAGTTCTTCCACACAAGCTGCTGCCAGACCATTGTCCACTGCTTCTGGAGAATCCCTACGTCCTCAGGTAAAATCCCTGATTTCCATGCTGCAAGTGGGGTGGGTAAGAACCCCTTTCCTCAGTTGCACCTTTGAGGCTGATGGATGCTCACATGTCTCTAACTCTGCACAAGCAGGTCAGCACATTCTGCCAGGGCCATTATCCTGCTGCTCCCACAGCCTTAGGAACACAGCAGGGAGCTGCATCAAGGAAATGCATTAAAGACGAATCAGCAAGAGAGAAGGGACCTCTGGGCCAACTCCCTGCTTCTCAATTATTTATACTTCATAATTTCCAGCAAATCACTGGCTGTTTATTGGTGCTCATCTATAATTGAAGAGTTTCCTAGATCACTGGCCAGCTTTGCTTAAGTTGTAGCTGGCCATGCCTGTGAAAGCTGTTAGGAAAACCCCAGAGGGAAAGGCAGGGCCTCAGGAGTGGCTGGTCATCCATTGAGGATACACACTTTTAATTTTTGGCTTTTGTGGGCACCTGGGACTGGGAGGTTTCCAGCATGTGGTTTACCATCTGCATTTGACCACATCACATAGGGACTGCAGGCTGCAGTACCAGGAGGACCTTGATCAGGAGGTGTTCCAAGGATTCTGCCTTTCCAAGCCCTTCCTCATACAGCGTGCTGCCTCTTCTGCCAAAAAAAACCCAAAAAAAACCAAACAAAAAACCAAATAAAACCCCAAAACAACAACAACAAAAAAAAAATCCCAAAACCCACAAAAAACCAAAAAGTGGAAGGTTTTGATGTTCCTGAAATTCTTGAAGAGGCTGTGAAAAAGGAGCTACTGTTCTGAATTGAGATGAAAAGCCAAGGCCTTGAAAACTTTAGAGAGGTTAGAATTTAAAGGAAGAAAAAAAACAAGTGCATACTTGGGCAGGGAACAGAGTTGGCTTTGCATGCTTGGGATGTCTCCTTCATCAGGCCTGGCTCCAATAACATTTCAGCTTCATTTTTCCTCTTTTAATGTCAAAATTAAATTATTTTGGCAGAAGCAGTTGAACATTTCTGTTTCAAAACACCAAAATGGGCTATTTTGAAAATTTTTTTTATATTATTTTCAAATTAAAATATTATCTGGAACCAGCTACTTCAGAGTGAATAACTTCACACTGGAGCAGCTAGGAAATTCTAATGAAAAAATGGTGAAATGTTCCCAACCAGCTCTATCCATCACTTCCTTTCACTACTACCCAATAAAAATAGCTCCCACATACCGCTGCAGTCAGGAGTGCCATGTTACAGAAGAAGAAATAACTAAGCCAACAAAATGACTCACATTCCAAAGATAATATACAAGGTAGGGCCTGGCCAACTGGTTCAATTCAAATTAGAACCAGCCTCAGCCCTCCTGCGCTAGACAAACTGATCACAAAATATGATCTGTTGTTGTTTTTTGATGTCTGCTTGTTGCATTTTCACACACTTCTAGTCATGATCCCACTTCAGTGCAAGTGGACGTGCCTGGAATGCTGCAGAGCTGCAGTTTCTCCTCATTTTTAGCCTAACTAAAAGCTGGAAGGTTTTTGTAGTAGGGCTAAAGTAGGGCTGTGGCAAGGGGATTTGTTCCTGGAAAGAGGGTTTTTAGTTCTGTTCCAGCTTGCAGTTTGGTTAAAGTAGATCTAGAGCCTTGCACAACTGAAGTTTTGCTCTGCTGGATTTTTGGTTTTGAAGTGACAGAGGCGGAACCTCACAGAAACCAGGCAGTTTAATTCTAGGAGAAGTGTCAGGCATAAGCATAAAGAGCTGGAGCACTGTGTTCCCACATGCCCTTAGAGCCTGAAATATCCCTCTTAATTTTAAACATATAAATCAAAGGCATAAAACTTTTAATTTTATTGTTGTTGTGAGGTACTGAACTAATACCCTGAAGTTTTTAGCTCGTTAATTCTGTCGATCTTCACAAAAGCACTCGTTCCAGCAGAGTGAGTCCTTCATGTGAGTACAACTTCTCAGCCAGGCTGGTAGTGCTTTTCAGAGCAGCTCATGGTTTAGGTTGAATGCATTTTAAAGCAATCTATAAATCTTTATGATCTTTGTTTTTCTTTCTCTTGCATGCATAGTTGGCAAGCATTTCCAGTTTGCATCACTGAAAATTTGATTCACCTATGTACAATGGGTGAGATTTGTCCATGTTTGAAAAGGCAACATCAAGCCCTTTGCACCTTTTAAATCTTCAAAATAGGACTGAAGCAGGACATTATGGTTTGCCAGACCGTTGCACTGCCTTCCCCTGAAGCTGGACTGAGTTTCAGCCAGGCAGAATGAAGGGGGTGAGGGTGGAGAATGAATTATTGTGACCTTGCAATGTGCTGTGAAAGAAAAAAGTGTTTTGGGGCTGCAGTGCTGAATATTACCTTCTTTCCTCTGTGGCTTTGGTACTTTAGATTCTGTTTGGACAATTGCATCCCATTTGGGGCAGCCTGTTACCAAAAACTGGAAGCTTAGGAGAAAGTAAATTAATGTTAAAGGTCTAGAGAGCCCAGCTTCTGGGGAAGAGTTTTGAGTTCAGGAGATTTAGTTTAGATGAGCAGTGTGGACAGAGTAAGAGGCTGCAAGAACAGCTGAGAATGGTGATGTGGAAGGGAAAGGTTTTTCTGGACATGGATTTCTGGGCTGGAGGGGTCTCTGTACTAGTGGCAGTTTTCAGAGGGAGGCTGAACAAAATCCTGGGTGGCATGGAAGGCAGGCTACAGTCAAACCTGGTCTTGGACACTTCCAGGAATGGGACAGCCACAGCTTCTCTGGGAGCCTGTGCCAGGGCCTCCCTACCCTCACAGGGAACAATTTTTTTCCATGTATCTAACCTAAATTTCCCCTTTTTCTGTTTGAAGCCATTCCCCTTGTCCTGAGGATTGTTGTATTTCAGAGAGTGTTGGAGTTGCCCAAAGTCCTGAGGTGCTGCCATGTGTGTGTGGGGAATGACAGGGACAGTGCAGATGGGACAGCCTGAAACTGGGCTGGACCCTCTCCCTTGGATCTGAATAAATAAATTCAGCCAGGGCGAGGGCACGAGGCATTTCACAGGAGACTTGTCAAAAAGGCTTTTGTGCCATGTACCTTTGACTCCCCTGGCTTTGAACCAAGCCTAGAGTTGCCAGTGTTTATGGTGCTTGGTGGTGTTTAATGCTTGGCTGTTATTAAATATCTTTGTTGTGTGTTAACTTAGTGGTTTCTGGGGACACTTGGAGGGCTTAAGGAAAACAAGCTGGAAATTAAAGTGGGTGATGGGAGTGCTGCAAGGTTTGTTATAGCTGAGTCCCTCTTCCCAGCTCTGTGGTTGCACCAGTGACTCTCCAAGTCCTGGGAAAGTCCCTCAAGGATCAGGATGCTTTGGAAATGCATATCCCTGAAGTATCCAGTGGTATTTTCCTTTGCCCAAGTACAGGGGAACTTCTTAACACTGTTGTCAAACATCCCTGGTAAATGTAGTGATTGTTGGACTGATCTTCACCAGGAAATAAATAAATAAAAGCCATAAGAACAGAAAATGCACTCTCCCAAGATAGCTTTTATGTAGCTAGAAAAGTGAGGTGGTTTCCTGTTCTAAATATTTAACATGATGTTTATGATATGTCCTCTGGGGGAAGAGATGCTTGAAAGCTAATGTTTATGAAGTAAGTCTGGAGGGATGGAAAGGGGAGGCAGGGCACACTAACTAGGAAAAAAAAAAGGAAAAAAAAGAAAAAAAGAACCTCAGGAGATGTCCTGATTTATGGCTTTACTTGCTGGAGAAAAATCTCTGTTTTGTTAAAAAGGTTGCAACTGAAGGAAAGCAACTTCAACTCTGCTCCTTTTGAAACCAGAAACCTGTTCCCTCAGTCCAGACAGGATCTGAGCCTGGGCCAGCAGGAATCTTTTACTGGCTGCTGCCTTTGTGCTTTGGAGCCCTGCAGAAGGGTTTGTCTCCCCATCACGTGAGGCTGGAATGATGGGCTGATGGTTAAGAAGCTGAGCTACGTTTCAGAAAGGAGGGGTGAGTTCAGTTTCCTACTCTGCCAAAGGCTTCTAGTGTGATATTTGGGTGTTTAATCTTCCTTTGTCTCTGTTCCCTGTCTGGGAATAGCAACAATTTCCTGATTCAACTGGGAGATTGAAAATAAATCACTTTATTGTTAAATAGTTAAAAAATAAAGGCCTGCTTAGCCATTATTTCAGGAGGGGTGACTGAGCTCCTTGTGAAGCATACTTGGAAAGGATGGTGTTTTTCAACCCAGTTTATTAAAACCAATTCTTGGCTTGTTTTACCTGACTAATTCTGTGTGTGAACTGCAGCCACCCAGGTCCAGGGAAAGGTCTGGAGCACCAGGAGCAGCTGAGGGAGCTGGGAAAGCAGCTCAGCCTGGAGAAAAGGAGGCTCAGGCTGAGCCTCCCTGACAGCTGGAGGGGACAGCTGGGGGGGGTCAGGCTCTGCTGACAGGGAACAGGGACAGGATGAGAGGGAATAGCCTCAGGTTGTGCCAGGGGAGGCTCAGGTTGGACACCAGGAGGAATTTCAGCATGGAAAGGGTTAAACATTGGCTGGGGCTGCCAGAGGAGGTGGTGGAGTTCCCATCCCTGGAGGCATTTAACTGCCATGTGGATGTGGCACTTGGGGACTTGGGTCAGTGGTGGCCTTTCCAGCACTGGGGAACTGTTGGTGACTCTGTGACTCCTGCATGGCTTTGCCATCCCCTCCACAGGGACATGGAGCCTTTGTGGAAAGCTGCAGCTCAGAGGGGTGGAGCAGCAGAAGTTCCCAGTGCTCTGGGCTTCAGTAGGGTGAGCTCCTGCCATTTCCTTTCCCAGCTGGGGCTGGTGTAGGGGGTGTAAAAGGGAGGCTGCTGTGAAGGGGGTCAGTGCAGCTCCTGCCCCTGCTGCTGTGTCTGCTGGGCCCTCCATGTTCCCTTGGCGTTCCCTTGGATCCCTACACCAAGGAGCCTCAAAGGCAAACATGAGAAATTTCCAACATAATCTTGTCTAAGAGGAAACTCCTGTGGCTTTAGCACTGGACTTTGAAGGTCTCAAAGAAGTCAGAGGCCAGGTAGAAAAATCCTATGTCTGAATCAATATTTTAAAGTTTCTTCCCTGTGTTGTGCTCAGCCAGGCTGGGAGTCAGGCCGTTTGTTTCAATTATTAAATACAGATTTATGACCTGCTGTTTTTGTTGGAAATAGATCCAGGCTTGGGACCAGTTTTCTCCTTGCAAATAACTGTGGCTGCAGTCAGTTTACGCAGGTAGAAATGTATCAGTCGTGTTTATAAATTCCCAGTTTCCTACTGGTTTTCTCTCTATCCTCATGGCTCTGACCTCTCTCATCAAAATGTAACAATCCCACGTCCCTTTTTCTGGGATTATTGTGTTTTACACAGGACTAATCTGCACTTAATGGCTTTTCTTTGGCGTGCTCTCAGCAAGCTCTTACAGAACTTCCCAGCAGAGAAAATCCCTGCACTGTGACAGTCCTGGGCAGTCCTGGTTTGATGACAGCCAAGTCTGGTGGCTCCAGAATGGGAACATTTTCACTGGTGTTGATAATGACAATGTGCTTCTTACTCCATTCCCTGGGCTGCTGTAACAACTGCTTTGCAGTACCAAACATGGAAAGTTTCCTTTTATGTAGATATTCCTGTATGACTGTTATTGAATAAAACCATTTTAATAATAGTTAAAACAGGGATGGCTGAAAAGATGTTTGAAGTGAAGGAGAGTTCAGGTGTTTTGGGTAAAATTTATCTAACAGAGAAAGTTGATAATGCGTGATGTAGTAACACATTAAAAAAGCAGGGAGACAAGTCTGCTACTCCTTCCCAGTAATCAGGAGGAGCTGGGAAGAAGGTTCATTTTTTAAAGGTTCTTTTTCTTGTTGACAATACACAGAAAAGGCTGTTGTACATACCTGGCATTTAATTTTTTTTAATACTCCCCTTTGCCCTAAAGTTGTGAATCTCTTAAACTGCAGCATGAGAAATTACTGAACAGAAGAAAACCAGCAAACCCTTCCCCTCCCCACACCCCTGCCCATACCCACCCCTCCAAATCTTCATGTATTACCTGAGCATCTGGAGCACTGAGCTGAGGGAAACATGGTTTCTAAAGTTTTTTTTAAACAAAAAATCCCTAACTCTAATCTATAACCCCCATTCAGACCTGCCTCTAGGGAGAAACCCACCAATTACTATTTACTTTACCAACCTAGAGTGATTTGTGGGCGTATGGAAGAATTATTTACGGTTTCATGCAGGAAAAACTTTCAGCTCCCTATTTGCCCTTGTAAGTAATGAGTTGCCTCAGGGGATCAAAGGTCAGATTTTGGTTTTAATGCCCACCTCCTTTTAAAAAATAAATAAAGCAATCTATGTGAAAAGAAGAAGAAGGGAAAAAAAAACCCCTAACAGTCTGAAAAGGCTCTGACTCCTGCTCTGCTTTGATGTTTTAGGTCTGGAAGGGATCATAAATTTGCTGGTGTGAGATAGAGTGATAATAAATGTAGCTTTTAACTGCTGGGTTTTTAGCTCACACAGCATCCATTATCACTGGCAACTGCAAAGGGAATGTATTTTTTTTTCTTGTTGCTCTTTAGCAAGATAAATATTCACCCTGTTATCCACTGATGTCCCAATAGCTCACATGAAGTCTCTCCTTGTGATCGTTCCCCAACAACTTCCATCCTTGGCCCAAATGATTCAGGGGTGTTGGGGTCAGGCTGCCAGTTGGTTCAGCATTCCCAGCTCTTTATTGAATGGGTCCTTTTCCAGTAGTTTGAGGTGAGCAGGAGATAGCCAAGGAACAGCTGGAAACAGAAAATTGGTTTGGGGTTCCAAGCTGGAGAAGTCTCAAAGTTCCCTAAAGAGCAGGAAGCAGAACAACTGGTTTTAGGACTTTTACATCTCTATTGTCCTGTTGGCCTTGTGTGAAACTCATCCCTTGGAGCCCTTCCTGCCTCCTCTTCCTGACAAACCAAGGGACTGTGTGCTGTGTCAGCACCTTTGTGCCGGCCCCAGGGTGTGTAAGGCTCAGACAAGAGGCACTTCTGGAAATTCCTGTAAAGTCTGATGGATACTTTGTGCCAGCATAGAGCAGAGCTTCCAACCCAGCAGTCTTAGTCATGTCATGAGATTCTGAAACAACCTTGTTAATAAATGATTTTAGCCACTTAGATGTCTATTAATGTCTTTTTGCTGAATGCCAGCTACCTCATATTTCAACAATTTCCACAAGCACTTATTGATCATGTATAGATTTGGAATGAATTTTGCCAAATCAGTTTATTATCCCTATATATCTCTTTTTCTCTGCTTTGCTGTGTGGAGTAAACAATTCAAGTATTGTTTCTGTTTTTCCTAGATCAGCAATTAGGTCATTTTTACCCAACTCACATCCATTATGGATCACTTCTGGTAGGAGTATCATTTATTATTACTTTTTGAAGTTCAAACATGGATTTCTTTCTTTGGTCTGCTGCAAAACTTAATGATTTCCCATATATCCTTTGAGGCCTCCAATCTAAATGAGAATGTCATCCACTCAGAAATCAGAAACTGTTAAAAAACTCTGGGAGTAGAACAGATGCTGGACAGCAGTTTTAAGTAAATAACATTCAGAGGGTGTATTAGAAAACATTGACTAGATCTTTACTAACAACTCAATGCAGTTAATACTGTTATTTATGGTAGCTCTTGCTCTTAGTTCCTTATTTTATGTCTTTATTGAAATTGCATTTATTAGAGGATAACTTTTCTTACTTGGTCATTCTCTTCCAATCATGGAAATAACCCTCTTCTCATAGATTAAAAAAATGTGAGGGAGATGTGCTGTGTAGTCTGAATTCTTCTGCAAAGGAAGCCAGGCCCTTTGAATCCATTTCTTTGTAACTTCCAGAAAAGTGGTGGCAGTTAATAACCATGGCTTTAGAGCAATTAACTGCTAATTTGAGTATGTCTGGGTGTGGCTTCTGACAAAGTTAATCCACTCAGGGTTTTCCTTTCAGGACCAGCTTTACTTTGGACTTTGAAGCAGACCACAATTTTGCCGAGTGCATCATCTTGGGTTTCTGTTCCTGTGTCCTTGCATATATCCAAGAATCATTCTGGAATATTGTCTGACCTCATCACAGGGACTTTGGCTGCTTGCCTTGGCCACACTTTTGCTCCTCTCTGGGTCCATGCAGGTGGCACTCTGAGGTGGTGTTTAGACTGGCAGAGTGAGCCATTTCATCCCCAAAAGTTCTCTGGGACAGATGGGATGTATTACCTTGGGACGTGCCTGTGCCATTGGCTCAGGCAAGAGCCAGGAGGATTATCTAGGCTAGACCTCATTTCCTGACTGCTAAAATTAACTGAGATGTATACTGCTCGTAGTTACGAGTTCCTATAATCCTAGAAATGTTTTAATGGAAAAGCATGTCTTGACCATCTGATTTTATTGAAAGAATCTTCTTCAAATTGGCCATTATTGTCAGTTCTCTTTTTCAATTACCCCTTCTAAGACAGTCCCAGCTTTCTGGGATTCCATATAAGAAAGGGTGCATGGTTGTCAAACAGAAAATGGATTGCTCATCCTGTGAGTAATCTCACAGTAAAAAGGAAAGCTGGATTTCAGTGACCACCTGGAACTGAGTCTGGGAAAATATCTCAGCACAATGTGAATTTGAGATGGACTTCAGTAGTTGTAAAGCTGGACTCTGGGTAGGGTCAGTTATGGAACTAAAAACATCTGCTTTCCTGGGCTGGATGTTGTCCATACTCCTTGGAAGAGGACAGCTACTCATGGGAGATGTTAGCCAAGTTCTGGAACCATCTCTGCTTGTAAACCCTCTCAGGAAGCTCCTGCTGGTGTCTGGCAATGCTGAACGCTCAGGTGGGAGGAACTGAGGAGGGCTATGTTGAAATGATGCATCAGTGGTTGGGATTAGGCAGTAAAATACAGAGAACATGAGGAACTGGCACTGGGTATCCTCAGGAAACTTGCAGTTGCCTTTTGAGAGATGTTTGTATCCATATCTGTGCATCCCAGCTGGAGTTGGAAAGCATTTCTCAGCAGAGTGAGCACAAGGAATCATTATTGCTCTGGAGCCATGATGGTCTAAGGATGTGAGGGGCAGACTTTATGGACAGAAGATGATTTTTTTTTTTTTTTCTGTTATTAATCCCAGTGGAATAATTAGAAAAGTAATCAAAGTTTTGGTCTCATCTCTTTTGAGCAGTTTCCTACTTCTGGCAGACTCACCAAAGCTGGTTACTTGCATGTATGCATGTGTTGTCCCAAAAAGGTTTGGAAAAGAATTCCGAGGGTGAAACCCAAAGAATTCCTGACTGACTTTAGGAATGTCACATTAACACTCTGTTTCCTTTTGTTATCAGTGACTAATACCTATTCCCTCCATGAACAAAATAAACTCTGTGGTGTGTTGGATCATTTTAAAGAGGGGAGCAGGGATAAGGAAATCTGAACATCAAAGCAGTGGTGAAGGAGGGCTTATCTGTGGAGCAAAGGTGGAATGAACACACACCAATGCATTTGTTGTTATCCTCAAGGTCTGATAATCTGCACCACACTGAGATGCTGTTGGATTTCAGCAGTCAAATAGAGACAGATAGAAAAAAACTTCACCATTTAGCTAATCAGGATTACACCCAGCTAATGGAGAGAGGTTGTTTTCCCCCCTTCCCTATCATCCTGGTCGATTCCAATTGATCCGAGTTCTGCTGAGCGAGAGCAGTCCTTCAAAGTTTATTCTGGTGTCAATTTTTATAGTTTCCCCCGCTGATCAATAGAATGCATAATCATTAAGGCAAAGTTTGTGAAAGCTAATCCTTCAATAGGAGTTTTATGAATGGCTCAGAGTGAGCTTGAAGCATTTGGATGTAAGTGGAACCTTTAATCAGGTGAGTGACAGGAGACAGTCAATAGGATTTGCTGAGATTGGATTCTGATTTTCTATACAGCTCTGCAGAGTGAGCAGGAGAGAGGGGAATGGGGATGGCCAGAGGAACAGACACAGGCTAAAATGGAAGTTTCTCCTCTTTTATTATTTATAAAATGTATTTCCAATATTTTTAAGAAACACTTTGCACTTGCATATCATTTTTCACCTGGAGAGCTCAAATGGGGACATTTGCTGATTAAACACTGCATCATCTTCTTGCGAAGGTGAATAACAATTAGTGCTGCTTTATGCTGTGAGAGGTTCCTGCACCAGGTTTTCCAAGTGCAGCACCTTTGGAGCTTCTTGGCAAGGTGAGAAAAAGCAGAGGCTGATGGAGTAGGGCACTGACAGAGGAAAAGTAACTGTGGAAGCAGAATTGCTTTGGGTTTGCCCACTTGCCATGTGGTTTAACTGTGGACTTGTTTTTTTCTTTTTCCACACATCCTGGTCTCTCTGGAAGGACTGATCTGAATTGTGTAAACTAAGAAGAAGAGTAAGGAATTGTATAAAACAGGGAACTGGAAAATCAGAGGATGAGTGGGATGAGCTGTTGCACTGAGCTCATCACTACCAAAAAGCCGTTGGTGACAGCATTAATATCTCTCCTTTCCTCCTTCTCTGCCATTTCGAGTGCAGTGAAATGAGCAGAGCAAACCTGCCAGCAGGACACCTTTTCCAGCAGCAAGAAGTGTTTTTGCTTGGGCAAATAACTTCTTTTTGCTGAAGGATCTGCCTTAGTGTGCCAAAATGAAAAGAAAACAACTACTGGAAAATCTGTTTGCACTTGGTCTGTTGATGAAGGAAGGGCTGGGTTTTGATGTGCAGAAGACCTGTGTGCAGTTGGACACTCTGAGCATTCCTTAGCTGTCAGGTTGGGCAGTGCTTTGAGGCAGGAAACCAAAACTGCTGAAGAGCAAAGCTGGGCTTTTCATTTGCAGTTTCCAAGTAGAACAGAGTAACAGGCATGAATCATGTAAACAGTGGTCAGTGAGTTCCTTTGCAGCTGGCAGATTGAGGGGTTGCTAAGAGTGTTTGAAAGGGAGTTTCAAGTTGCAGGGAGGTTGCCTGCTCTAAACTGATCCAGCTCCATTGGCTTCTCATGCTTTGCTGAATGTTGTCCTCAGGCTCATCATCTGGCTTTTCCCTCTGATGGTTTAACAAATGTTTCAAAAGCAGATTCTCATTTGGAGGGTTGAACAAAGTTGTTTTGAGCCCCTGGCACTGCACCTGCAGGTGGGCTCAGGACTGAGGGACCAGCTCAAGTACATGAAGTTTGAATGTCTCGTGCTCTTGTGTATCTTCTGCTATTGTCCCATTGGGAACTTGGTAAAAGTAGGTGGTTTTTATTTTAGCTGAATTTTCTTTATTTATTTATTGCTGTTTCATAGTCCCTGGGACATTTTGTCATCATGATTGCACAGCAGTATGAGTAGAGAGAAATAGCGGAATTCTGCTTATGGCAGCACCTTCAGGAGTTCAGAGGAGTGAGACCTATATGGGAAATTCACCTCCACTTGCTAAGAAAATGAACATGCCAGATAAACTCAAGGTGCTGGCCCAGACCTGGAGAAATGGACTGAAATGCTGTTGGGTTTCCAGGCACAGGCAGGACTATGAGAGCTGTGATGGGGCAGCACCTGCACTTTGCCATGGTAAGGTTTGGGGGGTGTGTGATGAGTGAAAGCTCTGTTACCTCCCAGAGGAGTTACCACCCAGTGACTGTTGGTAGTTTCACACCTAGACCTGCATCTGAATGTTGTTTCTTGACCCCACTGCTAAAAGACTGGGGTTTGGCATTCGATGTGAAATGCTTACAAGCCTCTACCCTGAACTGCTTTTGAGTGACAAAGAGAGAGATGGGGGCAGCTCTGAACTTGGAAATTATTCACTGCTGAGATGTAGTTCAAAGCTTTTGGTCTGACAAGTGCTAACCTTTGATCTGGTAAATGAGAACTTTACCCTATGGAGGTGAGGGAAGGGGAGGAGAAGGGAGGATTAATAAATAGGGGAAGGGGAGGATGGCTTAGGAAAGGTCAGTGGGACCTGAGAGCTGAGTTTGTTGCATCAAGCTCAGGTGGAAGGAGATGCTGAGGGGAATCAGGAAAATACTGTAGACTGTGAGAGTGCTTTTATTTCCATTCCTTCCCCATGCCCTTGTCTACCTTCTCCTGGAGGTCCTGGTTTGCTTTGCCAGGGAACTGGGGAGGACATTGGCACTGGGGGTCAGTGTTGGAATTGTCCCACTCAGCCTGGGCTGTCCCAGCCATTGAACTGTGGAGTACAAATGTGTGTCATGGGCAGCTGTGGCTGGAGAGCTTGTGCTGCCAGGACAGATGGTGGCTGTGGGAAGGTCACTGGACCTTTTCTTGTTAACCTTGAGTGTAGCTGTGCTGTCCTGCAGCCCACAGAGCCCCTGAGAGTCAGAGAGCAAAGGCAGCTGAGTTTAAATGCCCTTGGCAGGACGCAGCATCAAAGGTGCTTTCCCAGAGTTATTCCTCCAAGAAATCAGGGGAATTTTATGACCCCAGTGCTGCAATGCTGTGTTTATGACACATCAGTTTTTCCTTCTCTTTTGTCATTGCTTTCCTTCTAGCTGACCAAGTAGTTTTCCGGCTCCACCAAATGCTTCGTGTTCTGCTGGGCTCCTCCAGAGGCTGATGGTGCTGCTCACCAGCACTGCTGGGATGCTTCCCATGAGTGATGACCCTGTTCCCAGCCTTCCCCACACCCCCTCCCTCTGCCTCCCACTATGGTAAATATTTTAGTACTCATTGAAATCAATTGAGCCTCATCAATTGGAAATAGAGTGTAAATCACTGGGACTTTTGCATTCACCCCAGAAATCAATTTTCACACATTAGGGCTATTAGCTTATTGAGAAGTGTGTGATAAATGGCTGTGGGCCATGGTGCAGCCACACCTGCCAGCTCTGCATTTTGCATCTCAAGTAGGCTCAGATCAGGGGGATGCCAAGGGGAGGCAGGTCTCAGTGTGGGGTAGGAGACATGAAGCTCATGAGCCAGGCAATCTGTGCCTGGAGATCAATAACACCACGAGCACTAACTCATCCTCGCCGGGGCTGGAGGCGGCTCGCAGCCAAAGCTGTGGTTAGGCAGCTAATTTTTATTCTTTCACAAAGATGAGTGTAATTTGGGGAATAAAGGTGAAACATAGATTACAAACATTTAATAAAACCAATGCAGTAGTTTAAAAAAGAAGCTTTTGTGTAAGTCAATATCCTCCTTCCACACAGCAGCTGCAGGTAGGGTGTAGAAGTGCCACCTCCTTCTGCCATCCCAGTGCTCCAGGGAGGGAGGATGCACAGTTCATTTCCAGCTGTGATGCAGGGATAACTGGGATTTCTAGTCTGTCTCTGTAATTCCTTCCTATCCCATTGATTTCTTAGAGTGGCAGCTAATTAGCTTCTTGCTGAACGAGTCTGGGAGAGGCGAGGGATCTGGTGGCCTTGGCCAGTGCCCAGCAAGTCCTTCTGTGGCCATCTGGAAGAGCTTGGTCTGTATTTAAAACATAACTAATTCTTCTCAGTTACCAGTGCCAGTCCAAACCATGGGTGACTCCAGGGCCTTGGAGGCTCTCCAGGGCTGCACTCCGTGTTCATGTGCTGTGTAGTTTGGCATTTTACACATGTGAGCCACCCCTGGAGCTGTGGCAGTCATGCATAAGTAGGGCAGTCTCTTTGGCTAGAGATCTCATCCCAGTTCTTCTCCTAAAAGCTTCTCCTAAAAAAGCATATGTTTCCCAATATTGGATATTTGTCTGTACAGCAGGAAAAAAGGGATCCTGGAGCACTTGGATGGATGGTGCAATGTCAGGAGCAATTGATTTTCTTGCTGTGCAGTGGATGGTAGGCTTGTGTACCCCTGTCATTCCAGGAATAAAATCCTGAGTTATTTCAAGGAAAACAGGAGATCGATGTCATCAAAGGTTCTTTCCCAAGATGAGCAATGTGGGCTTAGAGGCAAACCTCCTTCCTGTGAACATCTGGAAGGGAGTGACTGGGATGCTTTTAAGGCTGTCCACTTTGGAAGCCCAGGCCAGTGGTGCAATAGGGGGTTTCCCTGCCCAGACACTACAGATGTGCTGTGGCCTGGCTGGTTTTAGTGAGAGAGCTGCTGGATGGACTTGAATTGCATCAGGAGCATCCCAAGGACAGGCAGCAGAAGAGCCAGCACAGGGAACAGATTTCCTGGAGGAAGTTCTTGGCTAGCATTTGGAGGTAGCTTTGATCCACCCCTAAGATCCACTGTTTTGATGCTGACGCTTTATCACTCCATGTGCCTCTTCCCTTCTTGCCTGTTTGCAAACTGAGGGACTGAGAGTCCTGACTCACTTTGGGATGATCTTTGCTGGCCAGCTGGGAGCAGGAAGCAATGACCTGCTCTCCAAAGAGTGCCAGCGAGGTTTGGCAGCTCTCACAGCAGCACAGACAGCTGGCTTTAAAATGTTCACACCTAAAAGCTCCTGGATTTCATTCAGCCACATTGCTGGAACATTTTCCAGTTGCTCCATCCAAAATTTTGCCTTTCTTCTTCCTTACAAGTTTCGTATGGAGCAGCATCCCCCGTGCTGTGCAGACCTGTTGGGTAAGGTTATTCCCAGGATCTGGAGTTTGAGGCCGGCCGGCTGCCATCAGGACTCCTGGGCAGGGGCTGCATTGCTTCTCTGACAGTCCTGGGCTCTCACCCTCAGCTAATTACTTTGATCCTTTACACTTTGTAAAAATTCTTACGACACAAAATAAGTCCCCCCTGGCTTTAACCTTGTGACCTGACAGGCCCTTGTAAAAGGGAGGGAGAAAACGCAGCCGTGCGCGCCCAAACACACGCACCCACCCCTGTGCCTGCATCCACATCCCCACAAACTGCCTAAAGCCTGGGGCTTTAATAGTTTCCTCCCAGGACTCCCACAAAAAGGCAAATAAAACTCCTTTTACAAGATAGCAGAGCAGCATGAAGGATCAACTTCACCAACAACAAGTTCTTTCTTCAGTTCATTTGTTTTAAACCTCCTTTTCTTGCAGATTTTGATCCTCTGAGTGCCTCTCTCCTTCCATCGCCATCCCTCTTGCCTGCCCTGCTGCCAACAGTTTAATGGCTAAAACAAGCAGGGTATTTTTTCAGGATCTGCTTGTTCACAGGGAGTAACCTATGTGTGAATACATACTTTTAAATTCCCTTTTCACAAATAGGGAATGTTTCTTCTTTCTTCTTCACAGGACCCAGCTAAGAAAAAAAATGCAGAGGCAAGAGAGGGAAAGCCATTGTATTTATGAAGGGCAGTTAAATAGAGCAGGGATCTGTGAGGTAGCTGAGGAGAGATACAATACAGGTCTATAAAATCATAAGTGGTCTGGAAAAATAAAGAGGTTGTTACTCTTTTTACCTTGGTTAGTACAAAAAGCAGATTCAGTTCTTCACATAAAGTGTATGTCCCTTTCCCTGAGCTGGGGGAAGCATTTCAGAGAATGGCAACTTGGTGAACAGCAGAAAGAAATCTAATGTGTGGTTTAGATTAAGGATGGGGAAACAAATTTGTATTTTGCTCCCTTACTGGCTGACTTGTATTTATAAAACTTGCAGACACTTAATAATCCTGAGACTTCTTTCTCTCTGACATATTTGGTGAAGAATGCTCAACATTTTCTGAAGTTGCCATAAACCAGAATGTAGTGCAAGAATCCAGAATCCTGCACACACATCAGGATTCAGGAGCCTTGCCTCTTTAGGAAAACAGAGTAAAAAATACAACCCTTAATTTGCCAACAAAACCCACATTTGGATGCCTTTATAATTTCCTCAGTTAAGCCAAAACCAAACTGTTTGAAAGCTTTTAGGCTTTCATTGATTTCTCCCTTCTTTCTAGTATTTCTTATTTCCCATGCTTGAATTAGAACTAGTAAAAGACGGAGTTCAGGAATAAAATCCTGCAGAGTCTGTTCTTCCTAACACATCATCTGGATGTGATAGGAAAAAAAAATCTGTAGACTCAGATGGAACCAAGGGTGTCATTTCATGTTCTCTGGGAGCCAGAAAATGGATTCTGGAAACAGTGGGGGGAAAAGCACCCCAGCCTTTTGGTGAAAGGTCTGCAGTGTCTGTGCTGTTCCATTTTGCTGGACATCAGGGTCTTGGATCCAAGGCTCAAGACAGGGAGTGAAACTTCCATGCCCTTGGTGAGGATGGCTGTGGAGGCAGTACCTGCACAGAAACATGTTGGGTATGTTCTTTAATGAGGAAAAATCTTGCACTGTGATTGTGGGCCATTTCTCCAAGTCCGTTTGGCAGTTCTAACCCTGAAATAAAACCAGAAGCTCCTTTTAGCTCCCCATATGAAGTCCCTGTGTGTCTTTTCTTCTCTTGCACCCCTCAGGGTGAGGCACAGCCACGGTGTCTGGTTAAGATCTGTGGAAGCCATCCAGCAGATAGTGCCATGATTAGGAAATGTGTGTGTCTGAAGCAAAGGTGGATTTTGCTGATTGCTTGGGCATTAAGGCTTTAGGATCAAAAGTGTGACTGAGAGATTATGAAGGATCCAGGAGGAATCTTGGTAGGATTTTCACACTCATCCCCCTGCCTTTATTTGAAGAGGATAATTATTTGTATGGGGAGCTCCCTGGGCTGGGATCCCACTGGTTTGTCCATGTTTGTACAGCAGCTACAACAGAGAGCCCTTGCTGCTTGCTTGGGAATCTTTGGGATTCTTGTACTGTGCTTTGCTGATGCTCAGGGAATAATCTATTCCTGTAACAGAAAAAGAAGAATCCTCCCCAGCACCCCTTCCTCTGTGAGAGATTCTTTGTGTGGGTTTTCTCATTCCCTCCAGGCCCGTGAGCCTGATTTTATCCCATCAAGGGGGACTTGAACTCCCCAGTGCTGAGTTTTTAATCTGTTTTTGTCTGGGTCAGTGTCCCACACACGAGAGCCTGAGTGGAGCCACTTCCAGACTCAGTCTCTGTAGGGTGCTGACCATGCCAGAGCTCTGACCACAGCCAAATTCTAGTCCAGGGCTCTGAGCTGGTCTCTCTTTCCCCAAGTTGCCTGCTTGTACTAAATACTGGGGCAGCTCTCTAAAATACTGAAGGAACAAAGCATGCAAGGCAGTAAAATGAGGCAATTAAACCTATAAAACCAGGGTTTACAAGGGAATTTATAGTGTCAGAGGCTTTTTATAGCTTTTTTAGATTAGTTTAAATAAAAAAGGGGGAGAGAGAAAGAGAGAAAGAGAGAGGGAGAAAAAGAGGACCTGAAACTTGAGGAGACTTAAAAGTTCAGAGAGAGGCTTTTAGGAAGAACAGAGGGGTAATAATTAGAGGCACATTTTCCATTTCACTGTCTTTGCAAATTGAAATTAAAGAAGGGGGGGTTGAGGGGGGAGCAAGCACAGAACAACAGGCAGTTTACTTTGCTCCCTCTTCCTCCTGGTAGCATTTGATTTTTCTATTTCTGTTCTTTTGCTTCTGGCTGGGTGAGAGCATCTCATCACCTGAGCAAAGAGCCTAAAGGGAAAGAGTAATCTCAGGCCAGGTGAAGTTTAGCTTTGGTTATTTCCCCTCCTGCTGTGCCTGCTCACTGGTTGAGTGTGCCTTGCAGATCTGGGAGCTCATGTTCAAGAGGTGAAATGGAGCCAGCACATGATTAAAGCAAATTTGGCATGGGGAGACAATGGACCCTGTGTTTTAAAGGGCTTTTAGTGTTTTAGTGTTTTAGTTCCTCCAGCTTCCCTTGGCATTCCACAAACACAACATGCATACACCAGGAGGTGTGACTACCTTGGGAGTGTCTAATCAGAGCCTTTCTTGGCTTTTGTTTGGTTCTGTGTGAACTAAGGAAAAGGTGATTCACATCTCCCAAATCCTGCATCCTTCTCTGTGGAAGTGCCCTAGCAATAGAACACACAGTGCTTTCAAAGGGGTGCAAATCAACCAGCATTTCTGGGCCTCTCTTTTCTCCAGCTCTGTATCCCAAGCAGTTCCTCAGAGTAGATCCTTGAAAAGGCCAAAGACTGCTGTCCTGAACTCCAGGGTTGTGGTTTTGCTTTTTGCTTTGTTTTCTGCTATCAGTTTTGGTCCCTCTAGAAGTGGCCCCAGAGCTTGTGCTCTGTGATGGCAGAAGAAAACAGTCTCACCTCATGTATGTGGCCATTTTTTTCTCACATAAAGAGGAAATGTCTGCTGGAAATCTTGTCATCATCACTCTCTCATTTATAGCATCAGGAAAGTTACCCTTTCCATGGTGTTTGTAGGATCTTGCCCAAGCCAGGGATCTTGGAATCTGGAACACTTTGCTTCATTCATTCTCTCTACACTTTTCTCTTTTTCCTGTATGTAATAGTTTACTTTGGTAGAGTGTAGATCCTGGTTGGTTGCTAGAATATGCAATCAGTAAATTACTAATTAACCACAGCAATTCATTATCCTGCTGCTGTAGAGTTTTTTATGTAACCCTGTCTGTTCTCTAAGGCAATATAGGTAAAGGGCCCATCCTTTGAAAAATAAACATACAGGGAATAGGAGCCAGCAGCCTATGTTCCAGATCAGCTTGAGCACCTGAGTGTGACATTTCTGCTTCTGGAGGGGGTGACAGAGAGAAGGGTTCCACTACCCTCAGGTGGGTTCTGCAGCAAAAGGGGAGTTTGCTCATGATAATCTTCAGTTCATCTCAGCTGAATCATTCTTTCTGTAACAATACAAAATACAGGGTGAAGGGTGAGCAGGGGAGACAAAACCTGAAAGGAGTGAGGATGTGTGACAGCGATAGAGAAAGTTCTGTACAGGAAGAGGAGTAAATTCAGATCTGAAATGGGCACAAACAGCTCCAAAGTGCTTTTCTGACCAACTTGCAAAAGACACAAACAGTTCCAAACTGCATCTCCACACGTCTTCCTGCCTAAAAGAAGGTTAAAAACGAAGCACAATGAGGCAGATTTTCCCATTTCTGATCCCATGGACATGGGGGTAATTATCTTCATTGGAGATGTTATCATTTTACAGTGAGATTGGAGTCAAGCCCAGCGTTCTTGAAGCAGCGCTTAAGTTTTTAAAGTCTGCAAATGTGGGTTATTGCAGTCACATGATAAATAGTTCTGAAATCAATAGAGAAAGCTATTAAAAATGTGGGTTTTGTCTCTGTCTAGTATAGTACATTAAGATACATGTATCATCCTACAGTCTCTTTTCCTCTCCATATATGTGTGTAGGGGTGGAAATTTTAGAATAGTCAACATTGGTCAAACTGTCCCCAATGGAAAATACAATACTGACCTCAAACAGCATCACATTTTAGGGCAGTGATGAGTGATTTCTAAAATGTTACCATTAAGTATATATATTGAAAGAGAAATCACTAGAGGAAGAGTGAGTCTGACTTGATCCTGAAGTACTTTTTGAGAAATGGTGATGAGAGGGAGCTCTGGCTGGGCAGAATTCCCTGTTTGGGTCATCCCAGTCTAATACTGGTTTGGGATTTCTATTGCGATTTCCTACCTGGGATTTATTTTTTGCAATCTGAAGAGCTCAAGGAAGAAAGTGAGCCTGGAATGACTTTTTTGCATCTTCTATGTTATCAAATGCATCAAGAAACAAAGAGCTGGCTGCGTGAAGCTCTCAGAAAAACAGGATAAAAAAAAAGCCTCACATTTGCTAGTTGCTAAATGCAACTTTGAGTAAGCACTGGAGTCAAACAAACAACTTTTATGAGTGAAAAGATCCATCTGCTATCACTAATCTTATAGATCTTTCTGTTCTCTGATACTTCAGTATTTTAAATGACATCTAATGGGCCAGAATGTCCAAAGCAATCAATGTTATTCAAGCTCCACGGCCCTTGCTGCAGGTGTGGGCTGTCCCAGCACAGTGGGCTTGAAGCTAGAGCCTCAGCTCCTTTCAATCTATGTCAGCACTTCACAGCTTACTCAGGACCTGGTCCTAGAGAAAAGCCAGCAAATTATCTTGGTCTGCACTAAAAAAAGCTCCTTGGTTGATCCCAGTGGGATGCAGAGCCACTGTACTGCTTCAGTGCTTGGAGGAGAGACTGCTCCTAAACCTGAGCCTGCTCAGAGCTCAGGAGAGAGGTGACCACACTCCACGAGAACAAAAAGGAGCTAGGAGGGAAAATTAAGCCTGTTCTTCGTGCCTGTTTAGTCTTCCCTGCACAGTTTGCAATGGCAGTGCTGCCAGGGCTCGTTGCTGAGAGCACAGCTCCTCCTGGGAGGAGTTCTGAGCCCAGCTGGCTGGGATCCCACGGGCAGCATCGGTGCTGAACAGCATCCCAGAGCCAGACAGGTGCCTGGCTGTGCTCAAGCCTGGCAGTCTGTCTGTCCCCACCCTTGGTGTGTACCTGGCTGTGCTGCTGCCTGGCAGTGTGTCTGTCCCCACCCTTGGTGTGTACCTGGCTGTGCTCATGCCTGGCAGTCTGTCTGTCCCCACCCTTGGTGTGTACCTGATTGTCTGTCTGTCCCCACTCTCAGTGTGTACCTGGCTGTGCTCATGCCTGGCAGTGTGTCTGTCCCCACCCTTGGTGTGTACCTGATTGTCTGTCTGTCCCCACTCTCAGTGTGTACCTGGTTGTGCTCATGCCTGGCAGTCTGTCTGTCCCCACCCTTGGTTTGTCCCTGGCTGTGCTCATGCCTGGCAGTCTGTCTGTCCCACTCTCAGTGTGTACCTGGCTGTGCTCATGCCTGGCAGTCTGTCTGTCCCCACCCTTGGTGTGTACCTGGCAGTCTGTCTGTCCCACTCTCAGTGTGTACCTGGCTGTGCTCATGCCTGGCAGTCTGTCTGTCCCATTCTTGGCCAGGACAGTCCGTGGTTGGCCTGAGAGCCTCACAGTCTATCTCTGCCTCTCTTCCTTTCGTTTTCTTGGCTCCATAAGTTAGATCAAATGTCTTTAAAGAGCTCAATTTGAATGATGGAGCTTATAATTCCATCTCGGGAGTTGTGATGACTCGAGCTTGGTTCTTGTGGTTTATGATGTCACCAGGACCCATCGATGGAGTCGTAGCCCCATTATTCACCATTGCCCTGTTATTTATTCTGTGCAATAAATGGCTGCAGTTTAATCACCAGAGTAAATTGCTGAAGCATCTTGGTGGAAATTGTGATGTTACTGTAGTGGTTTCTATGGCAACAGCCATTCCATCGGGAGGCTGATACAGAGGGAACCAGCAACACTGAGCACCCAGAGGACAGGAGTGAGCACCAGCCTTTAGAGGGGGACCTGGGGGACAAGTCCAGACCCTCAGGGGGAAAAATCCATTAACTGCTACTGGATATCACATGTAGTCTCTGAAAAACTGGGATGCAGATCTCACCAGCCTTGACAGACTTGTGGTGTTGATTTCATGCAGAGAGATTTTTAGGAAAAACTCCTAACTATTCTGTAGAGATGGAAAGAAAAACTAGCTTTCCTGCACAGTTTTAGGCCTTTTTGGTTTTTTTTCTCCTTTCTCCAGTTCAGGTAGAAAAAAAGGACTGAGGATACTTGAACCAAATGGTTCAGAACTTCCAGAGATTAAGGTTTGTGTTTAGTTTTAGTGTAGGCAACAGAAAGAGGAGACTTATCTGCGCTGTCTTAATTCTTTTTGCCTTGTGTCTCTTGCCTTAAATGGCCTGGTAAGAGTTTTAGTGGTGGTGGGGCATAATGTTCCTTGATAGTACATAAAGTTCCTTCTTTTTGGTAAAATGGATTTGCCAACATATTTGATGCCTGATGGTTGTGGATATGCATTGGAGTTGGCATTGGAATAAACATAGGGCTGGGATGTAGTATCATAATGGGACCTTATTATAACATAATTATTATTTATTGTTTCTTACTGAAGGGATATTTATGAGATGGTTTTGCTTTCCATATTTTAAGTTTCCATTAAAGCCCCAGATTTTCTGGATTTCTTTCTTTTTTTCTCTTTCTTCTTCCTCAAAAAAGTAAAATCAAAGCTTTAACTAAAACCTCTCTGTTTTCTGATTTTAAGAAGAAGGCAAGACACCTAAATTTCTCTCCTCTCCTTTCTCCTTTATTCCTCCCCACTTTCTTAATTAATTCATTTTTCTCCATGGGAAAAAAATTAGTAAAAGCCTTCTCTGTCCATCCTCTTTCAACACCTTGGGAATGCTTGCAGTGCTCAGCTCTTTTTTCTCATTTCCTCAGCTGAGCAGCCCTAGAGAAGTACCCCAGCACATGGTATCAGTGCCCTGACAGTCTGCTGCTTATGGGAAATGTCATTTTACAATGTAACTTTTTTTTTTAACCTCAAACTTTATGATTTTCTACAAGGATTCATTGTTTTAAGCCACGGAACCAACATGTGTTTCTTGAGATATCACTTACCTTTAGTAGCAGTTGAGTTTTGGTCACCAAGCTGGGCTGTCTCTGGATTCCTGCATTTATGCTGTTCTGGTAACCTGATACAGCCCAGCCAGGGAAGAACAGAAAGAAAAGCCTTTTAATTTATGGTAGGTCTCAGTTCTAATCATGTAGTTGTGTAGACTTTGGCTTTATCGTGAATCATTTTTAATGACAGTTGAGGAGAAAAGAATTGAAAAGCAAATCTTACCTTTCTCATCACTGACAGCTTTTCATACCAGATCAGACTTTTTTATGGCACAGCCTTGCAGAGAGGGTAAAATGCAAAGGAAGGGCTGGACCCAAGGGCTGCCCAGGAGGAGAGCATGGAGCCTTTTCCTGCCTAGCACAAGACAGGCCTTTACAGAAGCAATTTCAGAGCTCTCTGTAAATTGAGAGCAGTTTTTCATCATGTGAATTCCTAAACATTGTCTGTGGAGTCTCCATAAGGAAACTTGTGTTTCCTTGTAGGAGACTTGATTTTATTGGCCACCTTTCAGAAGACCCTTAGAAGTTCTCTAGGGAAATCCCTGGACACAAGGGCGAGAAAAGTTGATGGCAAAAGCCCTCATGGAGTTGAATGTAGCCAGTCACTGCTTCCCTGCAGTGATCCTGGTGACATCTCTGTGTGATCAGTCAGGGCCTGGGGTCACCAGGTACAGCCCCAAGGCTGCCAGAGCTCCAGGAGCATTTGGACAACGCCCTTGGTACAGGGTGGGATTGTTGGGGTATCTGTGCAGGGCCAGGGGTTGGACTGGGTGATGCCTGTGAGTCCCTTCCCACTCAGGATATTCTGTGATTCTCTTCTACTGTATGATCCCATTTGCTTTGGAGTCTATGCTATTGGTCAGAAAAGAAAATTATCTGAGGAAATTGCTGGTTTGGCATCATCATGCCAAGAGAGCTGATTTCAAGGGTCATGCTCCTTCAGCAGAGCCCATGGCTGTGCACTCAGGAATCACAAAGCAGGAGTTTAGTGCTGATCCCCCGAGCAGGGGCAGGAGGAGGCACTGCCAGGGCTGCTGAGGTGGTGCCCAGCAGAGTTAATAGGGAGATGCTCTCTCTGTAATTGGATACTGGCAGGATCCTGCAGTGCGTCTTCGTGGCCACTTCCCATCAGCACTAATGTGGCTTTCTGAAAGCTCATCCCTTTTCCTGGCATGGCCACTCTTCACTGGGGCACTTGTTAACTCCCCCACCTTTGTGTGCTTTGACCTGCCGTGCTCTGGGTGTGCCAAGATCCTGTGCCAGGCTGGAGCTTTTCAGCGCTCCTGAAACAAACCCCAGACATTTCTTGGAGGCTGAGGGAGCAATGAGAAGCCCTCATGGTATAAATCCCACATAACCAAGGGCTTCAAATGGCTTCTGTCATCCTTGTGTTTCCTCCATGACCTCCAACTTTCTCCTGTATGGAAACATTTTCAACTTAGGTTGGCTACGCACTGCGTTCTTTCTGACACATTTTGACAAATTCAGTTTGATTTTCCCCTTGAGGTCTTTCTAGGCTTAATTTTATGGTTGTAGAAGGTCATCAAAAGGGTAGTGCTATTTAAAGACCAAATTGTGTCACATTTACTCACGGGACTGGTAGCTCTTCCTCTTGAAGATGTCCATTCATTTCAATGGAACTACACCCGGAGTAAATGGCACCCGTTGTAAGCAGAGGCTCTGGGGCCTGTCTTACTCCTCTGACTGGACTGCTCAGAGAGTAAAAGTCAAGTCCTTGGCCTCAACATTGGTTTTCCAGCCCCTGTTGTTCTGAGGTGGTTTTTGGGCCCCCTCTAGTGACTGCCCACATGGATTTATGAGTGAGATCCAACCTTTCTGTGACCAGAAACATCCATTTCCACCCTGACCATAAATGGCTTCAATTTCAGAAGTGGCATTTCAAATCCTGACATACTGAGTTCGTTCCCCTTTGCTCACAACATTCTCAGGAGCATGCCGTTTCCAGCTTGGTGGGGCTTCTAGCAGTGTTGGAAAGTGTTCACAGTGGTTGAAGGAGAGTGAAACCACACAGCTGTTGATGTGATGGCATGGCCATGGTTACACTCCCGTAGCCCAAAGGTTCACCTTCTTTAGGGAAAACAGAAGGGTTTTGATGTTACAGCTGGACTACCAAAGAAACAGCCATGGATTTAATCATAGAATCATCCAGGTTGGAAAAGCCCACTGAGATCATCATGTCCAACCACTGCAGGCCTACCATTCACCCATGTCCCCAAGTGCCACATCCATGTGTTTTTTGAACACTTCCATGGATAATGATTCCACCACTGCCCTGATCAGACTGCTCAGTCTCTGACCACCCTTTCAAGGAAGAAATTTTTCTCAGTATCCAACCCAAACCTCCTCTGGAACAACTCGAGGCCATTCCCTCTCTCCTGTCCCTGTTCCCTGAGAGCAGAGCCTGACCCCACTGGCTGTTCCCTCCTGCCAGGGAGTTGTGCAGAGCCAGCTGGTTCCCCCTGAGCCTCCTTTTCTCCAGGCTGAGCTCCTTTCCCAGCTCCCTCAGCTGCTCCTCCATGGTCTGGGATTTATGACTTTCTACTGAATTACACTGAAACCTGGAGTGACACTTGGAGTTGATACTGAGAAGGCATTTTTCGAAGCCTTTCTTTTTCTTATTATTTTCATACTACTGGAACCACAAAAGGGAATTTCATTTAAAATATGAATTAGAAACTTTATACTTCTTATGGCTCTGTATTCTGGAGAAGCAGATACTTATCACATGCCTGTGTCCTTGGGGGAGTGTGCAAGGAGCTTTTGGAATAGTTTTTTACTTTTTGGCTAATGGGGAGTGGGGCAATTACTTATTCCAAGAAGCTGGAGCCAGGCTGACAGCCTGGGGGCAAACCTGAAAGCACTGTAACACTTTAAGCTTTAGATGCTCTGAGATCTTTTAGAAACAACTGCCTTGATCTTTTAGTGCCCTGGTAAATCATTTATTCTGATCACCTGCTTACAAATTCCTCCTCACCGATCCTGTGGGATGGAATGATCTGGGTATGCAGCTCCCAGAGCTCCAGCAGGTGAACTTCAGCCAGGCCCCCAGAGCACCTGGCAATGCTCCTCACTTGGGAGCAGCCTCAGTCAAGGCAGAGCTGAAATTCAAATTCCTCTGACAAACAGTGTCTGGAACTGAAGGTTTTGGATGGGATTTTTCCCCTCTCAGGTTGCAGGCTGCAGTCAGGACACACTTCCATCCCTCCTCCCACCGTGTGCCTTGCTGATCCTTGACAATCTGTTTCAATTCCCCTTCACTCCAGCATGACCAGATTCCCCCAGGTTACCCAATGATTCATCTCTGTGGAATTTGGGAGTGCTGCTTCTCTGCTCCTACCCAGATTGGCAAGAGGGTTATTAAAGCATCAGAGATTAACCAGAACCTCTTTTGGTGAATATTTAGGCTAAGAGCATTTGATGCTAAGTGTGCATTCTGACACCAGACTTCACTACTGCACCTCCCACTCCTCTGTATGCGTGGGTTTGAACACCTTTTCCAACTACAAGCACATTAGAGGATCCCTGATGCTTTGGGGATGTACATGGGGAATGACTTCAAGTGGAGGCGTGTTTGGATTGTCCTATTTCTATTTCTGAAGCCCTCTCAAGGAAGCTCGCTCTCTCTTCTCACCCCATCGCTTCCGATGGGGCCGAGTCATTGCATTCTGTGTGCGCACAATGACACCTCAGAGAGACTTGGACTGTTCTCTTGTCTCACTTCCACTCTCTTCCAGGCTGGATGCACACCCTGGAGGTATGTGGTTTGTCTCAAGATATAAGACTTCCCCCCTCAGAAACTACATTACTTCAACAAGCCACAAAGGGCTGGCAAGAGGGAGAAGGATGCTCGTGTTAGTGCAGCTTTCCCCTGGGATCTCTTCTGTGGACTCCATGCAGCTGGAAACAGAGCCTGCTGCTCCTGAATCCCGTGTGTGCACAGGCACACGTTCCCTCATGCAGCATTTCACTGATGTGTGGGTACAAACACTCACAGATGCACAAATACCTTCCCTTTGTTGTCCTCCTGCACAAATGTAGAGGCAGGAATTCTCTGGGTGCACGCGAACATCGCTCCCTGCAGACGCCAGCCTGCTCTGGCACATGGTTGCAGCAGTGTCCCACGGAGCCTGGGCCTTCTCCCCTGGGATGTATGGACACAGGAACATTTACACACCCTGCTAAGGTGTTGCAGAAGTTGGTGGGAGAGTTGAGTAAATGGAACCTGAAGGGACCTCTGAAGTATTAGTCCAACCACTGTCCCAGGCAGGCTCACCCTGAATTCAGGAAAGGTTGCTCAGGGCTGTGTCCAGTCAGATGTTTAAAACCTCCTAAGGCAGAGATGTGATAGCCCAGTTTTTTTCAAGACAGAACCTTCACTCTTTCAATGTTTATCCTCTCTTCTGACCTTTAATTTGTCTTTCACTCCCCTGCCACAGCACCTGAGCAAAGAGCCTGGGTGTGTTTCCCTGTACCTGCTGGGGTATCAAGAAGGCTGCTGTATCTGTCCCTGAAACTTGAACAGGGTGGACAAACTCCCTTCCCTCAGGGTATTTCCAGGGGTCTGTGCTCCAGGTCCCTGACCATCCTCTTGGTGGCTCCCTGTTGTATTTGCAGGTTTATCAGCATTTTCCTTGTACTTGTGAGCTCACACCTGGGTATGGACCAGCTGGGGTCTAACGACTCACAGGGGGATAATTGTGTCCCTTGAACTTCTGGTACAGGTGAGTTTGCTGTGAGCTTTCCTTGCTGCTAAGTGCCTATCAGGTGCTCTTGGCTGGAATTGGACTGATAACAAAATAGTAAATAAGAAAATTACACACTGAGCTTTGCTTCTTACAAGTCTGGGCTCAGATTTAATGGATCTGAGATCTCAGGCAGTTCCATGACTCTCTTCAGGAGATCACAGTAGTTGATCCAGCTTTGGGAGAAGAGGATGGATCAGATGAACTACCAGACTTCCTACATGTGTTTCATCTTTGCTCCTTTTTTTGGCCTTGAAGATGCACTTAACATTTTACCTTTCCTTTATTTGGAGGGATTCCACCATTTGAAATTTCCTTCTCTTCCAGTGGCCAGTGTCTACACTGGTCACATCCAGAACTGCCTAAATCAGGTTTAAGATCTTGCAGTACTTAATTTGGGGAAGAACTTCTGGCTCTATAGAGACTCCTATCTACCTATTACCTTGCAAGCCACGAACTTAAGGGAAAGGGTATATTTTTTCAGAATCACGGAATGATTTTGATTGGAAGGGACCTTAAAGCTCAATTGTTCCAACTTCATGGGGAGAGACACCATCCACTATCCCAGGTTGCTCCAAGCCCTGTCCAACCTGGCTTTAGATGCTGCCAGGGATCCAAGGGCAGCCACAGTTTCTCTATGACAGGGCCTCCTCACCCCCACAGGGAACAATTCTTCCCAATATCCCATCTAGCCCTGCTCTCTGACAGTGGGAAGTCAATCCTCCTTGTGCTGTCTCTTCATCCATTGTCCCAAGTCCCTCTCCAGCTCTCTTGGTGCTGGAAGGGGCTACAAGGTCTTCCCAGAGTCTTCTGTTCTCCAGGCTGAAAATACTATCCGCATTCATGGATAGGGCTGCAGGCTGTGTACACCTGTGTCAGGATATACCTCTGTCATTGTGCAGTTTGTCCAAACAGTCACCCAAGTGCATTTTGGAATGAGCACTCTAATTTGGGGAGCAATGCATGCTTTACTTTCAGGGGGCAAATCCAGATTTTCCTGCTGAAGCCAAAAGTGTAAGCAAAACAATTCCCACTGAGCATGTTGCCTCTGAGTGACAGTTTGAGTGCAGGGGGGTGACTGGGTTTGGCTGAGCTCTCTGCTGCTCTGAAAAGAGCAGTCGATGCCCTTGACTAGCAAGTGCCACATGAGTGGTAATGGCCAGAGGCCTGGTCACTTTTCTCAGCCAGTCCCTGTGGGTTTGGGTCTGGCCAGCAGAAGCCAGACTGCTTTGGAGACGAGCATCCATAGGAAATTTGTGTTACTGCTCTATAGGAACTTAAATTGTAAGCCTCTCATCTGTCTCAGATACAGAGCACAGAATAAACTGTGGCCCTGGGGACGTCTGCAGGTTCCCGGGTTGCTGTTTGTGCTGTAGATCCTGGTGTAGGGTGAGGATGGGTTATGCTGCTGTTGGCAGGGGGAAAATCTGGGAGAGCTGAGGCTGCTCACACGTCTGTGTGGGTGCAGCTGTTGGTGAATGCTCATGTTCATGTCGGAGCTGTCTGGGGCAGAAAGGTGCGTGTGGCACTGCAGAGGTGTGTGTTATTCTCACATCCCTGCTGGCTGCAAACAATGTCATGTCCCTACCTGGACTGCAACATGACATAAACCTTAAAAACAGCAGCAACATCAAGCTCCAGAGCATGGGAGAAGGCAGAGCTGCTCTTTTCGCTCATCAGTTAGGAAACCCTGCCAGCCCCGGCAAAGCATGCCGGGACCTGAACTGGCTTTTGGACTGGGACTCGGAGAGTGAGAGAGAAGCAGTAATTTGTTTGCCATTGCCCTCAAGCCAGGAAATCCAAACCTCAAGCATTTCCCAGGCCACAGCACACTGGATTGGAGAGAGAGTGTCAGGGAATGGCTCACACATCCCGACAGGAGCGCACGCACACGCGCGCACACGCACGGGGACGGCGCCGGGGAAGGAGGATTGTTCCAGCACCACTGCGGTTAAGATGCTGAGACAATCTCGAGTTTTCAGGCCATAGCTGTCAGGATGCTTTGGTATATTCATCACCCCCCACTCCATGGTGATAAAAATTTACACAGCCAACGAAACGAAGATTAATTTCATGTGAAAAGCTGACAGAATGGCCCATGTCATTGCTTTATTTGTGCCAGCACTCAGTAACTCGGCGCAAGTTCCATTGAGGTGGCAGACACCCCGTCCCCTTGAGCCATCTCGTCTCCTCTCTAATGATGCCACCGTTTTGACAAAACCAAGCAACACAGCCGGTATGTGCGAATTTGGAATTAATTTTCTTCAGAAAGGTCAAGTATGTTAATGAGCTTTTGGCTGCCTGTGTTTTCTCTCTTGGGATTTTTCCCCTGTTAATGGGGGAAGAAGGGGAAAAAAAGAAAGGGGACAAATAATTACAGAAATAAAAATAAAGGAAGGAGGAAAAGAAGGAAGCTGTGAGGACTTAAAAGAGGCAGGATTCAGTGTAGTTTTTCATGGGTTCTCCTTTTCCAGGGCTGAGGCAGACTAATTGTATCAGCTCAAGCCTGTGCAGTTTGCTTGGAGCTGTTGAGTGAGGCCAGGGATGTCATGGATCATGGAGTTGGTGTAACCTGGCACAGAGGAGGTGGATTGCACCTCCTTTGCACTCGGGGACTGACGGCAGCTCTGTGTGTTGGCAGCTGCCTTCGTTTTCCATCCCGGAATGGCTGAGCTCGGCTCAGCACGGGGCTCTGTGTGCTGGGAGAGTGGAGAGCAAAGGGAGGTGAAGGAGAGAAAGAGTTCATGGGCTCCAGCTCTTGTGGCTATTATGAAAGGAAGCTGGAAGAGAGCTCAGTGCACTCTTAGGGGGCCCTGGATTTCAGGGAGAAATCCAGGGCCCCCTAATTCATCCATCTTAGAAACAGGACAAATAGGCAGTTTGCAGAGAGTTTGTCCCCAAATGTGACTGGCACAAGAAGTTTGAGCTAAGTGTGATGCCAATCACCTCTCATCAAAGTATTCCCCAAATTCCTCTCTTTATTTGTGTCAGAATTTGCCACTTTGTAGCATCCTGGTGGCAGGAGCTGCCTGGATTTCTCCAGGGGTTGGGTGATGATCAATGGGAAAAAATGTGGTGAAAACAGCAGATGCTGAGTCAGGGCATGAGGGAGTGAAGCTGGACTTTGTCAGACATAAACCACACTCACCTGGATACAACATTTAGGGTAGGATTCATCTCACCTAATTTTAGTCTTCTTAAACAAAGTATCCAGGCTAAATTAATTGTCCAAGTTTCCCTTCTTGCTAATGGAGAACAGTGAGGAGGAATCCAATGTATCCCACCTAATTTAAAATGAGAGAAATTCCATTCTGGCAAGGACTTTCTTTCTCATTGAATATAAAGTGAACTTAAACAATTAGTTTGGACTGAATCCCTACCTTGAAGAGGCTTAAAATTATGGGGAGTGATTTCCTCCTCATTCTCTTCTCCCTGCTCCCATTCTGGCTCTTATTTCCCTATACAGTCCAATCCAGCAGGCAGAGGAAATCCAGCAGGGCTCCCAGTGCCTGTATTGGCAGGGGTGGATCAATGCTTTCACTCCAGCTTGCCCAGGCTGGCTCCAAGCTTATCCACTCCTGTGCAATCCAGCCTCTGGCTGTGATGTGGTCCTGCCTGCCTTGCTTTGCTGGAGGCAGCCCAACAGACAAAAAGCCTGTGTCGACTTTGGAGGGTACGTTTTACCATCCTGGCTATGGTGCAAGGAGAATGATGTGGGATGTAAGAGTGCCAGTGCCATGTGTGACATATTTCAGGGTGTCCTTAAGGAGGAATTTTCCTTAGTTTCACACCTCTCTCAGCTGTGTTGTGTGGGTGCCTGTGCATGTTGGATCCTTGTGCGTTCCCCACATGAGTCACTCCTGGCTGGGACATGGATTTCAAAAGCACACAAGTCACCAAACTTAATGATTTTCAGCTGACTCCAAGCATTGTCCTAAACATGGAATTCCTACCCATAAACCAATGTGCTGCCCACACTCTTCCCCTGGTTCCCAGGCTCTGGGGTGTGTGTGGAGGCATGTCCTGCTCTGCTCACCCTGCTGCAAGGTAGAGGGGTATTGGGGGCAGTGAGAGGAACTTGTGGGCTATCTTTCTCATTTGCTTGCACAAATGGTCTCAGAACATTCATGGGCATCACCAGCACCTGTATATTTCTCTGTAGAAGTTGTTGTGTTGCTAAGTGATTACTTTATTTCTCCTTGGAGGAAGTTTCTGTGATGGAAGGAAATTATTTGCTAAGCCCTGCTAAAGTCTTTGCATAAATTTAACAATAAGTATTAATCTGTGCACAGGACAAAGTGGGGGCAAGAGATAACTAAAATAACAGTGACAAGTTATTTTTTTGAGTTGTCAGTTCCAGCAACAGAACATACAAAGTGTATGCACAGAGACTATCTCATTCATGGCCGTGGTGAAGTGGGGAATCCCTGTCCTGTAGTTGCCTGGGATGTCAGGATAAAAACTATAAGAACTTGAATTCTTAGGGAAATTCTCACCCAGCAGTTCCCTGGAGCTTTAGCTGAACTGTGGGATATTCAGCATTTCCCAACTCTCGTGTCAAGGACCTTCCCAGCTGTGAGATGTGGCTGTGCACCCCTTCTGTGTCCTCCCCTCCCACGCTCTGCTTTCCATAGGAAGGAATCCTGGGCATGTGAGTCAGAGAGCCATAGCACGTCCTGGCCATGTCACCAGTGGGATGATTCAGGACTGAGACAGCACAGCACACCTACCCCATGATCTGCATGGAGCCCCTGGGACACTCAAAACCGCATTTTCTCAACGTGCCAAGCTCTTGAGAAAGCCCAACCACTTGTTTTGGAGCATAAATAGAAACACAACCCCTAAGAACAGAAATGGAATCTAGGAGATGCTCAGGGCAGTGAGTCTGCTGTCCCCTCCTAAGATGGTGTCCCATCATCCCTGCATTGCAGGGGTTGTTTGTGCCAACTTCTCTCAGCTTCTGTTTCTTCCTCTCCCACTGTTTTCCCCATGAGTGAGAGCACTGGCGCCTACAATGGGAGGTCACCACCGAGGTTACTCAGCCAGCTCCAAGGATTAAGACTTCCTGCTCTGCTCTGCTCCAAAGAGCTGCCAAGTCCCCCCTCCCTGCTGCTCACCACAAACCCAGTGCCTGTTTGTCTCCCTCTCTCCCCTTTCCATCCCTCCTCCTACTAAGAAATCCAGATCTCTCTCCAGCAGACAGAGTGGGAGGTCAAGGCACCCCAGCAACCTCCAGATGCATTTGCTGGAGCACCAAAAGCAGTGTGGCCCCAGGATGATGTTCTTGATGCCACTTACCAGGGTTGCCAGAAGGTGAAATGAGCCTATCTGTCCCTCTAGAGTCTGGGACAGGTTTCCATCAGGATCTGACCCAATAGTTGGGCTCACAAAAGGCTTTTATTTCTACTGGAAAATGCCATCAAGTTTTTCTACCAGCAGGCTGGGGGGGGGTGGGGTGGTCCATGGATAACTAGGAAGGTTTTCTTGAAAAGTAACTAAGGAGAATGTGTTTTTTTCATTAGATGGGAATTGGAACAAGGACCTGTAACTTCCTTATGAAAATGGTGGATGGGTACAGAAATCTCTGCCCTGGGCATGACCCTGTTCCACAGGAAGCTGCCATTGTCCCAAGGACAGTGTGGTGAAGGGAGAGCAGCCCAAGAGGACAGAGCTGCCTTTGGTGGGTACCTGAGCATGTGGGAGCAGGACACAAGGAGAGCTTTATTCACAGGAGCAGAGCATAAACCAGAAGAGAGGAGCAAATAGAATAGGATCCCGTGAGAGGGAGATGAGATAAATATGCTGGGAATGGCAGGAGGGTGGGATGGCTGCTCACTATTTTTGTAAAGGGGGGATGCTGCTCCAAAAAGCACCACAGAGATCAACCACATTCAAGTAAAACCATCATTTTTGTTTAAAAAAATACAGAAGCCCTACATACTAATGGTTCAACAGGATGAGGAAATGCTGTCTGCTCCACCCCAGTATGTGCTGAGGTCAGGTAAAACCACCACCACCCTCAGGCAGGCTTTGGACACCGTGAGGGGTGTGCTTGAGTTGCCAAGGATCCTGCTCTTAAACTAGAAGAGAAACAGCTGCTTTTTTAGGATTTTGACCTCTCCAGCCATGGATCCTCTTTGCTCCTAACCCTCTTTCTTAAAGATCCCACAGGAGACTTGTCACTGTTCTTCAGGCTGCTGGGGTCACCAGCCAGGAGCTTTTCTTTCCCCCAGGAACCATGAGGCTGCAGTAAACATACCTCGAGGAGTTCTTTGTGAGCATTACACCTGAATTTGGCCCACTGTCTGCCAGTTTATGCTAAATGGAGACCACAGAGACCTCATTTAATGACTGGGTTTGTGTAGGTGTAAAGCTCTTTGAGGTCTCCATGAATATGGGTGTTTATTCATTTAGATTTCATTTTGATTTTCTTTTCAGATGAATTCATTAGCAGGGAGAAAGCCAAAGCCTCAGTGTTAAAAATCCAAGTCTGATTTTTGTTTTGTTTTCTTTTCTTTTCTTTTAAGAAATGAAAGAAGTATATGGTCTTGGTGCTGGTCCTTCAGGGTGCCTCCATGTGTGTTCTGGAGGATCATAGGTAAGGAAAGCTGAGAAAAGCATTGAAAGAGGAGGGCTGGGGGAAGCTCCTGCCTTGTTTGATGGCACCCTGTGTTAGCTGCTCCTTCGCTTGTTAGGGATATCACATTCCAGGGATGCATTGCTGTGGATAAGGGGTGAAGTGAGACAAATGAGAGGACAGAGGTTACACACATGAGCTGCAAGGATGTCCCCGTTCAGGTGCTGGGTGGAAAAAAAGATGGAGTGTGCATGCTCCTGCCCTGGGGCTAACAGCAACAAAGGGAGAGAGCAGGGCATTTATCTAGCTGGAGTCTAATATTCCTTTGGCTGCAGCAAAGGCTGCAGCACTTCCCGACTATCGGCTGGCGCTTTCACTCACACACATCTGTGATTGATGGGCAGAGAGTATAAACACCTCATTAGTGCCATAATTCACTGGTTAGGACTCAGGCTGGGCTGTAGGAGGGAGGGGGGAAAAAAGAGTTGAGAAAGTTTATTAAAGAAAAAAAAATGGAAGAAAGAGAAGAACGGATGTAGAGGCCACACAAATCATTCCAGGGAGTTATCTGACCTGCTTTGAAAACTTTAATTGCTGATAATGGACAACCTGTTGGGTGGTATTTTATTAACACTAATAGATTTTTACGGGATATTTCTCACATTGCTCTCCCAGAGCCTGAAGAATACATTAAATATTAAAAGTTAATGCTCTTGGTTGCTGTTTCAAGGATGCCCCACCAATAACGAGCTTTCCCGCAAGTTAGAAACCAGGAGCAAACATGAGCTGCCTCTGCCACTTACGGCCTCTGCAATAATAATGAGGAAAATACTTGCAGCCTGTGTGCACCTTGCAGCTGAGGTTCTCAAGCCTGGCCTAAATGCCCTGTAAAGGCAGTGCCCAGAGCTGGTGGTAGCAGTATCTAATCTCCAATCCTGGATTTACAAGACTTGAATTCCAGAGTCCCACGCTGAAAGCAAATGCTCATAAACTCCCATATGCTACTCCCATATGCTACTTTACATTTCAGTTATTCAAAGCAGAGGCTGAACCGACAACCCATTCCTGTTTCTCAGGAGAACTCAGGTCTGAAATGGAGGATATTTTTCTTTAATATGCCAAATGGTTTTATAAAAGTGCTGCTTCTACACTAATTTGTTGCAGAAATGACCTAGCTACCTGGAACAGAAACGGAAGCATCTCTGAATGTAGGCAGCAAGAGGGATTTTGAAGGAAGCTCTTGACATCTCAAAGTCCTGCACACAGCACTGAGCCCTGAAAGTATACAAAAAAAAGGTCACTTCTGTACTGTAAAGGTACAGAATGTACACAGGGTGCTCAGAGAAGCTGTGGCTGCCCCTGGATCCCTGGCAGTGTCCAAGGCCAGGCTGAATGGGGCTTGGAGCACCCAGGGATAGTGGAAGGTATCCCTGCCCATGGAATGGGATGAGGTCACTCCATCTGTTGTCCCAAGTCCCTCTCCAGATCTCCTGGAGCCCCTTTAGCCACTGGAAAGGGCTCTAAAGTTTCATCAAAGCCTTCTTTTCTGCAGGCTGAACAATCCCAGTTCTCTCAGTGAATCTGGGCCCTGGCTGGATTTGGGAGGAGGTTGCTTACAGGGCTATGGGGAGGAAGGGCCAGGAGACTTGGTGCAGTATTTGTTTCCAAAGGGGTAAATGCTTTTTGCTCCCACCCTCCAAGGATGTGCTTTGTTGCTGAACTGCTGCTGTTCAGCAATAAAATGGTCTCAGTTACTTAACGGGAATTGAGTGCTTGGTCACTTCTCCCCCTGCCAGCCCATCCGTTCTCCGTCTCCCCTCCAACAACGACAGCTTTTCCTGATTGACCCCACAGGCTTACGAAAAACCTTTTTACTTAAACGTGTATTGACCTCAGTCTTGCTGCCCAGTGAATTATGTCACAGCTGGCTATCTGAAAGTCATCCATCAGGGCTCAGACCCCAGGAGCTGTCTCCTGGTGACACGAATCCGAGCCCTCATCGATGAAGGTTGTACCAGGTGCCTTCGTGTCTCTGGCAACTGTGAGGACAACACCCTTTATATGTTTTTTTTCTGTCATCATCCCGTAGGCCCTGTGATTTTTTCCTTTCCTTTGATTTGTTTTTGATTTCCCTTCCCCATCTGTTTTTGCACTGTGTATAAAATTTCCTTCCTTGCCTCAACCTCCCCTTCAAAGAGAAAGAAAAGGAAACTGTCAAATGTGACATCTTGGACGATCTTAATTCTTAGGTAGTGTTAATTTTACCAGTCTTTTCTTTCCCCTTTCCTATTTGATTTTTGTGTTGATTCGTTGTTGTTGTTGTTTTCCCTGATGTGATTTTATGATCTGGACAAATGCACTGGACAAATGAGAAATTTAATGATACTAGAAATATTTCTCCCATATTTTGTAATGCAAAGTAATTCCAGTAGATCTTTTGCCCCATGACTTGGGATGTGCTGGCTTGTTGTCACTTTGTGGATGAGGGATGTGAAGCATCACCACAAATTCAATCAGCCCTACTGTCTCTGTACAGGGATTGATCGAGCAGGAAGGAGAGAACTCAGTCCATGACAGAGTTTGTAAAAGGAAGATCTGTGTTGTATTTGACTGAAACAGTAAAAATGCCATCAGTTTTCAGGATTCTCTGCTCTTTTGAGGGAGAAGGGAGGCATAGCTTGATCTTCCTCTTCTAACAAACAAGAGCAAGGCTTGAGTATCCTTGCATAGGTGGCAGGGCCAGAAAAGGAGGGATATTTGTTTGCTTTTCCACATCTCGAAATAGGGCTACATAAACAATTCTTGACTTTATTCTCTCTATGCTGGAATATTCTGCTAACAAAGCTGGGAAAGAAAAAGAGCATATTTTTTAGTTCTTCTAGAATTAGTAGAAATACCACCTTGGTGATAGACCCATGTCTTGTTGGAGATCTTATAAGGCTGATTTTCTGTCTGTGGCACATTCCTTCAATGCGCCACGTGAATTCCTCAGCTCAGGAATGCCTTGAGTTTGGGATATGTTACCTTTTTCTCTGTGTCTTGACTTTAGGAAATGCAGGCAGATAAGGCTGGTGATAGCTCTGACAATGTGCCTGATGCTGTGGCCAGACCTGGCAAGGCTGAGGTGAGGCCAGGGCTGCTGTTGGCTCCCAATGTCCCCAGGGAGGCTGTGAGGGGCCTCGGCACCTCTGGAGCTCTGGATGGAGATCAGGCCCCGAGATAACAAGGTGATGACAAGCACTTTCAGAAATCCTGACACACAGACAGATAAAAGAAATGCAGTATTAGTGTGTAGAAATAAATCCTTCTCATTCTGCTTTTGATCTTCTGAGTTTCTTAAATATAAGGATTTTCTCATATAAGTTTCTTACATCATCCATAAGCTTATGGTCTGCCTTTTAACAACCTTACAAAATATTACTAAAAGAAATGGATTCAGGCATTTGTTTTAAAGACACCAGGTTAGACACTATCTGTATTTAGATTAAAATCCTCCCCCACAAGGTTTGAAGTATAATATCTGTGGTGCTGGCATGTGCAGCACTGCCCGAAGAATGGAACTGGCTGGAAATTCCCTCATCTGCATAAATGCAAATGACTAAAGAAGTTGGACTGGTGGGAGAAAAATGAGTAGATTGTGGATTTTATTCTTCCTTTATTGATGTAAATTGCAGGCATGCGTAATGATATTTGTGATTTTAAAGTAGGCTGTGTCCCTTCAAAGAAAATGTGAGCTCATAAATCCTGGGAGATTAGAGATCCCGAGGCCCGATGTGGCAACGGCTCCGGGTTTATGGCATTCCTCAAGACAGCCAGGATAGGATGTTCTGTGACCTGGCTTTTATGAAGATCAAAAGGCTTCAAACTATTGAGAATAAGATTTTTACATCATGCAGGGGGAGACACCAAGCTGTCAAATGGGAGGAGGCTCTTTGAAGTGTGGAGATAAGGACCCTTCTAACCTTCAGTCAGGTATGAAAGCCATTTCCAGCAGCACGGGAGCATGTCCTTCCACTGGACTCTTCATGGAATAACCCAGCTGAGTTCATTCAGGTAAACACCTGGCAGTGTCTCAGCCACAAGGAATGTTTGAAGAGGGCTAAAAGGACTGGGAAAATCTAAAAACTAATGTATAGGGGAGGTGGGAATTATATGTGTTAATATCTCTGGGACCAACAAGCCTGAGTCCAGCAAAGCTCCCACTCTGGGAGCTGGAATCACAAGTGTGCTCCAGTGTGGAGTATCTGTGTCTGAGCATGGGGGGCAGGTGGGAGTGCTTACAGAGCTCCTGGCTGGGAGAAAGCTGGAGAGAGACACAAAGTACCTCACACCTCTGTGTTCTGGCTAGGAAGCTGAGCCAGCGCAGGGACAGCAATTCACTGTTGCTGTAGGCCAGGGAGAGCTCGTCACTGGCAGGGAAGAGCTGTGGGAGAAGCATTTGTGGAGCACAGCACCACTTTTCTGGCTCTCCCAGAGCTCCCCATCTAGCACAAACACTGACATGTTTGTTCATTCCCTTCTCAGATTCCTCAGAGGGGCTGGCATTGGCAGCTGCATCATCGTGGTGCCTTGAGAAAGCACTTCTGCACAGTATTTCTCATGTAAGCAAAAGCTCTCAGCACTGAAAATCTTCCCAAAAAAGTATTCCCCTGAGCTGGTAAGAATAATTTCTGGTCACATTTATAGAAGTTTAAATGGCATCTAGACAAGATAAATATCGTTACTGTTTTGTCATCTTTGTGCTGATGAACTAAGGATATATTTTCTTTTGCATAATGACTTTCTAAGAGAAAGCAGCTAAACAAGACAGAATAAAAATAAAATTTCATGACAGATGCTGTTGATGCATGTGTTTCCTCTGTAATAAGCTCAGTCCTTGGCTGACAATAAAATAGTAATTGTCCTTGGCCAACATCTTGAAAGCTGAAGGTGAAAACAGAGTGGTGGGAATCACATGGCCTTATAATTCATGTCCAAACATTGAATTCCCTCACAATAACATAATTTCTTTTTAAACCTTGTCCTAATTACCACAGCTCACATTGATACTCTAGGAACTGTTGTACGTAGAATTGGTCATAAATAATTTGATAATCTGGTTCTCCTTGGAAAATGCCATTTCCTGTTGGAAATGGTTGAGGAAATGACAATGATTTGGTTCCTTTATATCTTCTTCAGAGTAGTAGTCATGGGTTTTATAAAGGAGTTCTTTTTCTTTTCCAATGATTCTTTGTTTCTTTTCTAGTCATGTTTAGTTGTGTATTAGACTTTTCCAATGTATTTTAGTGAGTCCAGAAGGAAATTCTGCAGGGAATATTGAGATTTTGAGGGCTCTCTTCCAAAGCAAAACACAATTAATGAAAGAATGAAGTTCTACCAAATGGAACTTCCATTCTTTCCCTCATCCCAACATTGCTGTTACACTCAGAGGCTGACCTGTGTGTGGGTTAGAAATATTCCAGCAGTAGGATTGCAGAGGGAGCTCCTCGTTTTTCTGAGCAGGGTATGCTTCTTCTTTACTCCTGACTGTCCAGATTTTCTTTTTCATCCTTCTCAAAGCAGCAATTTCCCAAATACCAGAGCGGAGAGGAGTGTGTTGTCACCCTTGCACTCAGCAGGGTAAGGGGTAGGATCCTGCTCTAACAGGCCCACAGGTCTGATTCACAAGGAAATTGCTGTGTCCCTCTGTCCTTTTAATTGTAGGGTTTCAAACCAAAGTATAGAGACACACATCAACTATTACATTGTCATTGAATCTGGAGTAAATCCAGTGTGAACCCTGAGTGCCTGGAGCTGGCCCAGCTGAGTGGCAGGAACAGGGCTGAGAGTCCTGCTAAACACCACAGGATTCCTGGGATTTGCAGGGCATCTCTTCTGCTGCCCTTGCAGTCCCTTGGGCTGCTCTGGAGGAGCTCCTGGATGACTGGTGATTTTATTAGGGCCTGGCACAAGAGAGGTAGGAGCTCGTCAGTGTGCTCCCAGCAGAAAACCTTGCTGTGGGCTTTGAAATCTGAACTGCAGCCAATTCCAGCTGAGGGATGTGACAGTCACCTTTTGCTGTGAAGTTGACATCTGAACAATGACAGTGTTGTGTGGTTTGAAGGGACAGGGAGCAGTGGGAAGGAGAGGAGTCTGTCAGGGCTGGGATTGGGCTCTGGGAGGGAGCAGCCCAGGCCCTCAGCCTTTCCTTCCTTCACCTCAACACCCACAGCTGGACTTGTTTCGAGGGGACACATGTGCATCCCAAATTTTCTACTTTGGCAAGCTCAGTTTGGCTGAGCCATCTGGCCACGCTTCTGCTCCTTTGAAAGCTTTGCCTGATTAAAGAGTCCTGGGAGCTCAAGAAGGAAAGTCGCAGGAGGGGAACAGGAAGGGGGCTTGCTAAGAGATGTGCTATTCCCTAATTAAATAATAGTTTAAGGGGAGCTCACAGCTTGTAACAACCAGTGAGATTCTGCTGCTAATATTCACTGTAAAGCTGCTCTTCCCAGGGCCATGCTTCCCATCCCCAAGCCCAGCTGTGGTATACATGTGCTGCACAGCTCTCCCAAAGTCCTGTCACGGAGGGTGAGAGTTGGACTATATTCATCCAAATTACAACATCTCATCTTTTGTTTTCAATTTGTTGGAACAAACAGCTCCCCTGTTACTATTTATGATTTGCCACTCCTGTAAGAGCCCAGCTGAAGTCATTGCACTGAATCTGAGCTGATTTGGTCTGAGAAATGCTTGAATTAACAGCACAGTGAATGTGGAGAGGAGCAGAGGAGGAGAGAGAGGCTGGTACCTGTTGTGTCCCTTTTACAGCTGGGGAGCTGAGGCATGGCAATGGAACAATTTGCTGTCAGTCTAAAGGAGAGGTGATGGCAATATCAAGACAGCAACTCAGCTCTTCTCCACTTGAGACAGAAACACCGTTTTTGATCAGTAGTTTTGATGACAAATGTAATACCCAGCCTGAGAAATGGCTGGTTTAAAGTTCAGTGATATTTATGAATCAAGTCCTGCTGTCCTTGGATTTGTTCCTGCATAAGCATATTGGAGGTGAGGGCTGCTCTTTTCCCACCCCGGAACCCCAGTGCATCTCAGACATCTCAGATTTACCATTTGTGAGGGTTTTGCTTGGACTCTTGGTCCAACCACAGATACTGCTCCAATGAGGTGAAGTCCTGGTAGAGTGTCTGAAGCACTGAAATCCCATGAGGACAAAACCATGGACAAAAAGGCATCTCTTGGGATGCCAAGCACAGATAAAGCTCCAACAGCATTAGACAGTTATTCAAACTCTTCAGTTACAGGTTTAGAATAACCCTGACTTTTGGGCATCCTACCTGAGATTTATTAAGGTTGATATTCAGGATTCCTGTGCTACTGAGGTCTAAGGGATTTTTTGGGTCTGATTGTTGTGAAACTTGTGGTCTTATCATGGACCTTGTATTTTTATCTTATCCTGGCAAAACAAGTGTTCTAACAGACTTCAGGAATTTATCATGGGATTTGTTCTGGCCTAAAATATTATCTGCCCCAGCCATGGATACAAAGCCCAACAGTCCTTTGGGTTTATCTAAGTAAAGGGCCTTACATGGAGAATGAGAAAATTCACAGTTAGGTTTGTGTTCTTGTAAGGAATAGAAAGCATTAAAAACTGGGGACAGGGAAGTGTAATTAGTGAAAGGGGCTGGGTTACTTCAGAGCCAGGTTAAACCAAAGCTGGCAACAAGGCATTGCTTAGGTTTCCCTACAGAGACAGATATTAGATGAACTGAACCAACACCATGCTTGGGGTGACAGCCTAGTGTAACACATTGGTGGCCAGGAGATAGAAATATACAGAAGTAGTAGTTGACTTTTTCTAAAAAGAGTAAGGAAATACTCAGATAAACAGATGTGTAACCCCAACCACTGAGACATCAACTTCTCTTCTTCACTCTGCTCTCAGTTTGTTGTATGGATGTGGCACAAGTGTCTGTACAAATCTGTTACAAGCCAGAGATATTTTTGTCTGTCCAGCACTGTGGTGCAGTAAGAAGCAACACAATGTTTGCTAAAGTAAGGAGGGAGGTGAAAAAGCTCTACTGCAAGAGGAAGCACCCGTGTAGAGGCTACACCACATTCCAAGAGGCTGTCCATACCCATCTCCCACAGGTTAGGACTGTGCCATTGCAATTCTTCATGAGATCTTTCTTACACAAGTTCCAAACCTTGTAGCATCTCTTTCCTTTGGTCCAGACTAGGAGCAGATGTTGGGAGAGGATCCAGGCCTGTGTATTACACTTAAAAGAGGCCATAGGTACAAATCCCCCTTCTTTCTACAGCTGTAATACACAGTGCAAGCACCTTGTTATCAGAGAGAGATAAGAGCACAGGGTAGAGTATAACCAGCAGAGTCTTGGGAGATTTCTCCCCATTCAGAAAAGCTGAAAGAGTTTTGTTTGGAAAGCCAGACTTGGGAGGAAAAGAACAGGGGTGAGGAAGGAGGAACCACTTTAAGTGTAAAAATATCTGAAGGCAGTAAGGAAGTGAGAGGTTTCAAGGCTATGTGAGCAAGTGTCATGTGCAGGGATAAGAGAGCCTGGATTTAGGCTACAGATGAGCCAACAGGCAAGGAATTTGCTCCAGACAGAGTTCTTCCTAAACCCTGTGTGCTACTACAGCTAACAATCATGTCAATAGGGTTTAAAAGGTGCTTCAGAGGAATTGGGAAGCAAAGACAAATAAGGTGGGTGGCTGAGGGAGGAATGGAAAGTCCAGTGGTTACTGAGTGAGGCTTGAGTGTGATGAGAATCCTGGCTGTGCTCCAGTACAAGATTTCCTATCACATTAATTATATTCAACAGGCTCCAGGGTTTTCTGTGATTCAGACTTGGTGTTTCAAAAATGTTACACAGACATCAGTGGTGGGGTAAGAGATAATCTTGCTGTGTTGTCTCCCAGCCTTCCATGAAGATGCCCTCAAAGAAGAAGCCTGAGATTCCTTGGTGCTGTTCCCTCTGTGCAAATGGGCAGGAAGTGAGTGATCTACAGGGAACAAGGAATGATCGGTTCTGGGAAATGTCATGTTCCTCTCAAAATTAACTCCATCCCCTTCCCTTTCATTAAATTACATATGCTCTTGGGTGGCATTTTTGTAACACTGGAAGGTGTTTCTTGCTTTGAAAATATGGAAATATGGTTACTTAAACCTACATGAACATACTGGGAATGTAGTGGTACTGTCACTCTTTGTTGTGGGCAGAACTCCTGGCAAGTATCTCATGAAATTGTATCTGTTCAAACCAGGAAAACTGGGGTGAAGACTTTCTCCCCTCCAGCTCTCTCTTTTTTCCTCCATCTGGGTGCACTGGCTGGCAAATGCTTTTGAGACCATGGAAGGACGGAAAATCGATGTAGAAGAAGTGAGGTCTGGGACGGCAGAGGCAATTCCATGCTGAACAGCAGTGAAACAAAAGCAAAAGCCAGACAATATTGACAAACAGAAGGAATGAGTGAGGAGCTGCCCCAGCACGGTCTTGTAGTGAAGAAGGAGAGCAAGGAGAGTCTGATGCTGAGTTTTCCAGTCATGACTGTGCCACAGTTGCCTTCTGCCACCTGGATATGAGGTAGATGAGGTAGAGAATCTCCAAATGATGCCTAAGTCACCTTGCTGGCTTCTGTAGAGGGGAAGATAGGGGTGTAACAAGCACCCTGCCCTGGGAGAGGGTGTCATGCAGTGTATGGGGCCAGCATTGCTTTCGATCTGAGATGGGAAGACTGTAAGGCCTGGCTTTTACTGAGATAGTTGGGGCAGGAATTAGGTTGAGTTTAAAGTCTCTTTTATCACTGAAGTCTGGAGATGTAACCTGAGGAGGACAGAAAACCACCAGAATCCTGGTCATTGTGACCACACCACTGGCATTCCCTTTTGTGCTAGAGGTGAAGACTAAAGCTTTGTGCTGGCCAAGGTTCCAGATGCTTTTCTTCTAACCAAAAGTAAATAGAAGAGAGGAGAAATGGGTCCTTTCTGGAGTACCCACCTGCCCTCCCAGCCTGGTGATGCATTGGCTGGAAGACTTGGAGCATCCTCTACTTGTGCCTCCTCTGGTTGTGGCCAAAGCAGAGTTAAGCCTCCTGTCCCTCTCTCCCCCCCATAAAAGTGCATTATGGGATTCTCTTTCCTGCCTCTCCCTCCTCTCTCCAGAGCTGTGTGTTTGAAATGATATCTATTTCTCTTTGTGACAGCACACCGTGACTGCTGCCTTGACATTGTGCCGAGCTGACATCCCAACCGGTCTGACACTGATGCCTTTGGGCAGAAATCAGAGCCGGTTTGCTCCACGGCTCCGTGCAGCCACGACGCCTGTAGCGCCTCGCAGAGCCCCCAGTGCCCTGCTGGGGAAATGGAGCGAGCACGTGGGCCCCGGATGAACCCTGGCAAGAGCGCAGGCGTTACCCGCGCCCATCCTCCCGCCCATTTTCAGCTCTAAGTGTTCACATTCACATGGGTTTGTTTATTTTTATTCCCTCCCTCCCTTTTCTCTCCCTTTTTCCTTTGCCTGTGAGAGGGTTGGTTTCCTGTTTCTCTCCCCACTGCCGAGTCCTTGGGGAGCTGGGTTTCTGTGAGCTGGAAAAGGAGCGCACAAGCGTCTGATCAGCCCTTATTAGTGTTGAGAAAGATCTAATGGGTCCTGGCTTCTGGGACCATTACCTGTCATTTACTTTTATTAAGTCAGTGATGAGAAAGTTTAAAATTAAAGGCTTTGTAAATTGGATTCCAGTTCTAAAGGAAAGCACCGACCAAGAAATCAGAGCCTAAGTTTGCAGATGGACCACTGGGAACAGCACCAGACAGGGGTGTTTCTCTTCGGCTGCTTTGACAAAGATCCTGTGCCAGGGTGTAGAGGGGACAAAGCCTCAGGGTGTCCAGAAACCTTCAGCTATATGAACCGTGTAATCCCTCCTTTGCCAGGTTACTCAGGTTCAGACCTCCTGTTCAGGAGGAAGGGTGGTCTTCTGGTTGAGCCATTACCCAGGCTGGGAGCTCTGTTCTGGCTGAAATGATCCCAGGCAGGTCACGTCGTCTCCCCATGGTTCATTTCCTGGTTTACAAGGAGAAGGACCTTGTGCTAGTATTGATTTTGTTTCTTACCTGTTGCCTGGTTTGGGCACTCAACCCTTGGGGGCTGGTACTCTCCTTGACTCTTGTGCTTACAAGAAAAGCTCCAACTCCTTTGAGTGTTCCAGGCAAAAATAAAGACTTTTGCTAAGTCTGTAGCAGAAAGCAAGTAAAAGGGATGAGCCCCTTAGTTAAGATAAACATCTAATTCTTAACGATTGTAGCATTGTTGTATTCTCTGCTTTTGAGACTTAATCTTTGAATTAACCACCCAAACACACTTGTGAGTGAAACACCCCAATTGCACTAAAGCACTGCAGCCAATTATGGTGTGACAAGGGAAGCTCAGGGGCCAACCCCAACCAAGAGCTGCTGTCACTTCTGTTTTCTCAGCTGAATAAAAGTCTCGTGGTGACACTGCTCTGATGAGAAGCAGCATGAACTAGTGGTTATAAGTACAGTCTGGGAATCAGAATTCTTGGTTATTGAGTCTCAGTTTGTCTTTGACTGGAGTGACATGGGAGAAGTCACCTGAGGTCAGGATTTTAAGTTGCTTTGTGCCCATCCTTGCATTGTTAAATACACAAGTTGTGCTTACACAGCTTTGCGTGTAGGTTGGAGGTCCACACGGTGTCTCTGAGAGGCACAGAGCTCTACCAAAGCACAGGGCTTATCCAGTTAATAGGAGTTTGCAGAAATAAGTGTTTGTCTCCTGAAGGGAGAATGAAACAGAGATTCCCTTTAAACTCGTGTTTTCTTGGAAAAGTTCACCTCATGTTCTCCCTGCATGGCTTGGCAGTTTTCATCTCCCTGTGTTTTGCCTATGTTGTTTATCATTATTGTTGTTCTTAGTGTTATTATTTTTATTATTATTATGTCATACTATATTTACTTTTAACAGAAGTGAGATTTGTGCATATTTGGAAGGGATACCACCTGCCCATCCCCTCTAGCACCCCTACACCAAGCTCCAGGTATGAGTCCCCACTTTTAGGAAGATTCTCCTGTTTTTAAAGAACCAGGACTGAGAGCAACAGCTCACACCGTACAAATCCAAACCTTTCACCTTCTTTCCCCAGAGATATTCCAAACCACAGCAACAGGAGGTGAGAAAATATACCCAGAGGAAAGTGTGACAGGGAAGGATGGCTAAGGAGGGGCAGGGAGTAGGCACTTGTATGGCCCTGGACCCAGAATTCGTGCCAAGTGAGGCTAAGCATCTGTTAACTCCAGGCCATTCTTCCTGTCTGTCCATAGGCACAGCAGCTCCTTGACTTCAGTTAATTGCCAGGTTCCCTTGAAGGAGTGATGCCTCTCCCAAGTTTCTCTGCTAGGGATGTGAGGAGCTGATCTCTGAGTTATTCAGTGGTTTCTTACATCATTCCTGCGTTCCCAGCCGTGCCACAAGGCTTTCAGAAGGTAATCTGGGGAGATTTTATCAAATGTAAAATGTTCCTAGACATTACTGGAGCCATGATGTAATGATCCAACATTTTTGTTCTTTAAATTCCACTGAAAAACCACAGGCCCCAAAAAATTGTTGCAGGGGAACTGATGAGTTTTAAGAAGGAGGCTGAGATCTTGTGCTGGACTGAGCCATTCTAGGGGCAGTGGTGGGAGAAAAGGTTTTTGTAGGTCCTGTTTTGCTGGCCTTGTAAGGTCTGGACTGAATCTCTGAGGAGGGCAGCAGCCTTTTCACAACACCCACTCCCTGGTTTCTGCTGCCTGGTGGGATGTGTTGCCAAAGGAGAAGGCAGCAGGACCAGGCTGCTTTGTACCTCACTGCTCCTGATTTCACAGAATCATGGAATAAGCTGGGTGGAATGTTGGGAGCTTTGTATTTGTTTTAGTTGTGGCTGTGCCCATTTTTGTGAAGACAATTTCAGCCCAGAATCTTGCTCAAAAAGACCAAACTCATGGTCCCCTCAAGTAACAGAGCTCTCTTAGGATCATCCATACTGGGACTGACGACCTGGTTTACAGGATCTCAGTGCTCTTAACACCCTTTTCAGAGGGACAGTGATTCCTGAGTGACACAAAGTCTCCCTGGCACATTTATATCTGCCAGACCAGGATGAGACCATCCATGCTTTGATGCTTTGGGTTTCAGTACCTGTTGAAATCCCCTGAACAAATGGGGCCATTAATTACGGGGCCTGGTTTTGATGAATGGAGCACAGGGGACAACATTTCATTTTGTCTGGGGGCAGTAGGCAGGATGGGGCGTTTCAGAGTGTTCAGTGATGCAGGAGAGGTCCTGGGTGTTGCCTGATCAAGGGGAAGTTGCTTCCTCTCCCTAGAGTGCTGTAAAGTCAGTGTCAAGTCACTGTGGCATCTGGGTTATGTCACCTGCTGAGGGGGCTACCCTTTATACATCAGAGTTGCTCAGACAAAAGCCAATTCAGCCCTTTATCCAAAAAGCTTTTAGAATTTCTCTAAGGGTTGCAAATAATTTTGTCCTAAATGATTTCTGACTGCCCTATCCCCAGACCACTGAGCAGAGCAATGTATTTGGAGCTCACATGAGACACATGAGATGGAGGAAGGCCATGGGGTGTTCTCAGGGAGAGCCCCAGGATCCTACCACCTTGTTTTCCCCATATCCTCTTGAAACTCCCAAAACAAGGCACGTGAAGTGAAAAACAAATAAAAATGTTGTTCATATGACAACACTGTAAGAAAGGCTTGTTCCTGAAGTGGTGGAAAAAAATTTTTACAGCTTTGATTTAGTTTTTTATTTGTGAGGATCATTATGTTTTGGTGCTGGGAAGTCATGTTCATGCAAAAAAAATTGAATTTATTTTGGAGGCACCTGAGAGTTTTGTTGTGTACATACAACACACTACTTGTCATTTCAGTCTTCTTAATTGCAGGCATCTGAGAACATCTGTAGTGGGTTTTCACAAAGGGTTTCTGGACAGGATAAAGCAGTGTTAGAAGACTCTTCTTCTGGAGCAAGAGGACTGCTTTCAGGACTGCTGGGTGATAGCTTTGTGAGCTGATGGGGTTGGTGGAAAACAAGACCATTCAAAAGGGAAAGGAAAAAGAAGGAAAGTCAAAGACAGTGCCATCAAAACTAAGAATAATGGGAGGAGAGTATTCACTCCTTTAAAAAGCTCCCAAAAAGAGAAGGAACAAATGGGAGTGCATGATGTTCCCTTGTGGTCATGAGGAATCTCAGCAAAGACAGAAGGCGTGATTCCTTTTAAGTGAGTTTGGTTTACACTGGAGATGTTTACATGATTCACTCATCCATGTTCCAGTTTAGTGATTCACTTCAGGATAAACTGAATCATGCCTTGGGACTTTGCTGTTGCTGACTTTAACGGTTTTCTGATGATACTGGATCAGGTGAAGAGATCTGTGCTGCATCCATCTGCCTGGGTCGGAATTTGACACAGGAACATTCAGGTTGTGCACATGGTTAAAAACTTGCATAGGGGGTGAAACTCTGGGTCCCTGATGCTCAGGTACTCCTAAAAACAAGGCATGGAGTGAAGAGGCAGAAGAAACCCCGTGCAAGTCCTGAGAACATACTGGTTTTAAAACTAAGAATTTAAATTCTTTTTAAAACTAAGAATAGAGTTCTTTTTGTAAGAAATTTCTGTTTAACTTAATTGATCTTTCCGAATAAAATGGCACTGAAATGTTTCCTGAGCAGCTCTTCCAAAGAGGCTTTGGAGTCAGGAGGACAGGCAGAACACTTGAGGAAATGAGTCTGAAACAAGTAAAAGGAAGTAACCTTTTGTGACCTGAGTGGCTGAACAGACCTCAGAAGGCACTGCCAGGGAATCCAGTGGCCAAAGGCACAAATGTGTCGAAGGTACATTTAGGAGTGTAACTGGAGGGTGGCTCCATGGATGGCTGAGCTGGCCACCTGATGGAAGAAGTCATTAAGCAAATTACTGTAATGGAAGCCAGGTAGAGCAGGGGAAGGTCAGTCCTGGGAAGACTTCAGTGTTGTTCTCCTTCACACTGTGGCTTTTGGTAGAGATCAGTATCGAGCTGCATTGATTTTTGGTCCAGTGGCATCTCTGATGCTTGTTCTAAGAAGTTTGCCTCTTGAGACCAAGTTTTGGAAGTTGACACAGGGTTTGCCCAGGCTGCCCTTGAGCCCTGTGTGCACTCACTGCCTGCTGGGCCTGTCTGGGACGTGGTTGTGCAGTGCTCAGACACTGTTCCTATATCCATATAGGATTTAGGGGAGCCTTTTCTTGTTTCTTTGTTTTCCACAGGGTATGCCATGGCCCAAACCAGGCAATCCACCTTGTGTTATACTTCCCAAAAATGCCAAGCAGGGGATAAACTCCAGCACTGTGATTTCCCAACAGACTGTGAAACCAAGAATGAGAGACAAGCGTGAACCTTCCTCCAGCCCCTTCTGTCATCTGGGCATGCTCGTGCCACGTGTCACTACAAACAGTTGGGACATCTGGAACGGGTTCATGTGAGTCCATGGGGTTTGGATCCTTGTGCGTGGGAAATCCCTCATCCTCTGCTCATTCCCCTGACAGGCAGCTCCTGCCTCCGCATGACAACACAGACAGATCCTCTGCAGAGTTAATGGAGGAGGATGTTCTGATTGGGATCCAAAATTGTTCTCACAGTAACATCTTCTGATGTTTAGCCCTCCAGATGGGGCAGGATCTTACATATAGCAGAGACTTACTATGTATAAACCACTAGAAGCCACTTATTTTGTTAATTCAAGGCAAAACTTGCTCTCATCCTCCTTGGTTTTACACGTGATTAAATCCATTGATCCAGTTTCTCCCTCACCACACTGGAGTCTTCCCAGCTGAGGTTCTATCTCACATCTCCCAGCTGAAAGACACCCGGCCCAGGTGAGCACACACCTGCAATCCAGCCTGGGCAAGGGATTTAAACACATCCTGGCTGAAACTGGGCCTAAGAGTGGGTGAAACCTGGTGCTGAGGGGGTACGTGAAGTGAAAAACACATAAAAAATAGGTAGGGCATAAACTTGGAGCCATTGTTTACTACATTTTTATCTGGTTATATGGCAGCTGTCTGACCTCCTCACCTAATTTGCAAATAATCTTGTCAGGACAAATTAGCCCATGCTAAGCCTGTGCTGTTGAGTCTAGATGGTTATCAGGACTAGCACTGGTGAGTTTTAAGGTAGTTCTGGTGTCTCTGCAGTGTAGTGGAGTCCCTGTGGCAGTGACTGCAGTGCAGAGAGGCTTTTGTATTAACCAGAATGAACATGCACAAACCCTCTTCTAACAGAAATCTGGAATTAATGGTTTTCTGAGCTGGTTTCTTTCAGGCCATTTTCGCTACAGGGGTGAGTGTTGAAAATAAAGATTTAAACTCCATTTTAAAGTGCAGCTCTGAACCCTGTGAATTGCTTAATTCATCTTAATAGAGGTGTTCACTCTGAACCCTTAAAGCTTTTAGTTGAGATTTAGCCTGTGGTTTGATATTACAAATTGCTTGGTGGTAACATTGGTTTAAGACACTGCTGTCTCCTGGCTTCTTGTTCCTGCTGCTTTGCTGGCACAACCACTCCTGTGCTTGGGAACCAGGTGGGAGGAGCCATCCAGCTTGGAAAGGGGAAAAAAAAAAAGGTTTCATGTGTTTGGTATTTTGTTTGTTTGTTTATTTAAAGCAGGAAAGTTCCTCTGTCTGGTTCAGTGCCTGGTCACAGCGAGTTTTCCTGGCACAAGTGAGTGGAAAGAGCACTTTGGCATGGAGAGGAAATGAGCAGCGCAGGGTGAAAGGTGAGCAGCAATTACTGGTGCTGGGAATGCCCCAGTGTACTTTAATATCAGCCCATGGTCTGCAGCTGAACTCAACATGTGAAAAATGTTCAAATACCTTTCAAATTGTCGGGTTTAATCTTTGCTTTTAGGTGTCCCGGCAGGCACTTCCCATTTGTGTCCTTATCTCCCAGCCTCCAGCCGCCTTCAAAGGCTTCCCAGCTACTGTGTCCTGCAAGTTCAAAACCCTGCAGCCCACTGGGACTGGAGATGTGTGAAGGAGCACAGGGATTGGAGTTGAATGACAGTGTAAGTATCAGTTGTCACTGCAAGGAATGTTTCCTTCATTTCCAGAAGGAGTTCATTGAGAAAGAACCTGTTTTAATATAAGTGAAAGCTGTGTTTCCACGGTGACTTTCTCAAATTTAGAAGATCTTGTCCTTTAAATCCAGTTTGCCATGGGACATAAAGTTCATTTGCTATAGACCACATCAAACCAGCTGAGCCCAGAGAAGACTATGGTGAGATGCCTGGAAAACAAAAAAAAAAACCAAAAAAACCCAAAACAAAACAAAAAAAAAAAACCCACAAAAAAAATCTTTAAAAAACAGACTTTTGTGGCACTAAAAAGTGGAAGATTATTCTTACTGGAAATTTGTCACCCCACTCCCAGAAATGGAGTTGTCTGATAAATAAATTCTCTGCAAAGACTGAAGAAAACAAGCTAATCCAGAACAGTGGAATACCCAAATGATTTGGTTAAAGAAATATTCATTTTGTTTAATAAATTATGACAGTTTTGATAAAATTTCCCTTTGAAAATTTGAGTTGTACTTGACAGGAGAAAATTGGAACATCCAAAGCCTGTGAAAAAAATGTGTGTCTGCCTTTAATCCACATCCACAGAGCAAAATTCAAATAGTTCCCATCAGTATCTGGCATACAAGTGGAAAGGGCGTCTTAGCAGAGTTTCTTTTGTTATAAATAGTAATGTGTGTGTGTATATATATAAAATAATGCAGTGACACAGCTGGAAATCTCAGATCTCTCCCTTGATTAACATATCTCATTAGTGGGACTGCTGGGCCCTGAAGTGTGGAGTTTGCTCCAGAGCTCAGTGGGAAACTTGTGCTGGCAGTGGGAGCCCAAATTCCCTCTCCATCCTTTCCCTGCAATGCCCAGTGCTGTGAGAAAAAACAGGAGATGGAGAGAGGAATCTCAGATTTCTTCCCAGTGACACAGACAGAGGCAGCTCAGGGGAATCCTGCCCAGCAGAGGTTAATGTGACCCACATATAATTGTGTGAAAAGATGCCACTCTGTGCCTTTGTCAAAGAGGCTTCTCGTTACAGCCCCAGCTCCCCAGTCCCCAGCCCCTTCAGCAAAGCACAGTTTTCTTGCATTAAATCACCACTGCCCTCTTGCCAGCTGCTTAGAGTTTGCACATTATACTGAGGAGATATCTAATATATATTTATATATTTTTAAAATGTGACAGATTGTCTTGTAACATATGTAGTACTGCCTTGAAATGAGCTCTGTGCATGTGATGGCCGAGCCAGCGGCCCTGTGTGTGTGTGTGGTTTGTGTTTTATTCCTTCTGCTGGAAATCTGAGAGCCTGGGACACTGGAGCTTTTCATGTTGCTTTTTCTCTGAAATATTCATGATGAGTTGACGACCTTGATTCTTTGATACCTGCCATTTATTTCTGTGCCACTGCCGATAACTGCTGCTAAGTACATATGTCAGTGCCATGGTTGAGTGAGTGGGATGATAAGGAGAGGGAGGGCATCTCTGGGATTCATGTGCTGGAATAAGATTACTTTAGAAACTCTGAGGGCATTTTAGGAGCCTGCCATGCCATCTTATTCACCCCACTTTGGTTTTTCTGACTAAAGCCTGTTTTCTTTGCTTTTCCTCCAGCTTTTCCTTCTGACTTGGAAATCTGCTAGGTCGCTGCTGCTTTTCTCAAAGATGATCCTTGGCTCACTATCAAGTGAATTGCTAATTAATTAGTTACACTTACATTTTTAAAAAAGAAATGTGAGTCTGGGGACACTCAAGGAATTCTTCCTCAGCCAGAAACAGATCCTCATTGAAATGGGCTCCAGGAAGTTGGATTAGATGACTGGGGCATTTTGGTGTCCCTAAAGACAAGGAAAGATGGGGGTAGAGCAGAGGAAGATAAGAAGAAGAGTAGGCAAGCAGGTAAGCACCAGTATCCCCTTGTAAGTGTGACATTTAAGCAGGCAAATCTTGTTGATGTTTGTTTGTGAAACCATTCTTTGGAAGGAGTCTAACCTGCCAGTTGCAAGGGTGGGGAGTAAAATCAGTGACAGAAAGGATGACAGAATTGACAAAATAATGAAATATGTGGGGAAAGAGTATGTGAGTGAAAATTAAATTAAGTCCAGCCTGAAGCAGTTTTCACTGACATTGCTGGACCAAGGAGCCAGTGTGGTTCCTTTTGACTGCACATTATTCTATGGTCTTTCAGAGACATAACTGGTGTCAGGGCCTGGATTCATCCTGCTTAGTTCAATTGTTCAGCTGAAATGTGGGACTGGGAGACCCTGGGCTGGCTGACCTGTTGTAGGTTCTGCAGTGGTGATCTGGGGAGTGAAGGCTGGTGCTTTCACCCTCATTCAAGCTGGGCCTTGGATGGAAATTGGAAGGTTCAGATGGAGGCAGCTGGTCCCTGTCTGTTGGATGCTGAAGATGGGACTCTGATGGGGAGATGCATTGACAGAGTTTTCCTTCACCTAAATTGTGAAGTGAGGGAAGCCAGAGTAAGGGAGACAATGGAGAAAAACCTCTGCCATGGACTCTCTTCTCACCATATTTCATACAGAAAATTGCAGCACTGTCTCTTACCTGGGCTATCACTTTCCCCTCTCAGAAGTCACAGCACATGGCTGTACTGCAGTGTACATTCTCCTGAAGATCACCTCCCTTCCCTGTGAGAAAATATGGGGGAAAGAAAGAGACACAAGCATGGAAGTAAAATTAGCGAGGCCTGAGGAGCTTCTGCATGTGCTTGTTGAACTGCAGAGAGGCAGGAGATAAGGTGGCTCAGGGAATGCAGCCCAGGCATTTATTTAAGATTGATATCAAACTTTGGAATTGTGAGTGGGAGGATTTTTGAAGAAGGAACAGGATGTTGCCAGGAGGGAGGGAGGCTGGCTAGAATGATTTATTGTGAGGGTCAGTGGCAGGAAGTCACTGGAGATATGTGATGGTCTAAAACGCAGGCCAAGGAAACCGTCCGCGTGCGGACACCATTTTATACTCAGAGATTCTGGCTCCTCAAAACAGGGCCAGCAAAGTGACTGGGTGGTCTAATTTAGGGTCATCCTTGGTGGTCCTGCATGCGTGTGTTTTGGTCAGCTTCCTTGTCTGTGTGTGTCTCTGTGCACAGTGACCCGTCCTGCTCTGGGGTCTGTTGCAGAGGCTTCTACCACTTCAAAACATTTCACTGTACTTGCAAGAGAGATTTCAGGCCTTTTTTAAGGCAAGCAGTCTAATTTGGTGCTTACACAGATAATTGTGCACATGGGGGAATGAAGTAGTGGTGTTTATTATTAGGCTTCCCTCCTCCCCACAGGAAAATTCCCTGTGACCAAAGAAATGAAGAGACTGGCAAGAGCAGAGGAGCTGTGATTGGAAATGGTCTCTGAGGCCATAAACAGCTTGATGGAAAGCTTTAACTGTTTGTCAGTCTGAAATCTGCAGCTCCATGGCATTGTAGCAGGCCTGTTATCTCGAGCAGGACTCCTGCAGACGGATGTGATTTTTGATACTGATGGCTGTGAATAAATTATTGATCATTAAACACAGCCACCTTCTGTCTAACCTACTTCTGAGTGCCAGTTCTGTCTATTGTGCTGTCCTGTCTTCTGACCCAGTCAGACCTGGAGTCCTCTTGTGTCAGAAGCAGTTGTCCTTCCTGAGAAGAGAGATGCTGTCACAGAGAACCCTCAAGTCGAACAGGAGTGTGGAAGGATTTCGGCTCCCTGGGAAATGCAGTGTGGTGGAGAAGGCAGCAGTGCTTTGGAGTGAATGGGAGGGTGCCCTTTGACTTCAGGTGACCTTAAATGACTTGTCAGAGCTGACACAGAAAAGTTAGAGCTCAGGGACAGGACGAAGTTCATATCTCCTTTGTAGGGGTGAACATCCAGACAACTCTCCCCCATCCCTGTTCAGCCTCTCGTTACTGCAGACTGGGCTGTGTTGTGGTTTCCCTCAGTGCATTCCCCCCCTGCTGCTCTGCCTTTGTTCCTGTCTGCAGCTCTTCGGGCTGTCCCCGCTGATAATGGCTCCGATTAGATCGACACGAGGGGGTGACATCTGAGCTCTTCATGCTGTCCTTTTATCTAATGTCCCCCAGCTCGTGGTCCTGTTGTCCCTGCACAGCTCAGTCTGTGGTGATGTTCACTCTCTGCTTACACTCAGTGAATGATTTATCATCTGTTATCAGTAGGACTCTGTACAGTGTCCAGGGACAATGTTTTCTTCCATCTGGTTCCAAGCTGGTGGAACACCCTTCCATATGGTTTTCACATGTGGTTCTCCTAGTACCTCCTTTCTGCTTTTTCCCCTCTGGATTCATCATTATGCAGTTTGTCTAACAAGTACACTTCGTTTCACTTTATAAATTAACCACACACATTAATTAAAACTTCAGCAAATGTGGATATTTCTTAAATGACAGACAAAACCTTCACAGCTGGGTGAATCTATCTTCTGGGAGAAATATCCAGTCCCATGACATAGTGGGAATTAATTGCTGCAGCATTTCACACCACTCTTCAGGCACACATCAGCCTGGGGCTTGTTCTGGAGTTAGAATATGTGGGGAAGTCTTTGGTTCAGTTCTGTATTATGAAGGTGCTGGTTGCAGTTACAGATTCATGGCGTGGGCAGGACTAAGACCATAAAAACATCTTTTTATGTGAATTTTCTTGAGCCACTGACAGTGATTCCCTGTGACTTGATACTGGGCATTCCAAGAGCCAAGCAGCTCTGTCTCACCAGTCCTCCATCAGGATCCCTTGCTGCTGCATTTGTTGGTCTTTACAGATAATTTTTGCTGTGGTCTTTGTTGATTTTGTGTTGTTAGACCTGGTAACACACTTTTATCTTATCTGCCTTTTTCTCTTCTTTGCTCTCAGAGTTGTTTGCCATTCCAGGATAAATACGGAGCCGCCTGCCCCTGGGGGCCGTGCACTGTGTTCCTCCCCCCAGAGTGTGCAAATATTTGCAGCAGAGCAGCCTCTGAGCTCTGAGACGTGAGCAGCGCCACGAGGAGGTGCAGCCCAGGGCAGGGGCAAGGCCAGAGGGTGTGAAACCAGCACACAGCCCCCGGGTAAGTGGCCTGCAGAGTTTAGGAAGCTCCTGCCTGGTCTCCAGAGCAACAGGAAATGGGGACTTGACTTCAGGGTGTGCTCCCACTGCTGGGATGTGCTCATGTAATTCAGGAGCTGCTTCTTGAGAAAATCTTGCTTCTGAAGTGACTGACACCTTAGAGCTGGCAGAGTTACCTGGATTATTACTCCTCCTTTATGCCCTCCCCTTCAGAAGCAGAGGATCTCAAGTAGTTTGAGGTGTTTGGGCTGTCTGTCCAAGAGAAACAAGCCATTGCTAGTGCAGTTCTCACACCAGGGAGTACATAAAGCAGTAATTTTTTAAGGTGTTGAAGCCAATGTAAGCCAGTATTCTCACCAGAAGAAGGTATTTCCACTTTTCCTTCTTCCTTTAGCTGCTTTTCCTTGCTTTCTGCTCTTTCAATAGCACAGATATTCTTACAGCTCCATGACAGTCCCCACACATCTCAGGAGGGAACTGTGGTTGGTGTTACCTTAGATCTGTGCCCTAATTCACTCTGCTGTGGAAACCATGTTTGTGTCACTGTTCCCTGGGGGCTGCCCAGGACTGGAGCTACTACTGGCAGAGACCTGTGCTACTTCACCCTTTAAGGGCTCCTCCTCCTCGCTGGCTCCCATGCCTCTCCCTCCTCCCCTTGGGTCTGGTGGGTTCACCAGGACAGTTCCTGTGTGTTGGTTTTGGGGGTTTTGCTGTTTGCTCTCGGTTGCCTTTTCCTGGTTTGAAGTTTGCTGGCCCTGGGGCCACTGACCCCTCTGGATCTGCCAGGGTTATGGCCAGGGGGGCTGTTCCATGTCCATCAGGGCTCTTGGTCCACAGTGGATTCATCCTGAGGGCATTGATTGATGGCCCTGTGCCAACCAGGGTGACCCTGGTCTGGAATCTCTGCTCCCTCCTGCAGAGCCTGTGGATGCCCATCAAAGAGGTGCTCAGGTCATCAAACAGCCAATTGAAACAATCAAGAGGGAGGAGTGGAAGAGGAGACCTTAACTCTTTCCACACCTTCATAAACACCTTTGTTGAGCCATATTTTTCTGCCAGAAGGATGTGTGTGAGGGAAGTAAAAACAAAGATCCATCTCTATAAAACTTATCTGTGGGATCTCTAAAAATTGAGTATGCAGAGATCAGGAAACAATTAACTGTCTATGTAGCTGTCATTTGTTTAGGACCTGGAATGAGGCTGGACCAAAAGCCTTCCTTTCCATTTTATATTTTATTTCTGAAACACGCATCATAAAGCACCCTTGAAATTCAGCATAGGGTAATGAATATATAATAATACATCTCAAACTCCAACACTGCTTGGAAGAATTGAATTTTCTATCATGGCTGTTGCTATCTGAAAAGGAGAAAGACACTCCTATTACAGCTACTGGCAGCTGACAGCAGGCAGAAGACAATAAATGTAGGAGGTATTTAGCATCAGCTTCTGAATAATGGCATCAGAAGGACGTGTGCTCTTCACTTCAGGAACCTGAGGTAGAAGTGCTACAGCTGAGAATTAAGAGCACCACTGGGATCAGGGGTAATAAAAGATCTGTGATTTGCCAGGGGCTGATGCTCAGACCAGTGCAGGGTCAATCCCAGTTATTTCAGTGCTAATTTGGGGGCTGTGCTGTAAGATCATGCAGCCTTTCCTAAAATGCTAGCAAAAATGGACAAGAACACAGATTATTTTGCCTTTTGAGCTTTAATCCACACTTACTCTGAAGTTTTCAGGTACCAGTTTTGTGGAAATGCTGACAAAATGAAGATTGGTTGAGGGTTAAGTGTAGAAAAGTTACTTTTTGAACAACTCATCACATCCACACTCAATTCCTGATCCAGACACAGAATTTCAGAGTGGCATTGTTCTATACTTCAGTTTCCAGCCTATAAAAGAGGGAAGAACTTATTTTTTCCCCCAAGAACACTAAAATCTGTGCAACACCATAATGCTAAAAATGATCTTGGTGTCTGAAAAAGGAAGACCAAAAAATCCCCTTCTCCCCTGCAGAAGATACCCTGTTATACTTGAGTGCAGCACACACTCCTCCCAGATCTTCCTTCACCTGCTTGTACTTGTTCAATTTTTGCTCTAATATCATCATCTAACTAATGCAAAGGCATTGAATCCATTTTCTGACGGTTGGGTAAATGATGGTTAAGTGTCAGGAGATTTATTTAATTGTCTAGCTATTAAAAAAAAAGGTAGGTCTGCTGAGTGAAAGCTTTTATGCTTTTAAATGAGGTATTGTTGTGATTAGAGTTTAAACAGCAATGATTTCCTCAAAAATGCATTGTCAATAATCACTGGCTTGTTTGATTGTCCACATAACTGTACCACCCTCACTGCCAAGAAACTCATCTGACCCACCAATGGTAAGAATAGCTATTTTTTCCATTAAGTGTGCAGTAGATCTAATGCTCAGGGCCAGGAACATCTTCATTAGGCAGTACGGAAAGTGAACACATTGTTCACGAACCAGCCTCCAGAATAATGGACTAGAGAGACTTCAGAGGTGAGGGATGGAGGTTGTGAGAGTGGGAAAGGGGCTTAAAGCTTCACAAACCACATGGAGAGAGGATTTGAGTGGGATATGGGCAATTGATTCCCTTAAGTGTCTTTGAAGAGGCTGGTCTAGAGGTGGAGAAGCTCCAGATGACTCATTGTGATCCTGCTCAGTCTCATCACAGCAGCTCAATGCTCATTTTACTCTTTTCTATGTATTTAATTCAAAAAGCCAAGAATCTAAAGGTAATTTAGCTGACATAACCCAAACCCACAGCACCACCACGGCAGGTTCCTGGGGTGAGGTGATGACCTGCAGGTCAGGTGGCTGCTCCTCAGCTTACCTGGGTGTTTCAGAGACTGATTTGGGAAATGTAAACAGACCAAACCTTTTCTTTATGCTTTTTTTTTCCCCATGGGAAATCCATTTCCCAAGTGAATGCACTTCCCTGCTAGCTCTTGTCCCAATATCTATGGGTGTGCAGCTCAGGATGAGTTTTTGCCCAGAGCATTTGCTGCCTGGGGAGTGTGAAGGGCCTATGGAAAACACACGTTCCCAAGGGCAGAGGGAGACGTTCTTCCCTGTCCACCTTCATGACTTCCTGAATTTCCCATTCACTAATGTTTTTAGGCACTGAGGGCTGCTGGTTCCAGGTGTCAGGCCTGGGTAGGATTAAGGCTGACACTTGCCCTGAGAGTTGAGCAGGAATATTAGATCCCCATTTCTCACTGCCACCCCCTGCTTTGGGAATCCAGGTTGGGCCAGCAAGGAGATCCCAGCTGTGTCCCTGGCAGCACCCCAGGCAGCAGAGCAGGGCTGGTGTGAGCAGGGCTGAGCTCCTGTCCCCCCCTCCCTGCCCTCATCAGTCCTAAGGGCCACTTAGCCACGTTTGCTGCCTGCTCTTCCTGGCTGGACAGGAATTGCTCCCTGTTGGAGAGCTGTCAGTGAGGGGAGAGCCATCCATCCTGGTGGGAAGTAATCTCACCCAGCAGGGGGGCACCACCTCCTCCCAGCCAAAACAACAGGGCTTTGACAGCCTTGATGGATTTATTCTCTTGTGTGGGGCAGAAATGCTGTCACAGCAGGCAGCAGGGTGGGGGGAGCATGCTGCTGGTGAATTGGAAGAGAAAGCAAGGAAAAGCACAAAGTGCCAAGGAGCTGCCTGCAGGGAGCAGGGCATTGGAACTAGGTGGTCTTTTAAGGTCCCTTCCAACCCAACCATTCTTTGATTGTATGGTCAAGGGAAAGGAGGAAAGAAAAAGCTTATTGTAAAAAGGCCATTTATTTTATTTATGTGCTTAACTCATCTTCTGAGCTTGAGAGCTGAGAAAAGCAAAGAGCAAGTGCCAAAGCAGAGGTTGCAGCTCAGATGGGCTGTGGTGTCCCAGCCAGACTGGGGGTTCAGGGATTGGTTTGGAGAGCTGTCACCTTGTGAGGAACACAAATCCCTTCCCCTTGTGCTCCTTGTCCTCAGGGCTTGGCTCCCCTCTGGCCTTACACCATCATCTGGGAGAGTTTCACACAAGTGCCATTTGTAAAGTGCTTTTGCCAGGCCCAGTTTGGGTCCATTTTGCCTCCGCAAAGTATCAAAGGACATTTTGACTTTAAGAACAAGCTGTCAGGTTATTTCAGGTGCACAATTATGTCACATCCTCTGCAGCTGTGCCAGTTCATAGGGCTCATCAAATTGAAACTCAGCCTCGTTGCCAGGTTTGAACTCCTGGGCAGCAGTGGGGGTTGATCAGGAGCCTGGGCTTTGGGAAGACAGCAGCTAATGTGGCTTCTTCCTTTTACTCCAGACATCCAAGAGTTAAATCCCCTCACAAAAATGGAAAAAATTCTCTAGCTAGAAGGTCCCTGAGATGTTCAGGTGCTTTCTACTAGCAGGAATGAAGTACAGATTGGCAGGGCCTGGGTGCACCCATAGCATCTTACTGCCCTAACCAGCCTCACCTGTTTTACTAATGTTTTTCTAGAGGCTTTGGGACAGTTGTGTTACAATATATCATGGTTGTTTTACAGTATGTGTGGATACTCACACTGGTTTTTCCCTTCTGCATGACCCAGGTTACTACACAAGCCAAAGGGGCTCCCCCAGCTATTGATTGTTGCAATTGCAGTGGCAAGCCTTGGCTAGCTGAAGTTTGTTGGTCACAGCAGTTGGATGCATTTGTGGTATCAACTCTGCTACCCCTGCAAAGTATCTCCTCCTCCTCCTCCTCTTGGCTTCCAGCTCTATGGGGGCAGCACTGTGCTGTGCTGGCCAGCTTAGCTCTTTAGATCATCTGCAAGAGTCACAGAATCATAGAAATTACAGAATGGTGTGGCTTGGATGGAGCCTCCGAGGTCATCCTTGGGCAGGGGTGTCACCCACTAGATCAGCTTGCTCAAGGCCCCTGTATTGTCTGACAGAATTAGTGAATCCTCCTGGGAGTTACCAATTCAGCTCTTATTTTGTGGAGTAAAAACTGTGGTAAGGGGAAAGTATGGTACTGGCTTAACTCATTAAAAATGCTTGGGTTTTTATTTTAATTCATGTTGAATGTATGAAAGAAGGGGCTAAGTGCAGTCCTTTGGGGTAGGAATATTTGTATAAACTTTTTGCTTGTGATGAAATAGTTTATAGGAGGAGGAAAGCTTTGCAGTGTGCCTTCAGGGGTGGATTGCCAGGCTAGTTTCCTCTGGAAGGCTGTTCCACAGGCAGATTGTTTTCTTTGGAAATGCTTTGTTCCTGTTGTGATCCATGCTGGGCTTCGTGACCTGTGAGCTGCTGGAAAAATATCTGCATTGGCAGGGGTGCTTCAGCCTCTGCCACTCCTGTGCCATCAGCAGGTCTCCCCTCACCTTGGCTCTTGCAGAGAGGCACAAGTTAAGTGGGAAACAGGCAGTGGTTTACTCCTGTAGCAGTTACGTGCCTGAATTCAGGGTTTGGTTTCCTCCTTCAGCCCTTCTGGCAGCTCAGTCCCTCCTCAACCCCTCAACTCAGACATGTAGAGAGCAACTCCTTGCTAAGCATGGGTTTTCCTGTGCATGACCAGCCTCAGCCCAGGCTCTGGCTCTGTCCTGCTCTGATTTCATCCCTCTCTGAGCTGCTCAAGTGTCAGTGCTGTCCCTCACCCGCCCCATGGACCTGTGCTCCAGGCACCGTGTGCTGTTTTAATGGCTTGTCCAGTCCTGGGTTCCCTGGCTGTGCACGGAGCACTCACCAGGCCATGCTCTTGGTTTCCTGTCATATTTCATGGCTTTTGATGGCAGCTCAGTTGAGGAGTTATGAAATTCATATCCTCCCTGCCTAGGAGAAAATGGCAACTGGAAGATTTAATGTCCCAGAGGGTTGGTGTAGGAAGTTGTACCAGAGGGGAGGAGGAGGAGGGGGCTAAATCTTCAGGTCCTTCACAAATCTCTGTGAGTCAGGCTTTCCAAAGGTTGGAAAGCTGTGAATTACCCCAGCTGAATTGTGTGCATGGCACAGTGTTACAGCACTTGTACTGAGCTCTCCTCCCCACCAGTAATTCCAGGATTTATGTTTGGAGGAAATGGCCTTATTTCATTTGGTGATGGATTTCACTCACCAGCACACAACACTTGGGGATCAGGAAAGACAAACTCATGGTAAGATCTATCACCTCTTCCTCTGTGCTGCTTTGGAGTCACAGATTAGGATCAGATCCTGGTATACCCAAGAAACATTCTGTTTTGGGGTTTCCAGGGAAGGCTGGAGCTGACCCCTTTATACAAGGTAGGGGATGGAAGCCTGTTTTGTGTGATGACTTGGTGGGCACTGACCAGCTTCTGCAGGTATTTTGGGCTGGAAACATCAACCCTGGTCACTCATGTGCACAGAGCACATGGTGTGTGTTAATGACATGCTATGGCTGGACTCCAAACAGGGTCTCAGCTCTGGTCCTTCTCCAGAGCCAGCCCTTTAATGAGGAAATACACTGGTTGGGGGATTTTTTTTCCTTTCAATTGTACTATCCTTCTAAAATTAAAGCTTTACCATTTATATGGCCTAAGAGCTGCAGCCTGGCTTTGTGTGGCAGCAGTTGTGATGAAGCCAAATGTCAAGGACCAGCAAAGAGAAGTTGTTGGTTTGGCACATTTTACTGTTTACATGTTTACTTCTTTCTCTTAAAAAAAAAACAAAAAACATTCAGTTTATAACAAGTTGTAATGAAACAGTAGCTAAAAAAAGATTCTTTTATTTTCTTCCTTTAAAAAGCAAAACCTTCATCTCCCTCTGTAACTCACCACAAAGTGTTTCAGCACCAAATTATCTTGAAGTCCTCAAAAACAGGAAAATAATTTAGAGGAGATGGAAAAAAAATAATTGAAATGCTTTTATAATGGAAGATTTTGTGAGAGTAATTTAGGGAGAGGCAACAAAACCAATAATTAAAAATGCTGATGGTCGGATGGCAACTATTTTTGGAAAAATACACAGATTCAGTCCTAGAAGAATAGCAAGTGCTCTGTGGCTCTTGGAGGGGTTTTTTCCCCTCGTGGATGTGTTGGATATGGAGCTGTCTGGTTGCTGTTACCAGAATCATTTTAGTGAAGCTGTTCCTGCCACGTGGTCTGTTCTCATGTGCCTCTTCTGACAGGAGACATCAGAAGCCTGAGCAGAAACTATTCAATCACAGTGACAGAACCCCTTTTTTGGATGGTAAAATGTTCTGTTGGTTTCGTATCTGTAACTCCATGTTTGTCTCTCCGCTCACATCCAGTGCCTTTGATAAAATCCAGCAAGAAGGGCAGCTCTAGGAGATCCCTGCCCTGCTCTGCAGGGCTCCAGGAGGAGGATCCCAGACCCTCCAGCTTGTGTGATTGTTCTGGCTGGTGAGCAAGCAAGGAGTAGGATCATGGAATATCCTCAGTGGGAAGGACTCCACAGGGATCATCCAGTCCAGCTCCTGACCCTGCACAGACACCCCAACAACCCCTCCTTGTCCCTGGGAGTGTTGTCTGAACACTCCTGGAACTCTGGCAGCCTCAGGGCTGTCCCCATTCCCTGGGGAGCCTGGGCAGTGCCCAGCACCCTCTGGGGGAAGAGCCTTTCCTGATTTCCACCCTAAACCTGCCCTGGCCCAGCTCCAGCAGTTCCCTGGTCCTGTCCCCGGTCACAGGGAGCAGAGCTTAGAGCTGCTGAGCTGGCTCTCAGGAGGAGCTGCCTCTCAGGAGGAGCTGCAGCCCCTAGTGAGCTCTGCCCTCAGTCTCCTCCAGCTGAACATTCCAAGTGGCCTCTGCCATTCCTCTAGACCCTTCACCATCCTTGTAGCCCTCCTTTGGAACAGGTAGCTTGGTGGGAGACTAGGGTTTATCCTAAATGTTGGGTTGTTACTAGTGGGAATGCTGTACAATTGAGAAAATATAACTGGTCATACCTACAGATTTTGTCAGCCCTCCACCAGGTGTATCTTCCCAAAAGCTTCACAATTTAGTCTTGTATACATGGTGTCACCTGGTTGGTGGTGTGGAGGACCTGGAGCTTGTTGATTAGGGCTTGATTCCCAAAGCAGGCAGGTCCCATCACTGCTTTGTGCTGCATTCCCTGACCACAGAACAGGGCTGATAACCAGCTCAGCTGATGACAGGGGTGAAAGGAGAAAGAAGCCTTCTCCTTTGATGTTTGTCAGGATGCAGGGTGCTGACCCAGATCTGCACAAACAAAGTGCATGTAAACTGCAGAGGGCAGTTCCACAGGACAGCATCTGGGCACATCTAGGCTGGCTGACAAATCACTGCCTGCACCAAGATTACAAGCATCACTGTAAGGCAAACAGACTGGCTGATGCTCCCTATTTAAAGCAAAGATGTGTGGCTTTTCAAGCTCAAATTCCCTGGAAGGATAAAAGGACATTTGTCAGGTCTGAATCTATGGGTGGCAGTATGTGGCTTCAGTGGTGTTCATTGCATGGTTGCAGTGCATATGTAATATGTGGGTGTGGATATGTAATGTATGCTTTGTGTCCAATACACTTTTAAGTCCTGTGTCCTTAAAATCCTGTAAGATCCTGTGGAGTAGCTGGATTCCTGCCTTGGCTCCTCTCAGAGCAAATTTTGTGTCTGCTTTGGGATGTTACAGACTTTCTACCCAATTGACTTCATCCCTGTGTTTTTCCCTTTATTCCTTCTCTGTCCCAGTCTAAGAGGACTCCTCCCAGTCCCCTGCCCAGGGCCAGGGGGTTTTGTAAGGGATTTTTAAGGGTCTTTGGTGTGCATCCTGTCACTCCAAGGGCACTGGCAGCAGTGCTGTTGCTGTGTCTGCACTGTGCTGGCCATTGCTGACATCCAGCTTCTTCAGGAGCGGGATGAAATCCAAGTGGCAGGGCAGGCACCTCTGAGGAGATAGCTCCTAACTGTTCCCACAGAGCTTGAAGAAAAAGATTTGACGGATTTACAGGGGAAAATGGCTGAGAAGGGATTGATAAACACACAGAGAGATCTAACTAGTGTGTCCCATCACTCTGAATAGCTGATCATAGCGAAAGTGCTTCAGGGCAGTGTCGGGAAGGATTTGTTGACGTGAACTCGTGTCTCCCTGAGAGAATCATGCTGTTTCGGGGAAGGGACCATCCAGGGAAGGTTGTCGTGAGGAAAAATGCAACAACAGTGGGGTGGGCATGTGTGTCAGGAGCAGTTGGTGAGATGCTCACCAGTGCTGTCTGAAGGCAGAGCTGTGAGGATGCCAGCCAGGACTTGAGAGCTGAGCTTCCTCCCAGCCAGGACTTGAGAGCTGAGCTTCCTCCCAGCAGCAGCACCGAGGCAAGCCCAGCTCCCCAGTGCAGGCACTGGCCACAGCAAGGCCTCTGTGCCAGCCAGGGTCCCAGGCATGAGGAATTCTGTGCTGCAGCTGGGAATCTCCTGTGGATCCCCTGATTAGGCTGCCCTGCAGCAGTCAGCAGTGTGAACTGAGCATCTCTGGTATAAATCACTTCCTACAGTCCTGTCAGTGCCAGGAAAGGCTCAGGACAGGAGAGAAACCGTGGCTTTGTCAGTGACCTCCTCAAGGGTCAGCCTGGAAGTAGTCAGATTTGAGCAGCTCTTGCTTGAAGACCTGGGGAAGTGTCCATTGATACGTATTAATAGTTTAAGGAGGACCCTGTGTCACAAACACCTGGGCTAAATTGAGAACTCTGCAGTCAGAGTTTGAGCATTGGGGGGGTGGGGGGGGGTGCAGAACTGCACTAAATATTCCCCAAAATTCTGCTTTGCCTTTGTTAGAGCTCACATAAATCATTAGATGCAGTGCTGGGGAAGCTTCACCTTATGTGAAGGTAAAATGAAGTCTTACCTTGTGTGGAGAACATCACTGTCAAGTGAACTGTGTCATTTTTTAATGTTGAGCTCCGTTTCACCTGCACTGACATATTTTCTTGGACATTTAATGAACTGAACATATATATTCCCAGTAGGGCACGATGCTTCAAATATTTTATTAGCATGTATGATATACTTATCAAGTCTTAAAAATATTTCAGCTTTGCACTCTACTATTTTGCTTGGGAGTAATCATCATAGTTCATAATTTCTGGTTGTTAATAAGGCAAAAAATCCAAAGTTGCATACTAGTGCGAGCATCCAGACAAATATGTGTACCATGCTTTGAAGATCAAAACTATAAAGTCCTGTCTAAGTGCAAGGGAAAATGATAGATACTTAGCCTTTGAAACTTTCAGAAGTGTGAATATTTTATGTTTGCTTTAGTAGGAGAGAGGTGTCCAATTCTTGGAAAGCTTTCTCCTAAAACACAGGATTGCTGGGGATGTTTGTGTGCATCCAAGTAATTTCTGTCTGACAGACTCTAATCTGGGATGGCAGGCAGGGTGATCACAGTGTCCCCTCACCTGGGCAGGCTGAGGTGAGGCAGCCCTTTGTGAGGATGTTTTCCAAAGCTTTTGTAAACAAGCTGTGTGTGTCTCTTACACTTCAGGCCAGGCTAACAAATTGAGATGAGCCACAGCAGCTCTGTGAAGGCTGGCTCTGCACACACAGGGGCCTGAGCTGATTTATCTTGATGTTTGGTTGAATTCTTCGCATTTTGGGTCCCTTCTGTAACCTTTTCACCTCGTTCTTTTTTAAGGTGGCTGCCTGGCTGTTACAATTTATCATGAACGCATCTCACTTCACTTCTGGCTCCTCTGACGGAAGGAACAGCCGGTCTCCGGGAGGTCAGAGACATTATTTTCCCCTAGTCTTTCTCAGTTTCCAGCATGTATTTGTCACTTTGAAAAAGCATGAATTCTGGATTTGATGCACTTTAATTGATTTCACCCTCAACAAGTCCAACTGTCCATCAACCTTTCCTTTTTCTTTCCTCTCCCCCTTCTTCATTTCTTTCCTCTGTCCCTTTGCTTTGGGAGTGATGCTTTCACCCTCCTGCATGCTGGAGCTGTTGCAAAGCCCGTGACCCTTTCAAGGCGTACTGTCACTAGCCATTGCTCTCATTTTCCTTATCCTCCAAGCTGAACTTTGGATGCTGAGTGAGAATGATGTGGGAGTACTGGTCTTGTAATATCTCAGTGATGTGCTCCTTGTCAAAGTAAAAGTGGTGGCTGATGGTCCACTTATTTTGAGACAACTCTGTAGAACTGGAAATGTGAGGGAATTAAGTCATTATATGCTGGCCTTGGTATTTAAAGCAGTTTGCAGTATTATGGCAGAGATGAATGTGCTGTTTCTTCTTTCCTCCTGGAAGGATGTGTATTCCCAGTGCTGTGCATATATCCAGGGTTGTGTGGTTGTAAATTTGGTGTGTAAAGTGGCATTGTCACCTCAGAAATGGAGATCGTAGAATCATAGAACATCCAGAGGTGCAAGGGGTCCACAAGGACCATCCCAAAAATCCTGTGGGGTGCCATCACACTCTTGTTTGGTGAGTTCTTCTGGCACGGAATAAATGTGGGTGTGTAACAACTTGTTCTTTGCACAAAAATCCTTAAGAGTGTGTCCTGGAAACCAGGGCCTGCTTACAGTGGAAGCTGAAAGAGTCATAGGTGTTCCTCTGGGTGCTGCCATTACATCCTGGATACTGTCAGGACATGGGGCAGGGAACAAGTTTGTGGTTACAGCAGAGCAGAGATTCCAAGTTCTCTGCCCTCTTATGAGGTGTCCACCCGAGCTCTGCAGGGAGAAGGGTGTTCCTGGGGCTGTTGTGCGCTCACTGAGGAACTCCAGCGCTCAGGGTGAGCACAACTGGCTCACGACACGTTGTGGGAGTGTTTTCAAGCTGTAGCCAAGGAATCCAAACCCGCTCCCGTCGTGTGCCCGGCGCTGGGCTCGGAGCGCGCCGGGAGCCGGGAACTGCTGTCCATGGTCCTGGGTGAGCAGGCGGAGCGCTGGGGCTCGGCCGGGGGCCTTGGGGACACTGGGGATCCCTCCCTCCCTCCCTCCCTCCCACCCTCTCTCCCTCC
>VZRH01005440.1:99103-163144 GCA_013397555.1 Urocynchramus pylzowi | reverse complement strand
TCCCTCCCTCCCTCCCTGTGCCACACCGTGTCAGGCACGTCTGCACATCGAGGTTTGCCAGCGTGCGTGGGGAGGGAACAGTGCTCTTCAAGGAGGTATCGAGGGCTTCCACTGGTGCTTGTGGATCTCATGCTGACCTTTCCTTCCTTCCCTCTGCCAGAGGGTGGGTCTAGATGAGCTATTAGGAAAAAGCTCTTCCCTCTGAGGGTGCTGAGGCCCTGGCACAGGTTTTCCAAAGAAGCTGTGACTGCCCCTGGTCCTCTGGGAGTGTCCAAGGCCAGATTGGGCAGAGGGTTTTTAGAAGACATATAGATGTGGCACTTGGGGACATGGGTTAGTGGTGGCCTTGGCAGTGCTGGGGGAATGGTTGGACTCAATCTTAAAGGTCTTTTCTAGCTTTCAATGATTCTGTATTCTACCAGGAATAGTGCAAGCTGGGGAAAATACTGCATTAAGGTAACTCAGCATGACAATACTGGAGCTGGGAATGCCACAAGTCCAATCTTCTCATCCCTGGGATGTACATTAGGAAAGTAGCAAACACTAGCCCTGCATTGTGGCTGCTTATAATAAAATATCAGACAACCTCAGAGTTCTGGGAATGTTCAGCTGATATTGGAATCATTTGAAGATGTAGGCTCAAGACTGATACTTGGATTGGGATTGAAATGAAGATCAGCCTTACAGCAGTCAAGTCTAGCGTTGAGTCCAGTTCAAGTCTAGTGTTGAGAGCATCCAGCTCTAGGAACCTCTTTGCTGGAAATCCAGAGTTTTCAAGCAGTTTTTATGTCTCCTGTGGTGTATCAGCTTTGAAGAAGTCCTTGCTCCTGAGCAGCCCCACATCCTCAGGCAGCCACACCTTCCTCTCCCAGCCCAACCCCAGGAGCCAGGGAGGCTGCAGAAGCCATGGTTTGGGAAAGCTGTGGAAGTAAGCAGAGCACCAATTTTAATAGATAGGCAAATGAGGAGGAGGAGGCAGAGCTTGTGAGAAGGCAATGCAAAGCAACTGCATTACACAGTTGATGATTTCAGTCTGAAGAGCTCTGAATTCCCCTCTGAAATCTTCTCTTGGGAGTCTTAGTTCTTAAGTTAAATGACTAATTAGAGCCTGTTCACACCACAGATCAGCCAAGCAAGGCAAACTCCTAAGAGCTAATGCTGCTTACTTGCTCCCAGAGGAAGCTGAAGGTCTCAGGATCTTGCAGAGGGATTTCCCCCTGGAAATCTGTGCCTGCTACCAGGAGAACTTAGGTGGGAGGGAAGCAAAGAAAAATCCTCCCCCATCAGGCAGAGCCTGCATCATTCCTTTTCTCAGGCCAGTTTCTTTGCCTTGTTCTTCTTTTGTTTGAACATCTTGTTTAGTGGGAGAAAAAATGTGAAACTAAGTGCCCCAAGCTGAGAGATGTTGGGCACCCAGCAGGACCCTGACCTCCCTTGTAGGTGACAAATTGGATGGCATGTCAGCTGAGGGGGGAGGGAGGGGCATGGCTCACAGGGCAGGGGGTAAAGTTACAAAGCCAACATCTGTTCTGAGGGTCTGTATGGGCTGCTGGCCTTCCCATTCCCTTCAGGAAGGCACAAGGGAATGGCCTGGGGTCACAGCAGGACAAAGCTGGGGGTGGGTCTGAGAAGATACAGAATAGGTGCAAATATAGAAATAGATCCTGAGGGGTTGCTTGTGGAGGATAAATGGTGGAGAATGAGTCTTCAGAAGGAGCAGTGATGTGCTCATCTGTGAGGTACAAAAATCTGGGTTTGGTTTTCTTATCTCAGGGCCCCACAGGAATTAGTCATCCCTGAGTAATGGAGGGAAGCAAAGCTGTTATTCATCCCTCCCAAAGCCCCTCCTCTGATCATCTCGTACTTTCATATCCTCTATCTCTGACTTGCATCTTCCTTGTTATTTAGCCCCATGAGCCACTGCAAGGAAAAAAAAAATTGGTAGGACTGGCAGTCTGAAATCATCTGGAGAGATCATGTGCCACAGCTTCCATGGAGGAGCAAGAGTCTGGGCAATGGCATCTCTCCTGCATTCAACTGTGAGATTTTGCCCCAAATGCCTTCTGTCATCTCAGCAGACCCCATCTTTTTTACTTTAATTGATTCTGTCTGGCTTTAATCTGGTGTGAGAAGAGACCTCCCACCGAGCACTGAGAGCTGGTTTGTGCATGGTGAGAAGCACGAGGTTATTTTATTGAAAAAGGGAGACAAGGATGTTTTGGGAAGGACACTGCCTTCTGCAAACCCATTAACAATTGAAATGAGGCCTTTCACTTCTATACAGGGTTTGTGGGAAGTGCTTGTACAACTGGAAAGCAAAAAGCTGTAATAATTTTGCATTATGGCCATGTGTAAGGTTTTCTGAAGTCATCCACAGCTGGGTTGGCTCCGTGCAGTGGGAGACAGTCCTGGAGACCTGGCCTTTCCCTGGGGATCCAGGGGAAAGTAGAAGGGAATGGGTTTGGCTGTGCTCACCCCAACTGCATGATGGCAGAGATGAGAATAAATAGGGAAGTTGAAAAGGAAACCTCCATTGTGAGTCTGCTCAGGCAAAGTCTAAACAGTTGAGGAGTTTGTTTTATCAAATCAAAATATTTTGGTTCAGCGGTGGTGTTGGCTTGAGTCAGTGTGTCTGGGCTGACACAGTGTTGCTGAAACACTCAGGTTTGAGGGGCTGGATCCTTGGCACTGGAGGCCAGGAGTTCTGAAGCCATAGGAGAGGGGGGTGTTGCTCATTGTGGCCAGGGGAGGCTGGATGGGAGCAATCCCATTTCCCATGGCTTGGGTTTAGAGTGTTCTGATATTTTAAGGCCTCTCCAAAGCTGCTCTGTGGCCCTGTTGAGTCTGATCTGCTGCTTGGACCACAAATAAGGGTTTTAAGTGGAATGGGAAGATTTTTGAGGAAAAACAGATGAATAAGTATGGAGAGTTAATTATCTGCAAACCCCTGAAATGGCATGAGTGATAAAATATAGATAGGTACACACTTATTCCTATCATGCCATTTGTGGTCTGTGTCTCTGTGTCAGGGAATGATGTGCAAGACAATACTCCAAAATACAAAATCACTGCCTGCAGCACTGAAGGTTCAGCTGTTTGGAAGTATGGTCTGGTTGAAGTGTTCTTCCAATAGTATCTTGCCAAAAAAACTGGTGTTGAAGATCTAAGAACAAAACAAGTAAAGCAGTTGAGGTTAGGCTGGAGTAGATCCTGTGTAGCTCCTGACCTCTCCCACATCTCCCCCAGATACAATTTCAGTGAGAGCTCATTGTTCTTCTAAAAAAAAAGATTTGTTCCTACCTGTTAGTTTTGCTTAGGATGTGATAGAAACTGTAGAAAATAATACCATGTAGTTTTTGTTCAAATATTTCCTCTTTTCCTTCCCTAACCCAGAAATCTTCCTATTTTTTAACTTGTTTTTAGCCATTCCACCTGACCCTTCAATATTTCCATATTTCAAGGAGATTTAGCCAAATGGTGTGTTTCCATGGCTGATATGCAGCAATAATGCAGGGTTAATACCTAATTAGTTCCCAGGGACATTGAGCTTTTCATGGATATTCAGTAACAAAAGCAACAACAAACAAGCTGAATTCCTAGGTCTTAATTCATCGAGGAGGAGGAAATAGGAACCTAAAAATGCAGGAATTATTCAGTGCAGTCTGAAAGCCCCGTTCTTTCTCTCATGAAGCCCAGAGGATGCTATAGTAGCTGACAGGGGAAATATAACCTCCTCCTCCTCCTTCCCTCCCTCCCTTCAGGGGGACTGGAGACGTGTCTGCGTTTGCAGCCCTGACATCTCCAAACAGGAAAATTCCCAGTTCTGCAACACACTTTAAACAGCTCCCTGCCCATTCCCCTCCCTGCCTCAACCCCCAGCCAAGCTGACCCTGGGTTTTTTTGACATCCAGCCATACCTGATCAGTCGTATCCCCAGCAGCTGGATGTGATCAGAGCTGGCCTTCCACCTCGCAGGATGGCGAGCATATGGGCCTGCGGGCTGCAGCCATTATGTTCCTGAGCACTGAGCTTGTCTGCCCCTGGCTACAGAGGGTTTTTTCCCCTCTCAAGCAATCGCAAATAAACCTTTCTGATAAGTAACAGCAAAACAAACAGGCCCTTTGGCTCTGTAGGCAGTGAGAAAGAAGGAGGAATAAAAACCTGACCCAGTAACAAAATCTTTGCTGTGTTTAGGCAGTGCCTCCAGGAGGGAGAAACTGTCTGCCCTCAGCCAGACAGACAGAGCTTTTCTGGGAGCAGGAATGGTTTCAGGATGATTAGCCCTCGGTGCTTTGCAGCCAGGCCCTGGTGTGGGAGCTCCAGGGGATGGAGGAGGTTTGATTCAGAGCACAGCCCTGAAGATCATCTGGACCATCAAAGGGACACTTTGAGCTGACCCATGTGGGCAGTCTGGTCTCAGCCTGGAGCTGAAGCAGTTGAAGGCTGAGAGCTGTGAGGGTCCTCAGCCCTGAGCAGGAGGGTGGTGCAGAGCAAGGGTTCAGGGCAGCTGTGGGAAGAGGCTGGGGACAATCCCAGCCTGTCTACACCCCTTGCTATTTCCAAAAACTTTCCAAAAAGTGTCTCAGGTTCTGGAAGGACTCACAGGAGGCCACTGGAACTTGGCATTCTGTGTCCCAAGTGAAGTGTAACCAAGTCCCCATGTCTTGGGGGATTCACTGTGGTGCTTGGAGAGCTCAGGAGGGGTCCCTGAGTGTCCCCACCACCTTAGTGTGACCTGAGCCCTGATCACTGTGGAAAGCTTGAGGCAACAAAGAGATTTTTGCATGGAATGTATTATAGAAATGGTGGAGTTTACCTTCCTTTCTGGAGTGCCAAGGAAATAGGGCTTCACCCTTCCCAGACAATCCTGGCTTCCCAAAACTATGGTACTTAGAGAATGTGCACGCCAGGGCATCCAGCTGAGAACTGCCATAGTCTTAAAATTATGGTCTAAGCCTAAGGATGGGAAGAACACCCTCATTTTGCTCTCTGAACCCTGCTAATACAACACCCACTGTTGCTGCCCCATGCGTGTGGTACTTGAATGCCCAGGGCCACAGATACCTGTGGATGAGCAGGCAGGGGAAAAACTTGCTCCAAGGTGTTCAGAAATGTGATGAAAGGTGATGAACTAAAAAGCTGCCTGCTAACACAGGCACAACCCCTTTCAGGCCAGGAGTCTGTGTTCTGGGTAGATGTCCCATTTCTCCAGGGCTCCTTGAGGGGCTGAGCCTCTCCAGTGCACTCCCAGCTGGTGGGTAACCACAGTCAATAAATTATGGACTTTTTCCACTTGGAAGCCAGACCTGTGAGGAGCCTTTGAGCCCTTTGCCTGGGCAGATATGGCCAAGGTTATCGCCCTGGCAGGGCTGCGGTGAGCTCGGACTCTGCCTTGAAACGTTGCCAGAGTCTGCACCAGGCTCGTGCTGAGAGGTTGGAAGCACATGAAGGGCCCGTGGCGCTGTCACCTCGGGCTGACAGGGGCCAGAGCACTGATGTCACCACACAGTTACAACAGATGGCACCAGGGACAAGCAGTGCTGCTGCCAATGCCTCTTCTCCTTCAGCGGGAATCACTCCTGTGGAGTGGTGGAGTTCTGCACCCCTAAACACTTGAACTGTGGAGAGGAGCTGGAAATCCATCTGGGAAATGCATTCAGAGAGGGGAAAATGAGAGCATAAGCCATGGGATCAGCACCAAGTGGGCCAAACATCGCTGTCAATTACATCCCAAGCAGCTCCATTGAAGCAAACAGCATTAATTGTAGATTTATGCCAGCATTTCTGAGAGTCACTCCTGGGACAGAGCCAGTTCTGGAAGAGGATTAATCTTGTTGGAAAACTCCCTCTTGTTCTTTGCTTGGTGTCTGACACTCGCACATGCACAAAAACAAATCTCGGTGACCCTCCGCCAACCCAGTTAACTAGCAGGGAACTGGGGATGTGAAACCTTAGCTTCCCCTCCAGCACAGCTCTGCATCTGCCACAGCCCTTTTGGAAGGCAGGACAAGCCACCTGCTGCTTGTTTTGCTCAAAGAGAAAATGTCTGTTGGGCACATAGGAAACAGCTAATCTGGTCCCACGGGAGGGAGCAGCCATTTGTCATTCCCACAGTCTCCAGCACAGGTACTCAGCACCTTCCAGGGCTGGGGGTTTTCTATGGGTGTTCTTGCCACCTGCCAGTAGTTCAGTGGTTGGCTTTGTCTGATGGGGGTATTTCTCAGGCATTGGCATTTGGTCATTCACCTCAGGAAACAGAAAAATACAGTGTGTTCTATTCCCACACATGCATCCCTTCTCAGCTTAAAAATTAACAGAGAAAGCCATGCATTGCGTGTGCTGGGTGTGTGTCTCCTTTACATATGGACACATGTTTTATGGTGGGACATTTGGGCAGCTCAAGATCTGCCAGAAACATGGATCTCCTCTAGTTCTGTCTTCTGTCTGTGCCTTAAGGATGGTCAGTGGCATCCTCTCACCACACTTCCATTGCACTCCATGTGACACTGGAGTGTGATTTTTTTAAAAATTTTTTTAATCCAGATTTGCTGGTGGAAGTGCTCCAGATGCTTCCCTGAAGTCTCAGCAGCAGAAGGGATAGTTTGAATGTCTCGAGCAGCAGGCTGGGAATGCCTCCATTCCTCAGGAACAGCAGGCTCAGCTCTGCAGGCTGCTCAGCCTTTCCCCCTTCTGAGGGCAGTAAATTGAATACCATTCAGTTTACTGCCTGCCCACAAGTTTCAAGTGGAAGAGGTGAAGCAGAGCCTGAGGCCTGCCACTCCATGGGTACAAATCAGTGTGGCTGTGCTGGCTTACCCCAGCTGTGGGACTGGCCCTGAGGTTTTGTGTTAACATTATCCTGGGGCTCTTATTGCAGGAATGTGGGGTTGGCCAGATGTGCTGGTCACAGCATCCCCTCCCCTCCCGAAGTGACAAGGTACCAGCTGCCACTCCCTGCCCTTGGAGCAGCCTGGTGTGGCCTGCCTGCAGCATGGAAGGTGCTCTGGGATGCTGGGGAATAGCCACCAGCACATCAGGGCTAGCCCTGTTCTGCGACACAGCACTGAGAGTAAGAGCAGTCGAGGAACTTTTCCCCCTTGGAAGTGATGTTCATCTCCTCCCCCAACCCAGCATATGGAATTCTGGATCACATTTCTCTCTCTTGCCAATAAATATTGCAGATTTATTGCTCTCTACCTGGTGGGTAGTAAATTGCATTCCACCTCTGTTATAAGGCTCTTTGCTATGACACAGCCTTGCAGCTCCATTAAACCTTAATTACAGCAACACTTCATTGGGTTGCTGCGATGGCCCGAGTGCCATTGCAGTAGGGAGGAAGTATGGCCAAAACAGGCTGATGCAGAGGGGCTTTGTTTTGTTTTCTTTCCTCCCTTTTTAAGGATTATGGAGAGTTGAGCCCAGCAAGGGGAATAGAGGGAGCCTCAGCCTCCTGCTCTCTGCTCATTTTCCACAACAGCTGGCGTCACCTGCCGCAGCCCCGGCAGCTCCTCTGCACCCTGATGAAGTGCTCAGCAAACAGCCTTGCAGGCTGCCTCTAGTAAAGGGCTGATTTGCATTTGTGCTGATGGGATACGTCCCAAAGCCAGAGTTATCCCTGGGTTTGGTTGTGTGAGGAGTGTGGAGTTTGGCCAAATGGAACACTGGGAGCAGTACGGCACTTGGATTTCTATAGGCTGCAGCAAGAGAAATGTAAGAGCAGCTCTGCAAGTGTGCAGGCTTGTCCTGCAGCAGGCAGCTTCTTCTGTGTCAGCTCAGGGCACTGTTTCTGGTGCCATCTGTCCTTCCCTGCAGCCTGTGACAGGGAATGAAGCTTTGCTTCAGCAACCTCTGGCTGCTGAGGCAGCTCCTCAGAGGCCAGTGCTGCCTGATGTGCTTCTCAAGCTCCTCTGGCCCTGCTGCCTGGGGCCCCAGGAAAGGCTGGGAGAGGGTGGAGGGCTTGGTGCCTGTGGACATTGCATGTGTGGATAGATGGTTCTCATCTCCCCTCTCCAGCCAGCCATGAAGGAAGCACAGCTTGGAGCTCCAGAGAGGCTGCCCAGTGCCTGTGCTCCGTCCAGACTGAGGGGGTCCTGCTTGGCCTTATGGTTTTGTTTTGGAGATCCTTTCTGGTGTGGGATGAGTCCCCCAGCCCCTGATGCAGGTTCAGTAGAGTGTGCATTGTACAGACACCTCTCCTTGTGTGGATGCTCAGGCCTCTCTGTGGGATGATGAGCTAACCAGAAGGCACTAATGGCTACGCCAGCCACTTGGATTTGGTGCCGTTCCAGAGGTGAGGCTGTGTTGTCAGATTTGCCCATGACAAGGACTGTTTCATTCCCAGTTTGGAAATTATTTAGCCATACTGGTGTGATATCAAGTGTCAGATGTGGAGTAGCTATGCCAGTAACCAAAATGCTGGGATTATCCTCAGGATTCCCTTTACCTTCAGTACTGATCTGGACTGGTGTGATCACTCTGTGTAATGCTCTTCCCTCTTTTGTGAGTCCACTCATGTGAGCGAGGATGTTTGACAGAATTTTACCACACCTTTAACTTTGGTCAAACATGCACACAGGGTGTACTCAGGTATCCACAGGGAGCTGCAGATAGGCAGCACAAAAATCTTCTATACTACTAGTGCAGAAAGCAGCTACCAGGAATCAGCTAAATCCATCTGCAAACTGAGTTGCTGAACTCTTTAGCGAACAACCAGCACATGGGAAATACTTTCCTATGGAGAGCCTGTGTTCAAGCCTTGTTTGTCCTTATTCTCCCCTCTTGCAGCAACCTTGAGATGTCAGACGTAGGAAATGTGGCCACAGCTGTTTATGCACTTAGAGGGTTTTTTCCAAGGCCACATCCTTCTATTCTCCCGTAGATTACTTGAAAAGATGCTGTGGGGACTCCAGCAAGCCAAGGTCTATGTGCCATGTGCAGGTGTTGCCAGGAGATTGACATTCTGAACATTTGAAAACTATCAGAGAACTCATTTGGTGGTGGGTTTTTCCCCTCTCCTCCTTCCTTCCCTCTCGAGCTGTGTGCTGCAAGACTTTTTGCTGGAGATTGATATTTCTAGCAGAGCCACATTATTCAAGCCATAGTCAAGCAGGACAGCACGTATTAGGAAGGAGATGGGCACCTCATCCTTCTCAGTGTTCAACTTCTCTGGGATGAATTGTCCCTCATCAAAGCCCTGCCAGCCCTTGACTTATCTTCCTCTATAGGGTAGTTAAGTCATGCTCACCTTAAGTGGCTCAGAAAATAGCACTGCATCTTCTAGGAAAATGTCATCATCTTGATGAAAACTGATTAATTTTCTATGTGAAAATGGATAAGTTTTGAAGAATCTTTGTTTTAAATAACATAAGGGAAATAGTATCAGAGGTCTGACTTCAGTAGGTGCAAACCAAAGGAGTTTGTTCTTTCTCCTTGGAGGGAAATCTTTTAATTTTTAAAATGCAGTTTATGTGTAGACAAATTAAAGATGTGTAAAATTAAATGGGAATGTTTTGAAGGAATTGAAAATATATATTCTGATTAACTCAAATGAATTTAAAAATAAATCATGGGGAAAATGAAATGTTGGTGGAGGATTTTTTTGGTCCTCATTTGAAATGAAAAATAATTTGCAATCTTGACACTTTTCACAGAATGATAAGTCCATTTGCTGATTAAGGTCCAGATTCATCCTGGCTAATTTCAGGCACTATTGAACTGCTTAGAGCCAAAGGGCACTTTAATCCACCTGAGGTTTAAATTGCCCTCTGGAGGTACCTATTTCTTCCATTGATAAGAGAAGGGCAACGTGACTGGTCCTACGTGTGTCTGAGATAACCACCTGAAGCTGGGTGCCATGGACAGGGTGCAGTGCTTGGCCTTGTTTTGGTGACCTCTCAGGTCCCTTCCAGCCCAAACTATTCCATTATTTTATTATTCTGGCTGCTCTGCATGCTGCTCTTGTGTTCATGTGCCCTTCCATCTCTCCCCTCAAAAGCTAAGGGACTTGGGCTTGGGTTGGATTCAGGAGTTGGACTCCATGATCCTCCTGAGTCCCTTCCAACTCAGGGTATTTCATGCTTCTATGATAGATTTTTTTTGTTTTGTTTTTCCTGAAGGGGGAGGAGATTTCCACAAAAACACAGTTTATCTACTTGTTTCCTGTTGGTGGGGAAAAAAAAATCTGGAGGACTGGCAGGATCTCCTGATGAGAAGGAAAGGAACAAGATTTGTGGTTAAGATTGAGGGAATCAGTGGTCAGGTTCATTCTCTTTTAAGAACCACATCCCCCGACTCTCAGCTCCCACATCTGGTTGGCAGAAGGCAGGTCCTCTCCAACAGCTCCTCCACAATGTGCCAAACACTCTGCTCCATCTTTAGCACTCCTTGACCCAGAACAAAAGTGAAAATACTTGGCATGCCAGGAAAGGTTAACAAATAAATGATGCACAGCCTTCTCCTCCCCATGACATCACTTCCATGTGAGAGAACAATCTTTGTGCCACACCTGGCTGTCTGGTGACAGCAGAGGGACACATCTGCTGCGAGTCATTTCCCATGTTGGGATTACACAGTGCTGTCCTGCCTGGCTGGGTTCTACACTCCCCTATGGGTGGAGGAGGTAAACTCTGGGAGGTCAGGTCTGGCTCATTTTTCCACCAACCAATGTCATCTTGTCTTGTCCATGGGGGCTTTGGTCACCTGTCCAGTCAGCCAGATGGCTTTGCTTTAGGTAGCTGGATGTTTGGGAAGTATTATTTCTTTTGAATATGTAGCCTGTACTGTTCTTATTTTGGGCTCATAAAACATAATGAGATATGGGTCAACATTTAAGCTGTGTGGAAAATTACATCCTGGAAGACTTTGTGGAGCCGAAAGCTTATCTGGTATTAACTCTAATTATACCAATGAGCTGTGCAGCAGCAACTGTGGCCTTTGGACTAAGACCTTATTCTCCTTTTAGAGAGCTCTCCATGGCCATTATACCTGGTAACATGAGCAGTGTTCATCTTCCACTGCATTTTGCTGGGAATCAGGGAATGCTTTAAGTTGGAAGGGACCTTAGAGATGATCTGGTTCCACCCCGTGCCATGGACAGGGACACCTTTCACTTGATGGAGCATCTTACCACACTGAGATTGTCTCACTTCTTTGTCCACCATGGAGCATTTTATTCACCTTTCAAGTTTCCAGGAACTTTTTCAAACTTGTTGCAGCAGCAGCTCCTTGGCAGAGTGCGTAGGATGTGTCTGAGTGTTTCAGTCTGAACATCGCAGGCGTGTGCTCTTGGAGGCAAGCAGGCAGCATAGGAGGCTCAGGGAAGGAGATTAAAATATAGTTGTTGGCTGATATGAAACAAAAAAAATGCTTAAATAAACCACAAATTACAAAAAATAAAGCCCAAAAAAAACCCTGTGAGAAAGAAAGAAAGTAACAAGTCTGTGGAGGATGGATGTTTGGAACTGTTCAGCCTAATGCATGCCAGATTCCTTCTCTCCTCGCTCCCCCCACCCCCTCCCGCTGCCTTCCCCTTACCAAATGCTGTCTGCTAAACTTCTGAAACACCCTTTGCCTTTTTGACCCTTCAACTCATCTTGAACTTAGGAAAAATTGGGGAGGCGGGAAGGACTCGTTGCCTGCGCAGTGCATGTGGCTGTGCTGGGGCAGGGGGTGTGCGCCGGGGGTCTGCGAGCGGGGGGGGCCTGACGTGCCTTTGTGTGCTTGATGCTCCCCTGAAAACAATTTGTATCCTGTTAATAGAATTAGTAAATATTTGTAGCTCCCTTTGAAGCCTGTGTCCCCAGGGGAAGTCTGGGGTGGGGGGGCGCAGAGAAATTAGAGACAAGTTACTGATTTAGTCATCCTGGCCCCTTCCCCCGCCTCTCTCTTTCATTTTCCCCTCCTTTATGAAGACACTAAACAGACAAATTGGAGGTTTGAAACGAGGCTTGTGCTGGTGCCTGCGGAAGTGACAGGGGTGGTACTCGGGGGCCTGAGAGCTGCTAATGCAAAAGCCATTCACATCTAATGACCCCATTTGGGAGCCAAGTTCCTGAGGGCTGGGGGGGCCCTGCCAGGCACAGAGCCCTGCAATGGGCAGGTGCCCAGGGGGCTGGCAGGGCTCTCTGGCAGGGCACTGCCCCATGGCATGTGAGGGTGGCTCCAGACAGCAGGATTTGCCTCATGGCACTGTTTCCTGGGCTCTTTCAGCTCCATCACCCTAAGTAACCACAAAGGAAGATGTGTGTGTATAATTTCACTTCTTCCAGTTGCAGAACCACAGGATGGTTTGGGTTGGAAGGGACCTTAAAGACCATCTCCTTCCTACCCCTGCTGTGGGCAGGGACACTGTTCGTAGACCAGGCTGCTCCCTCTCTCTTCTTCCTGGTGTAGGATCATAAACCATAAAGGACAATGGAAGAAGAAAGTGATCTCGGATCGGAAAACTGAGTCATGTAGGGCTGAGACATTTCATTTCCCATTATTATTCCTGATTTCTTTACAGAACTGCACAGATGCACAAGCTGAGCTTAGATCACCTGCAAGTTTTTAGGGGGTGGCCGTGTTCCAGCTCTCTGCCTCCAACAGCTGGCAGTTGGAGTCCCTGTGAATGACAAGGGCCACCCAAAAGGAGGCTCAGGTTTGAACCGGGGGAAATTCAAAGAACTGTTAGCATCTCCTGATGGCAGCATGGCTTGGGAGTGATTTTGACAGGCTTTAGGGGGAAGTTTGTTCCAGTTATGTTACTTTAAACCTGTGTTGTGCCATTGTTTAGGGAAACTCTCACTGAGTTTACAAATCCACCCAACTCCATAGTTCTGTGATCATGCAAAGCAGCTGAGCTCTTACAGGTGAAGGAAATGATGGAGGCAACACTTAGCTGAGAGAAAGTGTTGCTGATGGAGGGTCAGCCTGTGCTGGAGAGGAGATGCAGCACTAGATGAGAGCCACTTAAAAAAATCAACTGGCCATCACACAGTTTTGGTATATGCTTTAGAGGATCCCTTTGTTCCTTGGAAACAGAACAAGCCATTCCAAGTGGTGGTGGGTCTGCCTGCTGGGTGAGGCCAGGCAGTGATGGCATCTCACGCAGCTGAGAACACGTGGGAGGTGAGGGAATGTCTCCCCAAGCCCAGGTTGTGAGGTTGGAAACGTGCCTTGTGAATTCTGGGGGCTGTGGAAAGCAAGGAAGGAGCCTCAGGTGGGTAATTTCTGTGTTGAGGGAAGGAGCGAGCGAGGCAGGCCCTGCAGCTGTTGGATATTGGGTTGTCTGGGTGACAGAAATATTTGATGGGATTGACAGGCTTCACTTCTGTAGCAAGAGGCAGCCAATGTCACCTCAACAAGTCCTGGTGGAGAGAAGCTGGGGCTCAGGAGGGTGATCCCTCAGTGTCTGCTGAGTTGTGTGGTCCTCTCCAGGAGCTACCAAGTCACCCAGGATTACTAACTGAAATATGTGCTTCAAGTTAGGATGGATAAATCCATTTCTCAGCTGGGAGTTTGGTGTCTTGGAAGAGCCCAGATAAAAATATTTCATTGGTTTATACATGGTTGAAGGTTGGCCTTCAATGTTTGCTCACCTAATGAATGAAAACCTTTTAAAAGCCCCAACCTTCATCTGAAACATAAACTCTATGTAAAAAATTATGCCTGAAACTCATGAATTCTCCTTTCTTGAGAACAGGTTTAGAAAGAGAAAATTTTTGCAGTTGTTTCTCTCAAGTCTTGCTGGTTTTTTTTGTGCAAAGGCACCAACAGGAATGTTCACAAGCCTTTACTAAAGAAAACTTTCTTAGGAAAATAGTTGCAAAGCACATTCAGTATGCTTCAACCAGCTGGATTTTCTGGCAGCTCCAGTGAAATATAAACAAGGAAAATGATTGTCTTTTTTTGTTGTGTTTTGCAATATTTTTCTGTCCGGACTGGACAGTACAAAGCACATCCTCTGTGAGAAGGTGTCACAGGCTGCAGATGAGATAAAGTTCCCTGTGATTATATGGGGTGTTTCCCAGCTGAGAGTCAGCACATGTGGAGGTCCAGTCCTTTTAACGCTCACAAGCAGGGAAAAGGGAGGAAGTGGAGTCCATTAAGGAGAATAGTAAAACCAGGAGTCAAGTAATGAATGAGGGACTGCTCCAGCAACGTCATGTGAGCACCTCTCCCTCCCACTCGTTGCAGGAGGTATTGGCCAGTCCTGAGCCCCAGATCGTGTGAGCAAGGGCCTCTTTTGCAATCCTATATGTCTGCTCTACCTTTTCCAGACATGCATCTCTGGTTTTAGTGAGCACACGGCTTGCTGTGGTCCTTAAGTTCCCAGCAGCTCTTTCCACTCCCCTTCCCACCCACAGCTGAGAGACCTATTACCAGGTAATGATGTGTCAAGCAATAGCAAGGTGGGGGAAATCACTGAAGGGAAATGCTGATGTAGTGGTGGAAGCATCCATGGTTATTCTATTTTTCTTCATGACCTGGTTTTTTATACCCAAAGCCTTTAAGCTGCTGCTGTTTCTCCTTGGGTGAGTAGGTGGCTTTGGGCACTGAGAGAACAGCAGCAGGTCTACAAGTGTTGTACTGTTTGTCTTGTCCTAAGGTGAATTATGTTCTAAAATCCCCAGACTTTGAAAAAAATGCTTTGAAGTAGTGAGCTTTAACTTCTCTCGGGTCTGTACAATGACAGAAGAGTCTAATTAACTGTGGATTTGTGTTTATCTGACTTCTTCCAAAACTGAGTCCAGTACAACTCAAAGCTCAGTCTAACTCCGTATGACCTGACCTTGCTGGGCTCCAGGCCAGCAGTAGGTGACTTCTCCAAGTTCCCTCAGGGAGCTGCCTTCAGTCTAGCAGAGGTTGGAAGCATCTTAAATTGTGGTGTTATAGAAAGCTCTGCAGAACCAAATCTCCTTATGGATAAGCTCCCTGGAAAGTGTTATCCATCTACAGCCTGGGCTCTGTCTGAGTAAAAAGTGATCTGTCATCCAGGGCTGCACCCTCTCCTAGTTCTGATCTCAGCCTAAACCAAGGGAAAGGCTTGTCTGGCTTCTTGCTGCATCATGTACCATTTTAATGGTTTCCCATATGTTAAATATTTTCTCAGTAAGTGGGAAATCCAGTGCTTTTAGTGAATCTGATATTTAATAAAGCCATTTTGAAAGTATTCCTGGATAGCAGATCTGCAAATGTGCAGAAACTCCTTTTTTTTTTAACATCAAATGCTCAGAGTTGCATTCTGAGATTCCCTGCAAAGACTCAAGCCTAGACTGTAAAATCTAGTTTGAAATTTAATTTCCACCAATATCAGTGCGGAAGAGATTAAATGGGGAAGGCCACAAGGAGAAAGATTTTTCTTGGTAACAAACCAAACTCCACTGTGAGCTGGTGACAGGTTTTATCAAAAATATTTTAAAAGCTGTCATTTCATATTGTTTCTGCTTTACTAATTTGGAAATGCTGTAAAAGCTGGAGCCATTTTTAATCTCTTTAGGGAACTAATTTTACAAATCAACCACTGTAGCTTTGATTACAACAAACTTCACTTTCTGAAAACAGCGGCTGTAGTGAGGAGGAAAAAACACATTCTTGTTTTGCAAACAATTTTGGTAAGTTCAATAAAAATATAGATAAATTATTCCAAAAGGACCCAATTGTCTTTCCAAATGCCAAAAGTAAAGAAAAATTCTGGCTAAAAATTTTGTTTTTGAAAAAGAAAAAAAGCCTGATTTCAACATAAAACACTTCTGATGCCAAGAATTTAAGCCAGCTGTCATTGTCTTTTGTATCCATAAACAAATGCTTTGGTCTCCCTAACAAATCTCAAATGAAGAAAAGGAGAAGGGGAAAAGCAAGGGCTGTCTGTCTGCAGTGCCTGGGCCAGCCAGAGGGTCTGACACAGATTTGGGGCTGTTTCCCTGGAATCTTTGCCATGGTCAGGGAGCTGCTGAAGGCTCTGGTGAAGTCACCTGGGAGGAGAAGGTAAACCCTTCCATCAGATCCTGGGAGAGGGATCCAGCTTGGCCCTGGGTGTTCTAGAGAACCTGCCTTGAGGAGGTGACCGGTGTCCCACCATTCCTGACCAGCCATTCCAGCTGTCCAAGGACGTTGGGTGGGGCTCTGACCACCTTGGTCAAGCAGAAGATGTCCCTGCACATGGCAAGGATCAAGTTGGTACCAGATAATCCTTAAGGTCCCTTCCAACCCAAACCATTCCATGAGTCTCTGATTCCCGTTTTCCATGGCTGTGCTGTGTCTCTCAGTGGGAGCAGATTGGGCAGAACAATGTGTCAGCAGAATTTTTAACAGCTTGTTGGAACTTCTTAACAGCTGGAAACCACGAGTGATTTGTTCCTCTATCTCTTTGGTCCTAGATCCTTTATTTTTTTATTTTTCCTCTTTAAAAGTTAACTCTGCTTTAAAGCAGGAATTCCCCCTGGAATGTGGGGGACAGTATCCCCCTATGTCCTATTTCCTGCAGTGCTGAGAGCAAAGCCCTGCAAATGTGGATGAGGATTTTGAGTGCATACACATCTTACAGATCTTTGTTCTGTCCCATGGATTCTGAAGCCTCAACTGCTGTAATTTTCTACCTTATAGGATTGCCTGATGCCTGCTAAGTTTGGGGTTTCCCTCTTTCAGGCTATTGTGGGAAGTCTTTCTCACCTGCTTTTCTGGTAGTGTGATACTTGTTGGAACTATGTAACCCTGAGATCTTTGTTGAAAATTGTAGTATTTCAACCAAATCAAGATCTGTGGCTCAAAGATGGTGAGGTAACTGTGGGTGAACAGGCTCTGATCACACCAACCCTGTCTCCATAGGAATCCAGGGAAAAAAAAAAAAAAAGCTGACATCATTTCTGAGTCTTCTGCCTCTGTTTAGCTTCAAGTTGTTGGTGAAGGTTAAACAGAGATGTTCCCCAGATGGTTCATCTTACCAATTCTCTCTCCTTTCATTAGTGATCTGTGCTGTTCTGTACTTCTGTGATCAGCTTTAGAGTGGTTAATTGATAGGGACTATTTGGTCTTGGTTTTTTAACTGCCTTTATCCCTGTGACTCCACCTGGATTCAGGGAATCACTGGCCATACCTGCTAGAATGTCACAGACCAATGTTTTTTTTGAGTGCAGGGTCTGTCAGCTGTATACAACTTCCACATGTTAAACACTGATGTAAACAGACTCTCCCCTTCTCTTTGGAGTCAAACCCAAGATCAGGAGAACATGAGGTGCTCAGCTGCACTTCACTCACCAGAGGACAGATCTGGAAGTGATGCTGTCTCTAAGTTACTTGGGTAGGATCCTGGATGAATCCCTGTTCTGGTCATCCCTGGGCAAGAAACCCTGGGCAGCTCTGCCCTGCCAGGGCTTGGAGCTGATAAAACATCTGCCTTTGCACTGAGGAGACACTGCAGACACGGGTGACTGTCACCGAGCTTCAAGATCGAGTCTGGGCAGAGCATGGGGTGCAGTGAAAAACCTCCCAGGGTAATTAATCCAGTCCTATTACTCCAGCTTTCGGCTTTGTTGTTTTTTTTCTAAAGCTGGCCTGCAAAACCCAGGTCTCAATTAATACTATTATCCTGGGGATGACATTTCCTCAGTCTGTCGTCGGTTATTTTTTAATTCTCTAATTTGTTCTAATCTGCACATTGCCTGCACATCAAGTCAGCCATGAAGACGCTGCATTTCCAGGTTCCTTCCTCTCCATCCTCCCAAAGAAATTAAAGCAAGGAGGCTGCGGGCCCACAAGTGCAGGAAATAGAATTAGGGAACATATTAATTGGGGCATCAAGTAGGATTTTGTTCCAGGCGGTTTCCTTCCGTGAGCCACTTTGATGCTTCCCCTTCGCAGCTCTGTTTCTCATTAAAAGTATCCCTTAATGGCAAATGTTGTTTATGCATGTTGCAATTATGTCATGCTGTAACCCCTATGCTGGCAGGCCGGGCTGATTGGCGGCGAGGAGCGGGAGGAGGAGGAGGAGGTCACTTGTGGGGAGGAAGAGGGGGAGGTAAACAACAGACAAATAGTTTCAGCTTTGTGGTTGAAGGATGGCTGCTCCAAACCCCTCGGTGTGTCCAGCCAGGCCGGACACTGCGTGACAGTCGGGGCTGGAGGCTGCTCCTTCCAGGCGGGTTTTGGGCCTTCTCTGCTTTACTGGGCTTGGGGTTTGCAGCACTGCCTGCAGAAGGGACGGGTAATAGTAAAGCTCTGCTTTGCAAAGCGAGACTTGGGCTCCCTTTTGCTATTTTAACTACTGTTTGATTTAAGAGAAGTAGGATTTTGGGTTGCTTAGTGGGTTTTTGGGGGGAAGGGAGCACGGGCCTTTGGAGTTTTCTCTGTTCTCCATGGCTCTTGTGCCATGGCTACAAACCTTCCATGGGGATCTTCTTCAGGGCACCGAGATTTGCTCTGATCTCCTCAGACCCAGATCCTTGAGCGAGGCTGCTCCTGGGTGACTCTTGCCAGCACTAATTCAAGGCTGTGAGAATAGCTCATTTGTGGGAGGGTATTTGTTTTTCCATCCAGGCAGCCAAAACCTCCAGCTTCCCCTCTCCCTTTGCTCTCACACTGGGAGTGCAGAGGGTTCATTCTGCCCTTGATCTCTGAGCTGGTGTGATCAGCTCAAGGCAAACCTGATGGTGAACTTCACTTTGTTCTCTCATTTTTCAATCGTTCCTATTGCAAAATGGATTTGCCCCCATGTCTAGATCTCAACAGCAAACAATTAACAGCCATAATGAAAGAAAACAGCTCGTGTGTGTGGGGAGAGCAAGCCAAGCAATGTCCATGCCCAAGCAAGTTCAGGAGCCAATACAAATACCACTGCTGTGTTTTGGAAACTCGGCCTCTCTGGATTTTGGGAACCAGCACACAGAGACTGAAGCTGATGGCGAAAGCAGTGAGCAAAAACCTCAAAGCTGTAAAAACCAGAACGTGAAACAAATCTAAGAGAGGGAAGAAAAAAATCCTCTCTCCTTCCTTCCTCACTAATATCCTACCTAAAGAGACTGGAGCCTGAGCAGGCAAACAGGCTGAGAAAACCACAGGAGCTGGTGAATGAGGGGAAACAGACAAGTGTAGGAGTCACAGAGGAGAAGTCACTCAGTGCCTAGAGCCAGAGCTGCTGTGAAATGACTCATTTTCACTTTGCATGTATGATATTTGCATGCAAAACACATTCTGTGAACCGTCACATGGGGATTCTGCTCATGGGTTTTGATCCAGGATGAAATTTCACCCTTTCCTCCAGCAAAGTCGTTTATCTTTCTTTCAGGGAGGAGGGAGGAAGTGAGAGGGAACTGCAGGGAGAGAGAAAGAAATTGTCCTTCAGGCATAAAATTCAGGGATTTATCCCTCAAAAGGGTCACTCAGCTGCTTCCTAACATGGGAACAGAAGTGGGAAATGCTGGTGAGAGCACAAGGTCAGGGCAGAGGTGGTTCTTGACTCTGCTCCATCTGCCAACCTCTGGCCTGAGCTGGAGCAGTCCCGGTGCAGTCCTTGGCCAGAAACTGGGAGCCGTTGTACTACTTTGACTTAAATCATTATTCAGCTAAAAATCTTCTCTGGAATTAAGTAAAACTCCAGTATTAGACCCGTGGCATGTTCTGGTAGTCTTGAGAGGTGCAGGGATGTCCCCTGAACAGGGCAGAAGAGCTACTTGGCCTTTGATCTATTCCCTGTGAGAGGTTTGTAGTGTTTTCAGGATGTTTTCTGGTGTACCCATCAGCAAAGGGACTGGGATCCTCAGTGATGGACAAACCATGGTGTAATAATACTGATAATGCCAGTGTGTGTGCTGGGCTAGAGGGGTGTTGGCTCTCAGGGTCAGGCTGACAAACATAGGGAATGCTGGTTTGGGAATAACTGAAGAGGTTCATAGCCTGACAAATCATAATCCTGCAATAAGTCTTGCTGCTGTTCCTGGGGGTTTCATTGCTTTGGGGCTTCGACTGATCTTGGTGTCTCTGTAGAAACAAGTTTGTGGCAAGATATATCAGCTTTTACTGTTTGCCTACCAAAGGGATGGAGTTTCCCAAGACTAGGATTGCATTCATGCAGTCTCTTAACATTCTCCTAACACTTCTTCTGTGCCAGTGCCTGTTTCCAAAGCCTTACAATGCCCTGTGTGTCCTTAAAGGAAAGGGAAACCTTTGGTGCCCTGCTGATACAAGCAAGTGAGCTGAGTCTGTCAGCAGCTCCTGTTTGCCCTCCCAGGGCTTCCTAAGCCAAAGGAGCAAACCCAGAGGTGGGAATCCTGATGGTAGAAGTGTGCCATTTCCACCAGCCCTCTATGAGGGAGTTGATAGCCTTTTAAATTTTAGTATCTTACCCACACAGAAGTTTCTCTGGCAAAGCTCTGCTGTCTCTGGTGCTTATGAGTGAGATCTGCTGTTCTTGGCATGGCAGACAGGGAGAGGCAGGGGGTGAATGCAGTTGGGTTACAGAGCTGTGCTCTTGGGAGCCTTTTCCCTCTGGATAGTGGCACAGTTTTTGCACTTTGGGAGCCTGAGGGCTGTGTCAGTCATGGCAGTTACTGTGCCTTGCTCAGGTAGATGCATTTGGGTGCAGGGGGCCATGCCAGGGCAGGTGGTACTAATGGATTTTGGTTTCCAGGGAAGTGATTGAAGTGGAAGGCTCACCCATGTGAGCCCAGTCCTGCACATCAGATCATGAGAGGGTGGGAAAGGATCTGCTTTGCATTTGCTGCCTGTTCAGACCCTCCATCTGCATGGAATAACATCTCTGTGGAGTTTATCCCAGAATTAAATCTGTCCAGTTGCTCTTAGGCTGTACCTGGAGTTTATGTTGTGCACAGACCCAAACCTGAGCTCACATCCAACTCACCGTGTTCTGAGCGTGGGCTGCTCTCCAAAACTGAGGGTGGTGAGCTTTGAGGCACCCCAGCAAAGAAAAAAACCTTGGGACAAGCCTTGCTCTTTGCCTGAGCTCAGCTGTGTGGGTAGGGAAGGGGCTGTGCCTGGGCTGGGGGTCTCCAGTCCATGTCCAGGCTGCAGCACTGGCACTAAGGTTGTTCTGTTTTCTAATGCCATAACCCAGCACAGCTGTAGTGGGGTCCCCAACCATCTGAAACAACATGGCAGCAGATCACTGCAATAGTCAAAAGTGCTTTGAAAGGACCTATTTTAGTGCCAAGGTGGAGGAAGGACATCCCAGAACAAGCACAGCTCATAAACAGAGGCAGAACAACTGCCTCTGGCATCCTCCTCTGAGCCCGTGATTTTTACAAGGACTTCCAGCATTTCCCGACTGTTGGAGATGTTGGATCCCGAGTTTGGAGGGTTGTATGGGCAAAGGAGTGAGGCTGCAGTGGATCAGTTCAGTTCTCCTCTAAAGATACAGTTTTCTCAGAAGCCTAAGCAAGGAAGGAGGAGGCATCACCTTAAATGAGGGCTATTTTGCTGGAAATGTTTATACATCATTCCTGAAAAATACACAAAGCATTGATAGTGTAGCACAGAGGTCAGTTTGTGCAATCAGGAGTGTGAGTAGGTGTCTGTGTTTGTTTGTGAGATATGTCCTTCTCTGAAAGTAAGTTTTGGAAAAAAGTTGCTGACAGGTGAGTTTTTGCTTTAGAATTTCCTAAAATATCCTGATCCATCTGCACCAAGTGACTGGGAAGAGCAGTGATAAACCCCAGCCCTCGTGTCTGTCTGCCAGGGCTTCCTGACAGAATGACACAGGCAGATGTGTTGGGGTGTGTGAATAATAAATCCAACTAAGCAGCACTGGATGCAGGCATGGGTTGGCACTGCAGCACGTTCTGGGTCTGGCACGTGCCAAAGGCTGGATCTCCTTAATGGCACTGTAGAATTTCCAGATCTCTGGGTGTCCAGTTAGAGCTGCTGCACAAACCAGTGTCCTGGTACCTCTTTCTTTGCAGAGATTGATTTTCATCTCTGGCCAAAAGAGGACAAGTGGGGACATCTATGGTGTGGTGACCTTAATTCAACTCCTGACCCACAGCTGGAGGAGTATCAGAAAGGCCAGGACAAAGTCTCTCGTTTGGTAGTAGAAATTTAATCAGGTGACCCCAGAAAGCCCCTGATCAGAGATTTTTGGCTTTGTCCATTTTGTTGTGTTGTAACAGTGAGGAGAAAGGATGAACGTGCTGCTGTTGGCTCATGCTGTGGTGATGCTCGTGAGGAGATAACACCAACACTGTGCCACTCTGCATCTGTGCCAGCTCTTTGGTCTTGGATGTAAAACTAATACAATTCAAAGAATTGGGAAAGTAAATTGGTCTGGAATTAACCTTGTTGCAATCCAGCTATTCCCAGCACGCTGTGCAATTTTCTGCCTTTGTCTTGCCCTGAATCTCCATTACCCCTACTTAGATACACAGAGCAACACTGCTTGTTGTGTGTGCCCTCAGAATCACGTGTGTTCCCATGTTCTGCTCACAGGCACCAAACCTCACTGTCCCTGTGGTGCTGGAAATCTCTTCAAATGAAAGATTTTCGTATGAAAATGCCTCTGTAATTTAGCCTGCTTATGGAAAAAAGAGTGGAAACGCCTCAAGTCAACAACACAGCTCTCAACTTGGGTGGCCAAGGGGTAGCAGGTGGGGTGCTATGGCAAAACAAAGCCCAGCTTAGTTACAGGAACCTCTGTCAGAGAGGATTTCTTTTTTCTCACACGCACGTACATACATGTGTGCATTTATCTCCTGCAGACACAGAGGGTTTGCTCCAACACACAATTCACTGCTGTTGCCACAAACCCTTCTGCTGACTCAGTCCTTGGAATCCTGGTGTGAGCAATGCCAAATTGCACTTGGGTGTTGCTTTTGATTTGCTTACTGCTGCGTATTGAAAAAAAAAATACATCTATATTGAGGCACTTTTGTAGCAGAGAGCTGAGATCCTGAGCTCCAGCTTTGGATCTCCTGCTGACCTGGATGCACCTGCTTGGGCAGGGGAGGCACCTGGGTGGACATTCCCTGTGAGAGCCTCCTCAGCTGAGCAGGAGCAGCACAACTGAGACAACAGCATCATCCAAATTCCAAAGTGTGGGCGGAGGGAAAGAATCACCCTTTGTTGCCGAACCCAAAATCCCGGAGCTTTCTTTGCCGTGTAATTTGCCGGCATCAGCAGATTCTGGGTGTTTTACTGCCAGCAGCCAGACTGAACTTCCTTGAAGTTGCAACATCAGGAGGGTTAATTATGTACAAAGTGCTGGCCAGTGCCGAGGTCTGGCACGCAGGGCTCCAGCTGTGCTGCAGAGATGATCCAGAGGTGATTGTCATGGCTGGGTTTGCGTGTTCCTGGGCTCGCTGAAGGCAGGGCAGGGCTCTGGAAGGAGCTTCCCTTTCTGTGAAGGATTCTGGTGCAAAGGGAAGCACATTAGTCTGTGGAGGGTTAGCATTCCCAGGAATGGAGCTGCAGCCCTTTAATCTGGTTCTTTCTCAACACTTCCTAGCATTGCAAATGCCATTTTCAGCCGTTACAGAATTATACTTAACAAATATAAAAAAGGAGCTTTGGGGTGAAATATGTTCATTTTGGGGCTTGTTTTTTTGGTATGAGTACCTGAAGTCTTTACAGCTGAAGGAGTTGTTTAATGTTACTGAAGAACTGGTGAGTTGAGTTCAGCTGAGGTGTGTGGAGCTTTGTCCAAAAGGCTTGGAGTGAACGTGGTGTTGAGGAGCTCCTCCCTCCACACTCCTCCATCCGTTTGCTGAGTCCTCCAGAGAGGCAAAGAGTTTATTCTGCTCTTCCCAAACACCCTCAGCACTGCCAAGCCTCCATCCTCCCCCTCCCAGCAGCGCTTCAAATATGGTTTGTGGGTTTCCCAATATTTGTAAGCACATCAGTCAGGGCTTATCTCCCTGCTGCATAAAAGGACAGAAAGCACACATGGGCCTTATCGGGGAGCCAACAGCGCCGGAGGCGAAGACATGGGAAGTGTTCTGTCAACAATCCAAACAGTGCAATTAAAACGTGCATCGATTCCTTTTTCACTTGCACTGGTGGTGTCTCATCTTTGGCTGCCAAAGCTGTGCTTGACACCAGGCTTAGCCAAGATCATGGTGCAGGTTCTTAAAGCATTAAATGTTCCTCTTTTCTCCTTTGCGTGGCATCTGGTACCTCTGTCCGAGTTCAGCCACTTCATTTTTTTTGGTTGGAAGAAAGCTTTAAACTCATCTCATCCCACCCCCCTGCCATGGCAGGGACACATTCCACTATCCCAGGTTGCTCCAAGCCCTGTCCAGCCTGGCCTCAGACACTTCCAGGGATTCAGGAGCAGCCCCAGCTGCTTTGAGAAATCCATCCCAGCCCCTTCCCACTCTCACAAGGAGAAATTTCTCCCCGGTAGACCCATCTAACCCTGCCCTCAGCAATGTGCAAACTGTCCTTGATACTTTCAGTTTAAGGTCCTTTGCCCTAATGGGAAAATGCTGTTCTCCTTTGCCCAGTGCTTGGTACTGCAATGTCCCCACTTTGTATTTTAATACAATTTTTAGTTAATTATGACACAATTCAGTTACAACAGCAGCAGACTGGAAGATGCCTTAAATGCTTGGCTGTCATTTGTCTGCCCTAGGTCAGATGTCAGAGCTGCCAAATGTCAGTGTTGCCAAATGGGAGAGGAAGGGACTTAAATACAATTTAAAGTAACTTCTTTCCCCTTTTTTTGGTCCATGGACCATTTTCCTTTATGCTACAACATTATCAGAGACCTCCAGCCCCCCTTTTCCTGTTAGAAATACCTGACAAGGGAAAGCCCAGTTGTTTGCACTGCTGGTGGGGGATTCTTTTCAATAGTAGTAGAGTTTGACTTGATTTTTGGCTTAGATGTGCAGTGCAACCGTCTTGTGTCTTCCTCACTCCAAAGTGAATGGCTGTTTAATCTCCATCCCATGGAAAAAAAAAAAAAATCAGGACATGCAAGCCCCCTGAGATGGGCTTTATAATTGCTCTAGCTTGACACTCCAACTTAGTGTCCTCATGGCCACTGATTGATTTCAATTAACATTCCCATGCTCCAGGCACTATAAATAACCCTTGTCTGGCCGGCTGCTTCCTCACTGCCAGCTCAACCTTTCTCCTTTAGCTGCTGCTGCTGCTCATCTTGCTTCTTGGCTTGGCCTCACGCTCAGTCTATAATTCTTTCCAAACTTCCCTGTATAAAATAATCATGTACATGAAGTAAAACAGGAGTCTCATATACACACTTAATAACTCTTGTGTACTGTATGAGTGGGAATTCCACTTCATAACCCCCAGAGCTTTCAAATGGTTCTCATTTTCGGCAGCATTCCTCCTGCGAGATCTAAAACTTCCCATTTTATCCCAAGCCGTTTCTTTCCCTTTCAACCCTTGGATTTCTCTGCTGGATTTCGGGGGGACAGGCAGCTTTGTTGTCCCTTTAGGCTGTGGTTTCAGCAGGGAGCTGATAGCCCTGCTTCTGAGCTCTCAGCCAAATGTCAAGGTTCTCTTCCCAATGCCACATTTTCCAAATTAAAGCTTGGGCTCGCTTGCAATCCAGAGCAAAAGGCTCTGAGATTTAGACTAAACTGATAAGATAAGCTTACAGGGACCCAGAGCTAATGTTCTACACGTGTTCCTCTGTCTGCCTACCTGTTATCTTGTTCCCAGTGAAAAAGAGGAGAAAGAATATCGGGTGTATTTAGACACTTGGTCAATGTGACAGCTAGATAACATCTGTATATAGATATGGATATAGGATCCATGGATGCAGGAGCACCACTGACAGATAAGAGCCAGCAACCTGCACATTTCTGAGGCCAGGAGGGACAGTTGCATCCAAGACTGCAGAACTGGAGGGTTTCACTCTGGGGGTGTGTTGTTTAGATGATGTTTCGAAAGCCAAAGCAAAATAGACACCTCTTTGATAAAATACATGTGTTTCTCTCTTTCCCTGCCAGCTGGAGATGGGGTTGGAGTTTCCCAATCTCAAAGCAAAAAAATAATAATTCATTATTTGTCTCTATTGCATCTGCATTTTTTCTTCTGTTTTTTTCCACCTGGCCACACATCCAATGGAAACTCTCCAAACACCCTGATCTATTGGTATTTTGAATTTGGAAGACTTGTGTTGATTTGGGGATTACTCCACAAATATGGGAGAAGTGAAATGGATGATAGGTGTTGTCTTCAGAACCTCTGGCTTCAAAAATTTGTGATCCCTGTAGAATATAGTGATACAATAGTGATAGTACAGAGATACAGTGATATAATACAATCAAAGGCAGGCACTTCTCCAGGCTGGGAGAGTCCAAAGTGCAGGAACATGCGTGGGTGGACAAGCCCAGGGGGCAGGGAAGGCTCGTGCAGATGAGGAGTCGCAGTCAGAGCCCTGCAGCCAATGCATGTGCCACTGTCCCCATCTCAGCCCAGGTGACCTGCCATGCTGGCCAACCCCCTGAGCTGTGCTGGCAGCCCCCTGAGGCGTGCTGGTAGCCCCCTGAGCCGTGCTGGTAGCCCCCTGGCTGCCAGGACTCAACTCTTCCCTCCAGTGCCACGGCTCCGGCTGCGTGCGGAGCCCATGTGCTCCGTGCGTGTCGTGCAGTGGCTGCTCACCCTGGTAATTAAAACAGTGTTCTCAGTGGTACATTCTTGGGCTTGTTTGTTTTTTTTTTTCCCCTCCCTTTTTTCCACGTTTGGAGCCTGGCCTCAGTCCCTCTCTTGTGCCCTAGCTCTGTTTGCTGAGCTCTCTGTCAGTGCTGTATCTCTGTGATGGGCAGCTTTGGCCAAGGGAAAGGATCATGAAATTGTAGGAGTGTTGAGGGGCTGGACCCAAAAAGTGGAGCCTCTAGTCCAGATATGGTCTCACCAGTGCTCAGCAGAGGTGGATAATGATCTTCCTTATCCTGCTGTTTTTTGAGCAATTTGCCCTGTGTGTGATGAGAGGATGCTGCCAGCTCAGCTCCATCCTAGTGCCCACTGCAGAACTGGTTGCAGGTGCTGAGCTTTGCCTGCTGCATTTTCATCTGAATCTCTGGACCAGGTCTCAGTGCTGAATTTCTCCCTTGCTGCTGGGACCACCTGCCCTCTTTATTTCTGTCGAGTTTGTGGTGCTTGTGCCGGTGCAACTCATTTATAAAGAGCAAAGTTTTCCTTCATATTCTTAGTTGGTGTTCATTTTTCTACCCATCCTTTGAGAAGGCATTTGTGGCACTGCCTTCAGCTTCTGGTTTGTACCTGGTGTTGGGCAGCAGCAATCAAAAAATTATAAATCTGTATAAAATAATTAAATATATAGGGAATTAAAAAAACCTTTGAGCAGGGATTAAATGGGAATGAACATTAAAAACACTAAAGAGGACTAAATTTTCTTTTGTGTGCTTGCTACAGTGGTGATATTGATAACTTTTAATGCTGTTTAATGTTTTTCAAGGTGGGGGGGAATACAAATAAGGAATCTTTTCAAATAGAAATTTTATTTCTGGAGGTGTTGAAATTTGCCAATTTGATGGGTTGGGATTTAGCAGAAAATAGGAATAATGACCCACTAGGTCAGCAATATCAATGTGCATTTGTGATATGTTGTCATCCTGAAAGATTTTTCTTTTTCCATAAAAAGCAGTACGGGAAAAAAAATCACATAGGTCTAATCACACAATCTCCCAAAGCTATTAGTGGATATGCTTATAGATAAACAAGAAACAAAACATCCTGAGAGCAGTGGGAGAAATAAATAGATTTTCTGGAAGGGAGAGTGAGTGTGAGAGCGAGGGGAGTAATGGGGCAGATGTGTGTGAGTTTGCAAACTGTTTTTTGCATTACAGGATGTCATTTATTTAGTTTGAAAAAACATGTTTTTACGGTGTTATTCTGTGCCTTTCAGAGTTCTCATGAGCTGGAAGCCAGCTCTGACTTCTGTGTCAATGGGCACTTGGGGACTCCAAGCCCTGAGTTATTTGACTGTCAAATGCTGTTACTAAGTCACTGGAAATCACTTTTTTTTCTTCACAAAATTAATTTGTTTTACTCCAAGATGCCCAGAGCAATCATTTATATTACAAAGCTGCAAGTGGCAGGAGGACATCTAAAAATAGCACATTCTAAAAGCTCAATGCAGACACTGGAGGAGAGGTTTTTCCCTTATTCATATTCTGCATTGTTATTTAATCTAAAAAACCCCAAAAAGGTCAAGTGTGGGAAGTCACATGGTGTACAGCTATACAGACCATGATCTTGTCATTTGTGTCAAGTTAATCAATCCCAAAGAGATATTGGGCCAGATCTTGCCAAGTTCTGTAAATTGCTGGGCTGGGCCAAAGTCTTACCAGGCAAAGTGCTGTTAAATCCCAGACTCGTTTGGGCTGGAAGGGACTTCCAGTTCCACCCCCTGCCATGGCAGGGACGCCTTCCACTATCCCAGGCTGCTCCAAGCCCCTTTCAGCCTGGCCTTGAACACTGCCAGGGGCAGCCACAGCTTCTCTGGGCAACCTGTGCCAGGGCCTCCCCACCCTCACAGGGGAGAATTCCTTCCCAATATCCCATCTAAATTTCCCCTCTTTCAATTTAAAACCATTTCATCTCATCTTGTCACTGCAGGCCCTTGTGTAAAGCCCCTCTCCAGCTCTCCTGGAGCCCATTTAAGTGATGCAAGGGGCTCTAAAGCTGCTAAATTGGGATGATGATATTTTATCTGTGAAAATGCACAAGTTGCTCACGTGCCAGCTTGGGCTGAGTTGTCTGGGTCCATAGAAACATCTGTGCTGTGGGAATCTCTGCATCCAGCAGTTCACTCTGGGCTCCCTCTGTTCTCCAGGAGAGCTGGATGTTCTTGGGGTGCCATGGGCTGCAGCCTCCCACAGGTGTCTGTCCCACATCCTCTGGGCTGATCTGCCCTGGCCTTCTCACTCTGACTGCAAAAAGAAACCTGCCACTCTGTGCTGGTGGCATCTTCCAGGGCATCTTCCAGGGCTGTGGTTGTCCACAGCAGGTTGGGATGGGTTTGTTTCTGAAGGTTCAGAGTCCTTGCATTTCTGCTGGAGTTTGGAGGTGGGATGAGCTTTGGCCTTAAACTGAAACTTGGCTCTAGACCTCAGGTTTTGGCTGGCTTGAAGCTTGTCCCCAGTTCACGGGATCTCTTCCCAAGCTTTTGGGAAATGCAGCCCAAGCAGATTATGAGGATGTGAGGAGATGTGTCTAATTCCTGACCCACCTGCCTTGGCTTTCCTTACATGAATGACTTCTGTTACAAAACTTACACAAATCTAATTAAATAGTTGAACCTCTTCTACCACCTGGAAATCTCATTCATAAGGGAAAGAATTTGACCTTTTGTCTCTTGTTCTGGACTTCAGCATCCCGTGTCCTCCTTGGCCAAGCTTTGTTATGGCCATATAAAGCAGTACCAAAAAGCTGGCCAGACATCACTCCCTTCATGCCACACTTCGTTTATAAACCTGGATTATGCTTTTGTCCAGGACAGTTTGCCTTACCCTAAAATCCTGGCAGTCTAGAGGAGAGGAAAATCAGATTAAGTGTTCCTGATAGCAGGGGAGCCAAGAGCCGGTGCGAGGAGCGGCTTCTGCTCGCAGCAGACACCACTGCCAATCTGGCAGCTGGACACAAGCATCCCAAACTGGCCTGGCCTCGTGTGATCTCATCCCCCTCCGACTGCTCCAGCACGTGTTCAGGAGGCTGGGCTGGCACCAAGAGCTGGGAACCCCTGCAAAAGCAGAGGTCATGGAGGAAATGTTTAACAAATGTTCAGCTGTAGCAGCGAGGCTGCTGTAAAAATCCCTCAGTTGTGGTTTAGGGCTGTCACTTACCTGCTTTGAGCTGCATGTGACTTTTGGGGACTTAAATGCTGCCTGTGGAGCAGGGGAGCTGGGAATAGCCAGTGAATGGGGTCAAGTGCTTTCCCTACAGGGTGCAACGTGCAGAGTGCTGTGGCCTTGCCTGCAGTTGTGAATGAGCCACTGCTCTAGGCAGACCAGATTCACATAATATCCTGAGCTGGAAGGGACCACAAGGATCATCAAGTCCTACCCTGACAGGACACCCCAACAATCTCACGCTGTGCCTGAGAGTTATCCAGATCCCTCCTGAGCTCTGGCAGCCTTGTGGCTGTGACCACTTCCCCAGATTGAGCTGCTGAGGCTGCACTTGATGATCTCCAGTGGAGTCCCAGTGGTGGTGGAGAGCGATTTGCCTGGTCAGTGTGGTGGAGCTGGAGACCCAGCTGCCAGGATCAGGTTGGAATCCTGGGGTCAGTTTCAGAGCAATGCAGAGAACTTTATTAAATTCTGAGCATTTAAAGAAATCCTCTTCTTGGAATCTCTTGATGCCACACATCCCTTCTTCCAAGCAAGGGATCTGCAGCACAAGGAAGGCAAGGAGGGAACTTTGCAGTAGATAGAAAATAGAGAGAATAAGGACATGGAGTGTTGGAGTGTGAAGGGGAGACCATCCCACCACTGCCACCCTTTGGGTGGTGCCCACCCTCCAGCCCCAAAGGGAGGAAGGAACAATTCAGCCAGCCTCCACTTTGCTGCCCAAGCTCTCTGGGTTTGGCACAGGGTGAACCACTTGGTTTCTAATGTCAGGGACTTTCCTCTGACTGAACCTTGGGGAAATGGTTTGTACAGGTTACTGGACCATTCTGACCTTTTGCCTGCTTTATCAAAGACCAGAGAAAAGATCCTGTCGTTTATTTTATGTGGGGCCAGAGACTGACTGGCCATGCATGGTCATGGCTTTGATAAAAGCCGAAATCCCAGCTGAAACAATAAATTAATTTTGACAGCTCAGGTACATATTGCTCTTCTCATTCAATAGCCAGTTCAGTCACTTTTCCATTTCCATTAGTGGCAAAAGGAGGCTTTGAGTTTGGGAAATTCCTGATACTGTAACTGAGCACAAGGCACTGGGGCATGGCACCTTCATCCTGCAGCAGGACAGGGCCAGGCTGTGGAGCAGATCTAGGAAGGCTTTGCATGGTTGGTCACATGGATTCAATACAGTAAAAACATGGCAGAATACAGTAAAATTGCATGGATAAATTTTAATTCATAATTTAATGAATTCTAATATATTGTTCTCTCTGGGGGTGGGAGGGATATGTTTCTTGTGAGCTTTGGTTGTACCTCTCATGTACTCTGTTCTCCCACTGTTGAGACTTGGTGCAAAAAACTCTACTGCTTCCATTCTTCCTTTTTGGTTAATCCTGAAATGATATTTTTAACAGTGCACAAAGTTTTCCTGTTTCCCTTTGTATTTCCCTGAAGTTTTATTACCATTGCAAGCATGCAAAACACTCAGCAGGCAGAGTCACTGCTGTGACTCAGTCCCTGCTCCTTGCACAGCTCATTCTCTTCATTCCCAGCTTCTCCCAGGTATTCAATGGTACCTGTGACTGTGTCATCAGTCCCACTTGATGATAATTTAAAGTCTTTTTGCTGTATCTCGTCATCCTTCTGTGTTCCTGAAGGTGATCATCGTACTTATCTGGCAGGTTTTTCCCTTAGTTTAGGAGTCTCCCAAGCTGTGTCACCCATCTCTCCTCCAAATCCAAAGCCTGAAAACCAGGAGCATCTCTTCATTTACTGACTGATGTGTCCCTAATTTCCCAGGCTGGCCAGGGACCATGACCAATCACATCAAGTGTTCTGTTATCACAGGCCATGTGTTTTTCCCTTTTTATGGGATAACGGTGGTAAAAATCCCAAAGTTTCACTTTCATTCTTTCCTAGATGGGATGATTTTTGGCTGATCATCTGAGTTGAGTTACTGGGAATGTTCTATACTGGGATGTGCTGCGGATGTGGCTGGCAGTGGCTTGATGTGTCTCTCAGCGATGGAGATATAGACAGCACCATCATTTCTGCCTGTGATGTGTGGTGGTGGGTTTGTTCTTGTGCTTGTTGTGCCTTTGGCTGCTTGTTTGTTGTGGCCACTGTGTTTTCATGTTCTGATTTTGGGTTATCATGTAGCTGTGGAGACCCCCACTGCTCTCTGCCTGTCGTTGTTGTGGCTTCCTGCTAACCAGTGTTTGTTGTGGGGAATAATATGTGGTGATGTTTTTTGGCATCTTCCTTTGCTCTGGCTGCTTGATGTTTGCATTGTAGCTGTAGATTTCCGTGGTAAAATGAAGAACAAACAAGCTTCCCCTTTCTAGTCATTTGTGAAACTCAAACATGATCTGGTTCAGCACGACCACGAAAACTTGGAGATCAAACCAAGTAAATTGAAAGTGTCCCACAACACAGAAATTCCCTCCTTCCGCCTTTCCCTGTTGTCTCTCCACAACCAGACTCCTGCTGCCAATTCCAAACAGAAGGGAGGTTTGCCCACTGCTAAGAGAGCTGCTTCTGATCCCACTGAGTGGGGTGGGACAGTGGTGACAGACTAGTACCTGAGCAGAACCTTATGTTTGGTAGTAGAAGTTTAGTAGGCTCTAAAATATGAATTCACATCTTTTGTCAGCCTTATGACTCTATAAATCCATTATTTTTATCGTAAAAGAATAAGGTCTGTGTCCTTGGAAATGGAGAGAAGGGGTGGGGGCAGTGGTTTATGTTTATATCAAATGTTTTCATGCAAAGAAAAAATGCAGTTTTTGAAAGGCTCTGTTTTGGTGATTTGCTTATGCGCTCCATTCCGCTCCTCTTGTTTCCCCCACGGCTCCAGTGCCAAATGTCTCCCTTTACCTGAACAGATTAAAGCAGGGGGGATCAGGGTTTTATGAACCCAGCATTTTTCCCTAAAGATAAACCCACTGGATAATCAGGGTGGGAAAACATAGCTGTGAGGTACTCAAAATGAGACATTTGAAAGCTCCTTGTGAAACCTTTTCCCTGAGTCTTTTCTTCTTACAAGAGTCAGAAAGCCCCCCTTTCCCTGCGCCAGCCATGATCAACAGCACTGAAACTCAGACAGCTGTAATCAGCCCTAATAGGAGCAGAAAAGCCAAGTGCCACGCGTTATTATGCCTCAGCCCCTGTAGTGCCGGTATCCGGAACCTCACTTGTGCTGGGATAACAGTAAACAGATGTCAGGGCAGTAGTTGCAATACTGAGTTACCCTTTCAAAATCCAGCTTGCCCCATGGATTTTTGCAGTTCTTGTTAAGGCCCCCTCTTACTGAATGCTTTTTCTTTCTCTCTCTTGCCTTCTCCACGGGGTTATTTTATTTTTTGCAGGATCAGCTCCCTTGGCTGATTCACCATGTGGCTCCATAAATAGTTGGATTGGCATAATTGAGGGGTGAACCGGATTTGGGAGTGAGTGGCTGGTGATTGAGGAAGGAGGGGGAGTGTGATGGGATAAGCTGGGCTTACCACCGAGAGAAATGTTTGTGGAACCACGGCTTTTCCACAAGGAGCCACAAGTCTACTGGAGAAACGGAGAAATGCTCCGACCACTGGAGGAGTGAAACTGCTCTCCGGGCCAGATGCTGATATCATTGCTCTGAGAGTTTTGGCTCTGGCCCCAGCCTCGTGCAGACGTGTGTACCCATCCCTCAACACACTGAGCTCTTCAGTGGGATTGGACACGGGATTCTGTAGAGTGACACTGCTCTAAATATCTTTGACATCAAGGCAAAGAACATTATTGGCTGCTGTGGAGCTGAGTTGGCTCTAAAAGTCATGTCAAATACCTGCCTAAAGTGTTATGGAATTGGGATGTTGCACCAAACCCAAATCTGGTAATTTTGAGGAGAAACAACCATTTTGTCTGTGGTGGGGTCACACAGATGTTTGCTCTTTTGGGTGCTCCAACAGAAGAGGGAGTCGGGGAAAAGAGAGGAGGAATCAGGGGGGGCAGCACAGATTTTTAGATTGTTTTCAACTGGTTGTGAGGGAGCACCTCAAAAATTGGGTTTCCCATAACATCCAGCCCAGGGTGTCCTTAGGCAGTTGCCCTAGACTTGGTCCTGGATTCCCACCTCTCCCCTCATGTTGTTCTTGCTGCCACAGAGTGAGCTGAGTAAATTATAGACTGACAGAAGGGTTTGACTTAGGATGGACCTCCTAAAGATCATCTTGTTCCAATTCCCCTGCTGTGAACAGGACGCCTTCCACTAAATTGGGTAGTTCAGAGCCGCATCCAACTTTGAATGCTTCCAGGGATGGGGCATCTGTCACCTCTCTGGGCAACCTGAATCAGCTATCCTGGGAAAAATGAGCCCAGCAGCAAAGAAGAAAAATTTTCCTGTTCTAATCCATTCTAGACCTTCATCACTGCCAGATCTTATCCTGAAGGGAGCAAGGGATTATAGTCAGAGCAGCAGGAAGGTGAGGAGGCAGTGGTGAGCTCCTCCCCAGCAGGGAGAGGTTACATGAGTGTGCTGTGGGTGAAGGAGGATGAGTGTGGCCCTTTGGAATGACTTGTCCAGCAGCCAGCCTGCCAACACTTGGCTTTTGGCAGCTTCAATTCAATGTTGTCATCAGCTCTGCCCACTTCTTTGCAAGGCAGCCCAAAGTGCTGTAATTTGGAGGTGTAGCCTTTTTAACCATGAAAGAGGTGTTTCTAGGAACATCATGACCACAGAGTGGCTTTCAACAGAGGAGTGTGGGCAAAGAGAAGGCATTTTGTTGGGATCAGAGGCGTTGTTGAGGGGCCTTCTCTGGAGAAGGTGGGCCAGGGTTCCTGTACTAGAGCTCTCTCTCCTTTTCCCTTGGTGTTAGTCTTCAGGGAGAAGTCGGAGAGCTGGGGAAGTGCGTATGGATGTGGGCAGTGACACATTCCTGGGACATTTGCAGAATTCCTGTGAATGACCACAGCACTTTGCTGAACAACTATCAGAAGGTTCCTCACCCGTCCTCAAGGGAGGATGCTGTGTTTCCAAAAAAGCCTCCCAATGGATATAACAATGTTCATCCTGTTCTTCTGTGTCCATTTCTTTTCCTGTGGCTGTTTTGCTCCTCATTTTCTCCCTGGGAAGAGGTTGTTCTCTTGAGCAGCAATATCCCAACCTCAGTTTGGTTCCTGCGGTGTCCATATTTTGTGGGACTGTTTCTTATTTAGCAGCTGCCTTTGCAGGGGTGTGAGGATGCTCCACGCCGTGCCAACGATGTCAGAGGGGCTTTGCCCCCTGGTCTGGAGCTGCAAAAAATGCATAAGAGATTTCTGCTGCTAACAGGCATTGTGTTTGCCTTCCTCTTTGACGGGGGGAGAGATCTGGGGAAAGAAGTTAAAGCACCAAAAAAGGCCTTCCAGTGGGATGTTGGGGAGGGAATGTTCCTGCCTGTGTTCCCACATTGTTCCCAGCCTTCTGCCGGAGTCCAGCTGTATGACACAGGCCTCCAAAATGTGAGGGAATCCCCTGATGAGTGACACACGCATGGCAACTCACTGCCTGTGCCCACAAGGCCACAGCCATCGTGTGGGTGCTGGAGAAAAGGGGGCTGGCCTTACCCAGAGTTGCACCCTGGGCTGCTGCAGGGTTGGACTCAAACCCATCTGTGGCCCTGAGGGTTTGTAGAAAGGCTTTCACTTCTCGGCAGCCCTCTGAGAATCATTTGCTGATGTGTAGACAGCTAAAAGTGTCATTGTGGGCAGGCAGGTAGCCTGGTGTCCCAGGGATTCTTGGTTCCTGGGAGCAGAGGAGCCACCTCCAGCAGCAGCAGAGTGGCTTTGCTGCTAATGCTTCCAGGGAGGGAGCTTGAAGAAATGCTCGGGTAGGAATAAGTAGAGCTGGCAACAAATGTGCATTTCATTTTATGAACATTTCATGGTGAAACTTAAAACTTCCACAAAATTTGGGGGACTGGATAGCTCAGGGGATTAGTAATGGGATACAGAGCCTTTCATCTCACCAGTGCCTTTTCAACTGCAGCTCAAGTCAATACCAGTGACTGAAAGTTGTTACCATCTGATGGCTTATGTGCAATGAGTTGATGGTCTCAGTGCATTTCCTGGCAGTCAGGTATCTGTGGCTGACGCACACAAACACCCCAGAGAGCCTGGCTGCTCGCCAGCCCTGTTGGCAGCCTCTGCCCACGGCTTGATGAGTCTAAGAGTGAAATATCCCATTTGCTTTTAGCTGGGAGCTCTGTCAGGTACTGTCTTGGCACGTGCAGCGTGTGAGAAATGCCAGGTGGGGAAGCACTGGGTTTATGTAGGCATCTTCCATCTGCACTGGGGTCCACCAGGAATACTGCTTTGTTGCAAAGACCTCCTCCTCGGATGCTCACCCCTCAACAAAGCTGTGATGTTCAGGAAATTTATGTTTTGCCAACAGAAGGAAGACATTATGGCACAGGGCTTTGTGTTTAAAATAATGTCACTGCTTTTCTGCCCCTCCCCAAAGTGCTTCTAAGTGGAACGCAGAGCACATTTTAACAAGCATTTGTTTATTAATGCATCTGCGATGTGGATCTAGCACAGGGCTGCACCATCATCATTTCCATTTCCAACTGGGAAAACTGAGGTAGGGAGAAACCAAATGAAGGAGCAGCTCTTCCAAGATAAAAAATTCAGGAGTTCGTGGGTTCTGACCCTGGTCCAGTAATGGATTTAGACCATTGGTGCACTCTGCTTCTCCCTCAAGATATCTGCCCTTGCTCCTTCCATTGTGGATCTAAAAGCAGCCCCTCAGAGGAAACCTTGAAAAAGGCTGTTCCTTCAGGGATGTGTCCTTTCCCATTTTATGCTCTAGGGAACTCGTGGTTAGGAGATAGTTTGGAAAAAGGAGACTCCTAACAAAGGTGTTTAGGTATAGATTTTGTTGCTTCTGTTCCAAGTTGGGGTGATGGGATGAAGACCCGGTGAAGATGTGGTTAATCCTCTGGTTAAAAACCCGTTACCAGCCCTGGGGCTGGTTGTGGTGCGACTCCCTTGACACCAGCAGCAATCCATGGAGGAACCAGCTCCTGCTGGGGTGTGAGCATCCCTGAGTTACCCCCATGCTTTGGGGAGTTCCATCCCATGTCTAACAGGAGGATCCCCTGGCTTTGGGAACAGTCTGGTGTCAACTGTTCCCTGCAGAAATCTCTGCACCCAAGTGGCAGTGAGTGGAATGAGTGTCCTGTGCCCTTCTGGCCTTTCCACCGAGCCAGGCACAAGCAGGCCAGGCGTAAACAAATGATGTCAGCTCCCAGTGGCGTTATTTTGAAGCACTTTGTATATATTACTTGTCCCTATGTATCTCTGGGCTGTTCTTTCTCCCCCTCCCACTGCCTCTCAATCACCCTCGGAGCTTTTTTTTTTTTTTTTCTTTTGGTTCAAACCAACATCTGTAGATTTGCTCTTGACAAAAATAAAGCCATCCATCTCCTTTGCCCTGCCACTCTGTCATGTAAGCTCAGGAAAACGGGCTGGTCAAGGTTTACAGTAGCTGTGGCTGCCTACAGTGGGAAAGGCACTTATCTGTGAGGAGGGTTCACAGCTCTCAGGAATGCATCCTTTCCTCAGACCAAGGGGGTGGCTTTTGTTTATCCTCTGGCACACAATGAAATGATGGGAAAACATGCTTGGATGCACTGCAGTAGTAAGGTGGGGCAGGGCAGTGGTTAAAAATGGAACAGAGCCTTTGATCCCCGGCCAGAGCAGATGACTCCCAGAGTTTGGGCTTTAGGGTGGACGTCATGTTCTTTCTCTCCATCTCTGTGTACAGATGGAAGAGTTCCCCTCCTACCTTGTGAGGGGAATTAATTCTCTCAGGCAGGCTTGCGGGAGAGAGGAATTACAAGTGAGGCTGGAAGGAAGGAAGTGGTTTGGGATAAGCCATGCCTGGCTCAGGTGGGTGCTGGAGGAGGGGGTACAAGTCCGAGCCTTCCCAACAGCCTGTGGCTCCATGCAGCACATCCCGAGACCCCAAACTCCACGGCAAAGAGCAGCTGAGCCTCTGGGCTGCTGCCTTGGTGGGGGCTGCTGGGGCTGGCGGGGCCAAGCAGTGAGTCATGACAGCGGCTGGCGTTTGGGACAATGTTTTTCCTGTTAATCTCCCCCACCATCTCCCCCAGAAAACACAATGGAAACTCCATAATCCAGGAGATAGCCTGGGGCATACCACAACTCCAGAGGGTCCTCGCAGGAGGCTCCGAGTCCTCCCCAGATTCCCCAGCAGCCAGACCAGGTAGTAAATAACCACAGGAGTCCAAAAGATCGAAGGGGCGTGATAGAAGGATTACGTGCCTGCGCTTAGTCCTGCTCTATCCTGGAGCTGGAGTGGGACTCTCAAAGGCTCTGGAGCACTGACTCCTTGGAGCCAAAGTATATCATCTGTTAAGTCTCTGGCACGCCAGGCTCGCTTTAGAGTGAGCAAATTGAAGGTCATCTCTCAGAACCTGGTTAATGCCAGATGCCAAAGTAGACAGAGAGGGAAACAGAGGGATGATGGATACTCAGATGTACAGATCAATGTATGGCTCAAGGCGTGTTTGTTTCTGCCCTGGTTCAGTTTCTGTAGCTGAGGTATATTGTTTTTATTATTTATAGCGTTGGGGGGAGGAATCCCGTGTGTTTGAATTTATTTGCTGTGCTGTGTGGCTGATTTGGAACACGTCCTGTTGCAGGGTTTTTGTTATTCTTTTACTAAGGAACTAGGCAATCATTTGGCACTGACAACAGAAAAAAGAAAAGAAAAAAAAATAAAAACCCCCTCCAGATTCCATTTAACCATACCTTTTCAGCACTTGGCCACTGTGCACATGTTGGGAATGGCCGAGGGGACCTGTCTGGCCTTGATTCAAGAGGTGGAATTCTTGGGTGGAATTTTAGCACATGCCTGAGGGCGAAAGCGCTGTGCCAGCCACGGACACGGACAGGGCGAGGATGGCTCCGGCCGAGGCGGCAGCGCCGCTCCGGAGATGGAGCGCGGCAGCTGCTCCGCAGCAGCACGGGAGCCTGAGCCAGGAGGGAAAGGGGATCCATTACATTGCAAGTCAGCTTTCAACTCGCTTCAGGGTTTGAACGTGAATCATTCACTCCACTGGGGAGATGACTGAGGACTCTTGTTTTTGTCAGTTGCAAAAAAAGAACAAACCCGATGGAGAGCTGCAGAGGAGCATCCAAGGAATGTGAGTGGGGACTTGGAGCCGAGGACTTGGGCAGCTCGGAGGCATCCTTCCGGTGCTTAACCAGGAGTCTTGCTGTTCTCTTTTTCTTGAGCAACTCAGGGTTCTGGACTGGTTTTCTCCTTGCCTTAGTGTGTTTTTTTGTATCTCTGGCTGGCAGAGGAGACCTGTAACAATACTCCGGGGCTTTACTTCTGAACTGAGCCACAGCTCCCCTGCATGGAGCCGGCTGCATGTCTGCAGTGGAGTGGGAAGTCCCAGGAGGAGGGAGGGCAGTGTGAATTCCCTGTTTGGGGTACCACATGCAGACAGAGCTGCTTTTGTAGGCTTCTGAACAGGGCTTGGAGAGGTCCCAGTGCAGATGTGTCCCTTTGGTCACAAGGCTGAGCCTGAGTCAAGAGACTGGAGCACAGCTCATGCAAGTGTAGGGCTAGAGAAGGAAATTGCCTCTTCTTCACAAGACTTTTCCAAAAACATCAGGACTCTGGAGGCACTGAACACTGAGTCCCATGGTTCTGGGCAGAAGATAAAGGTCATCTTTAAGCCTCAGAGCCCCTCAGCAATTCAGTTCTCTAGTGAATTCTTCCTCCGTGGTGCCCCGTGTCAGGGATTTCCCGTCACATCTTTCTGCAACTGGAGCTAACAGCTCAGGCTGTGAAACCAAAAGCCAAATGGAACACATGTCCTCAGAGCACAGGCAACAGCTCTGGCCTCTTACATGTGCAAAAGCAGTTTAAATGAATCACCAAGGCCAGGAAACCCAACCTGCATAGCCTGGGAGCTTCGCATTGTAAGTTGGCTGAGGCAGCATTAATTCAGCTGCTTTGCTCTCCCTTGGCATGAGCTCCACTTGTTTTCCTTGTGATGTGCAAACCTTGACACTTGGCTAGTCCTTACTTTTCATCTGCACTGAACTTGAGACCCAAACACAGACACTTTGGCTGAGTGGACACTTCAGGAGAAATCTGAGCTGGTGGAATTGCCCACCTTAGTGCCATTTCTAACTCTTCACTTGGACTTGGGGGATTTGTTTCTCACTGCTGTGCATTCGGGGAAGAGATACTGCTGCTGGTCCCTTCTTTGTGTCTTCTCTTGTCTCGTTTCCAAAATATTGGAGGCAGAGGAAGTGCACAAATGCTTGGTTTTAAAAATTTAATTTGAAAAAAGTGCAGCATTGCCCTTCCTAATGAGTTTTAAGGTATGTGATTGTCAGCATCAACATGTGTATTTAAATTATTTTCTCAATCTGACTATTGGAATTACAGAAATTCCTACTGGTTTCCATGCAGGCTGGGACAAGGAGACAAAAGGTGGCCCTGACTCACTCCAGATTCCTTGGATAGGAATCAGCTTTGCACCCTGTATTGTTTTGGAGCAACCCTCCAAGGTGTATTCACATTTCTGTGGCCAAATTCAGCACAACATTGTGAGTTTGTTGAGCATGTTCCCAGTAAAATTGGTCCAACCTTTCTTCTCCCTCTGCTCTGTGTAACAGGTTACACTGAAAAGGAAAACCAGATTTTGGCTAAAATCAAAACATCTTCCAAGAGTGTCAGCTTCAACTAATTTTCCCGTCAGCTGACATTGGCATGACTTCCTTTGGCCTTCCTATGTTTTGTTTGCATAACATCAAAAGGCTCTTGTTTCAATGGACTGGGGTCTTGTCATGTCATCAGCAGCATTTCACTTCATCCTGGTCTCTCTGTTGCTGTAAGTTCTTTGGTGTTACAGTGAGCAAGGGGGTTGGTGACCCCACCTTTAGAGGGAATGGATTATGCCTCTTCCAAAAGGAATTCAGAGGCCATGGCTTTGGAGAGGTAGGGTAGGGCTTCCCACAGCCGTGACTTACTCAGAGAGCTTGGGGTGGGAACTTGATGGGCTTTGGTTTTCAGCACCAAACTGTGACTGAGTTGTTCTCATCATGGCAGGGCTTTGGTTCTACCAGAATGGCAAAGATGTGGTTTTCTTCCTAATGAAAAACTCAGGGACTTTCTACTTCATGGAAATTTTAAAAATCTTAGCTGGGTTTTCTTCAAATGGGAATCTGAAGTGAGTTTAGTCACACTGGAGATTATGACAAGGGTATGAAAACCCTGACCTGCTCCTCAGGATAGTCACCCTGGATTGAAACCAATGGTGGTTTTGGGGGGTTTCAACCCACAGAAGTGTTTGAAACAAAGATGTTCTCAAGGCTTTGAGGAGCACAGCTCCCCCAGCTTTGGGGCTGCTGAGTGTCTCCTGTTTCTTCATCCCAGCATTCCATTTCAAGGGGTTTATTTAAATAATATTTGTTTAGATGCATGAAGTTTCCCTGGAAGGGTAAAGAAGGATCCTTCCCAGTGTCCTTGATGGGGAAGAAAGGCATAGAGGCCTGTGAAGATTCCTTACACTGACATGCGTTTTAGTTGCTCACTCTTTGGCTTTCTGGTGCATCAGTGTTTCCAAACCAAACCCCAGAGGATGATTTTCCCATTTACAAGGCTGAATTGCTTGTCTGTGTTCCTGAATTCACTGCATTTGTTTGCTTCTCAGCCAACATAATTTCTCAGCAGGTGTCTGTAGCAAAACCACAGACCTATGAATGAAAGCACAGACAGTTCTTTGGAGGCACTTTATCTCCCTTGTCAGTGCTGGTGGGGAAGGTAAAGGGAATTCTGCTTTTTTCCCTGGCTTTGGTTACAGTCTCTTCTCAGGGCTGTGGGCCATTAAGCAGGACATGCTTCTTCCCTTGTGCTCAAGGCTTGGGTTTACCCAATCTGAAGATATATGATTGCATTTTGAATGAAAATTACATCTGAAACCAGTTTTATCAGTTTCCTGGAAGATGACAGGGAGAAAATATGTGAAAAATGTCTTTTCACCTCTGTTGGGATTTTTTTCTTTGTTCTTTGTTGCCCATTGCATCAAGCTTCCTTATCATTTCACCATGAGAAAATGTTTTCACCCAGTAAAAGAGAGGCCAAACCCTCATGGGTTCATTAAGGGGTGAGTGGTGTGACCAGAGATACCTGATCTGGATATGAGGGAGTGTCAGCTCTGGGACCTGTGCTTTGGGCTGGCTTTTATTTGCTTGGTGGTGATGGTTTGGGGCAGGGAGACAAAGACACATTTCTCCTGCCTAACCCAGCTCTGCTTGCAGGTAACTGAGAGGAGCAGTTGGTGCCATTCCCAGCTCCCCATTTCCCCTCCACTTGGACAGGAGAGAGCAGCAGAACTCTCTCAGCTGCACTGGGGCTCGCAGTGTGAAGGAACGAGGGAGCGTTTGACATCCCCTGACTCTCTCACACAGAAACAGGGCAAGAAACCTTCTCACTTTCAGTGACATCCCCTCTAGGCAATATATTTTTCCCGTTTCTCCCAGTGGATGCAGCTTTACTATCTGTGTTACAGCATATTAGTTAGGTCACTTCACAGCTATGAGGCTGTTGTGCGGATTCCCTCTCTTCTAGGAATTCTGCCGATGAATCATCAACACTTAGGGCCACAGTTTGATGTCTTTATTCACACTTAATGCTCGGACTTGGCCGCAGAAGTAATCCTGTGGAATCCAGTGGGACTAACTGTGGAGCTAGATACCATTAAATCTTCGGCCTTTTAACAGGAGTAATGGGTTACAGCCAGATTTGTGAATAAAACTGAAATGCAGTCCTGGCTTTCTGAGGGGTTAGGAGGGAGTACAGGGCTAAAATGTTTTCCTGATGAAACCTAGACCCATGTGAAAATTCCCTGCTAGCTGGCTTTGTTGTAAAGCCTTGGATGTGATCCTCTGGGGAAGGGTAGTCATACCCACCTGGCCTCACTTCTCACAGGGACCACTGGAGTTGGGAAAATATTACATCCCAGGGTGGGTTTTTTTGTTAGTTTGTTCCATTTGTTCACTATTGTTGTAATTAAGATATTTCAGAACATAATTAATTGTCTTTCTGAACCAATAGGTTTTTAATGCTGGACATGATAGGATGCTCTGTTTCATACTGAGTACCACGGGCTGTGGAAGATGCAGTTATGGGATATGCAGTCCTGCTCTCCAGGAAGGAGTTTGGGATCTGATGAGGATTTATTTGTAGGAAAGGATTGCTCTGATCTCCACTCAAATTCTAAGTGGATTTGCTGGAGTTGTCTGAACCTGAAGTGATGTGCAGACTTTAGCTTGGCTTTCTTGGAGGGTAAGGGAAGTGAGTACCATTAACCTAATTTTCCCATGTGGAAAGAAAAAAGAAGTATTTGTTTGAAAAAGCAGCAGTGCTGTCATTGTTTTCAACACTATCTTGGTAATGTGGTGCTTGAGGAACTTCAGATGTAACACCAATAGATTTGGATTGGATATTGGGAAGAAATTCCTCCCTGTGAGAGTGGGGAGGCCCTGGCACAGGGTGCCCAGAGAAGCTGTGGCTGTCCCTGCATCCCTGGAAGTGTCCAAGGCCAGGCTGGATGGGGGTGGGAGCAGCCTGGGATGTGGAAGGTGTCCCTGCCCATGGCAGGGGTTGGACTGGGTGGGCTTTAAGGTCCATCCCAATGCAAACCATTCCATGATTCTATAAACTTTTAAAAAAGGAAAAGAGATCCAGATCTGGTGAATCACAACATGCCTGTGCTTTATTGTTATTTAAGAAAGAAAAAATCAGCAGAGTTGGGGATCACAAATCTTCATTCAGTGAACTCTTGGGAGTCAACCTCAGCTGCAGGGCTGAGCCCCAGCCATGGAGGGGACAGTGCCACTCCTGTGCAGTGCCCTGGTGTGACAAAGTCCTGCCAGGAGCAGGGGGCAGCCCCTGGAGCGTGGCCATGCCCCAGGCACTGCCACAGCCCTTTGCCATGTGCCCAAGAGGAGAAACCCCAGCAAAGACACTCCAGTGCAGCTGTACAGCATTACCCTGCAGGGGAGGAGGGTGGGGAAATGAAGAACAGCCACACATCCTCCCTCGGACAGGGCTTGGTTTACACTGCCCCACTGAGGGTTTGTTTTCTTTTAGACCAGATTGGGTTGTGGCCATGGGGGCTGGACATGAAAACACAGCTAGGCTCGGTCCCGGCGCTGCTGGTCCCCTGGCCCAAGCTCCTGTGAGGACCCAACAAGGAAGACTTGAAGTCTCTCTTTCTTCAGCTCCTGCCTCTCCCCCCTCCACTCCCTTCCCCTCCCAAGGTGCTTTTAATCCTTTTGGTTAATGTGAAATTAAGATAATAAGTCTCAAAGAGAAGAGAGGACTGGGAAGGGGGTAGCAGGGGGAAGAGGGAAAGAAAAGAAAATAGAAAAAAGAGAGATTCTTCTGACAGATAATTAGGGAGATTGGTTTACCAGCCAGGGACTAATGCTGCCTTCCCAGCTCAAACAGTCCCTTGTGACTCATTTTGTGACTTTAATTTCTATGGGGTTCCTTAAGCAGGTGCCCTCTGACAGGTAGTCAATAGGGGACTTCTGGCTGAGCACCAGCGCCTCTTTGGAGAGGTCAGAGCCAGAGGTCAGAGAGCGGGGCCTGCAAGGTTGGCAGGTCAGGAGCCATCACGGTGACAGATGAACCTAAACGTGTTCCCTTCTCTGGGGCTGTCCCTGCCGAGTGGCAGCGCTGGCGTCCCTCGGGACCAGCCCCCTCTCTGCTCAGGGACATCCCTGCTCCCTCTGCTCGCACCTCTCAACTGCTCTTCATTAGTCAGAGGGGCTGTTCACAGCCACGATCCGATGGGGAGAGGGTGCTGTCTCCATACCTCTCAACTGGTCCTCATTAGGTAGAACAGTCCCCTTTTGTCCTGCATGAAGCCCCCTTTGTTTCTGAGCCGCAGCAGGGCTGCAAGAGCAGAACCTGATACAAAACAATGCAGCATTATTTAGCCAGAGCCTAAAGTCAAGAAGGGAGCAGCATTTCGGGAAGCTCTGGCTGCTGTAGCCTGTGTGTGTGTGTGTGTGTGTGTGTGTGTGTGTGTGTGTGTGTGAACACCCATCCATGGATTCTTGCTGTGCATCTATCTGTCCTTGCTGCTCCAAGCTTGGTTCCTCTTGGAGTTTCTAGCTGGTGTTCACACTATCTGCCACCAGCCTAGGTTGCAGGACCCCTCTAAGAATGTATTTCTAAGGTGCTGTAGCTACAAGGAGCTGCTTCTACTCTGCTCCTCTGTGTTCTGGGGAACTCAGTGTTCCCCCCTTTCCTGGACAGGTTGCCAGGGGGTCCCCTGCTCTGGCAGCATTTCCCTGCTTGGCAGAGGAATCTGGGACCATTCTGTTTTGCTTCCACCCCTCCCAGGCTGCCTCCCTGCTGCCAGCAGCTGAGGTTGTGTTGGCTCAAGCCAGATTAGTCATTCTGTCTGAGATTTCTTTCATATTGAGAATAATGATGACAAAAAAAGAAATTAATTTTCTTTATAATTGGATTCCTGTTTTTCCCCTAAGAGCTGATGCCTTTTTAAAAAGCAGCATCTCTCACCTCTGTGTTGGTGGCTGCAATCCTGCTGCAAAGTAGGATCACCACAGGAGTGTCGGGTAGGTTATAAATCGGGTGGCAGAATTAAATGCTTACATGCCTGGAGTGCCAAGGTCGGGTCCCTGATCCCATTAGCCACTTCTTTCGCCTTGAAACAGCTGGAGCAGAGCTGAGCATCAGCTGCAGAATACCTCCTTCAAGTAGAAACTGCAGAGGCAAACTGGAAAGAAGTGATCCCAAATGTCGTGCTTTTGGGTCCCATCCACTGAAAAAGAAGTGAGAGGGCTGGAATTAAACAGAGTCCTACCCAGAGAAAGAAAACAAAGCCTGACTTGGGAGCAGTCATGGAGCCAAAATGCTTCTTGCAATGAATAGTGTTTGCAAAATTAAGGTCATCTTTAAATTTCTTTTAATAAGAAAAGGAAACCCAGTGTGCATCAAGCCCCAGCAGAGCTTCAAAGAGGCAGGGGTGAAGACAAGGAGCTCATTGTCCGTGTGCCAGTGATCCAGAGAGAGGAACCTCTCTGTCCTATGCCAGAGTCTGAATATGAAAGTCCTCTATAAATCCAACCTGATTTGAGAGTTAATTGGAGTAGGAAAATCAGGACAGCAGGATGGAGAAATAGAGCTTTGTGGGTTTCCTGGTACACCTCTCCCAAAGAGATCTCCTGAATTAGGAGAAGGTTTTTGTGGCCTGTGGGGCCAGCATTTACACCGACATCTCTGCCAAGGCTCTTGCGTCACGTCGGTCAAGGTTTATTTTGATACAACCACAGGCGGCCTCACGGGTCGCACACCAGTCACACCAGCATTTTGGCCACCTTGGGAAGCCCTTGCCTGGTGACCACTGAGTCCAAAGGGTGCAGTGGGAACTGGAGCCATGGCTGTGGTTCTGCAGCCACAGCCTGTTGGGTGTCAGACGTTCGCACCCTGTTGTACACTCGAATCCTGTGCAACCCAAGGAGAGAAGCTGGTATCGACCTTCGTGTGACTCAGGCAGCAGTGACACATGGGCTTGGGTGTCTCTGGCAAGCAGATGTTTCAGTGGCCAGCTAAGAATTTTTGGGGGGGGGGGGGATGGTGTTTTTGCCGTGGAAACCTCCAGCACCGTTCACTGAAGGGCTGGAAATTGTGCCAAGTGGCTGAGCAAGGGTTGTATGCAGCGGTTTGGACCAGGCTGGTGCCTGCCTTTCATTCCATGCTCCCACCTTGCTGGTGGGTGGGATTTTTGGCTCACTGCACCTGCAGCAGGGTGGTCACCTGAGAGGATCAGTCCACGTGGCAGCCTGGGAGCCGTTTGCTCCTGGAGGGTGGATTTGCTCCGTGGATGCTGGGATGGGGCCAGGCACAGCACTAGGCTCCAGGGCTGCTCCCTGTTTACAGCTCTTCCAGCAAGCACAGGCCGTGGCTGGGTGGGACTTGGAGTCCTGCAGTTGAGGGTTTTGTGTTTTGTTTCAAACCGTAAATATAACACAATTGTGTTTATGTAACGCAGTTCTGCGAGATGCTGCACACGGGTTTTAAATAGAATAAGGGTTAAATTTAGCCTCTCTTTTTTTTCCTCCCATTGATTTTGCAGAGATAGATTTGTGTTTAAAAGACTTCTCACCCTGGAGTTTACCGGACTCCGTGCTGCATGATCTCATAGCTAGGATCTCACTCTTTCTCCACCCTTCCCTCCCGTTGTTTGCTATTCTGACTAAAGATGAGACAGAAAAAGTTAAACAAACTTTTTTTTAAGACAGGGAACGCATCATCCTATGTGTTTATGCAGTATTAAACACAACAAGATCATTATCTGGAGACACTGGAGACCGGATTCCCTTTGGATATAAATGAGTAAAGTTCCCATCAAGAACATGATTTACACCAGCATGGGCTTTGGCGCCAGGGTGTATAAAGATGAGCAAGGGGAAAAAAATTCAGCTATGCAGAGTTAGACTTTTTAAGCATTTCTTATTAGCCTCCAATTAGCAACTGGAAAAAATTATTGGAAAAAGGAAAATAAATAAGCTGAACATCATCAGAAGAGCAGACTTTGAAATTATGAACGTATTTTGTATTTTTAAACCTCACTTGGTTCTTTTTCCGTCATCAGCAAAGGGTTAGGCCAACGACTGGGTCTCAATTTTCCCACTTCTCAGAAGTCAACACTTGTTATTTACGCCCCAAATATGAGCAAAATGATATCTGGGATTCAGAGCCAAGAGCCAGTGATGCAGAGGGGTTTGCAGATTGGGCTGGCTTTGCCATGTGGGATGTTAGGAGAAGCTTTTCTCCAGCTCCAGCCTCTCCCAAGGTTATTTTGAAGTTTCTGTTGTGATTCACATGTCTTGGGATCTCTGCAGTAAAGGATTGGAATTTTGTGCTTGGAGGCAAATCCTTGGGTCAGCTAAGCTAAGCAGTAAACAACACTTCATGTTTCCTGGGCTTTCAAATAGCAGCATTCCCTTAAAAGTCTTTGATACAAAGTGATTTTAGGTTTACTAAGAACATTTCTGAGGAAGAAATTCATAATCCACCCAAGCCAGAGCAGGATCCCAACTCAGGCCTGTTACTGTCCAGCTGCTTCCATGTTGCTGCTTCCATCCTGCTGGGACACCAGAAATACTGGGTTTTATTCTCTTAGGAAGGAAAAACATTACCTGGCTTTTGGAGGAAAAAATAACTAGTGAGCCAAATTCTTTGGTTGTATCTTATTCATTGTCTTTATGCAGCCTGGAAGAGTCTTCCAGCTTGTCACAGGTTCTTCACTCATATTTGTGAACTAAGTACAAGTTTGAATTTCTTCCAGCTCTAACAAGGATGGCATCTGTCTGGGGAGCTGGAATAGGCAACAGGCAAAAGTAGGTTTGGGTTTTTCTCTAATATGGATCCAGGATTTCAAATAATCTGCGCACCCTGAGGACCTCACTGTTCCTTCAGGAGAGAATTGCCAAGGCTTCCTGGCAGCAGAGATTTGATGCATGAGGGAAATTTGGATAATTTCCCACACTGGGAGATCTGGATGGAACAGTTGTCTCCCAGTTGGTGAGATTTAAACTGGTGATTGGAGTGGCACTCGGAACATTCTCCTGGCTTACTGGGGACATACCACACGTACGTGGTTCTGAGCTTGGGCCATGCTGGATTTGAAGCCCAGGTTTGTTTTTGAAGGTGGGATGATGCTGTGGTTGAATGACAAGTAATTCAATGCCCATTTTTGCCAGTTGGACTGTCTGTGGTCTCTTCCGTTGCTCCTTTCCAGGGCTCCCTAACGCCAAGCTAATTGGGTGCTGGCTCCAGGCTTTCTATTTTAATGCTGTTTGATGATAATCATCATTCCCGCAGGATGAATGGTTGAGAACAAAGACAGGAAACGTCCCCCTGATTAGATAGGGGCAAGAGAGCCATTGGAGGAAAAAAACAAATGACAAAAGTGACAAATGAGGGTCCTGTAACTTCTGCCATCCTCCAGGGGCATGTGGAAGGGCCTGGAAGGAGACATGAATAAGACTTATTTACATGGTTTGGAAAACCATGCCTTGGAAGTCTCCAGGTTTCATCTTTATCTGGAAACAAAGGACAGAGGAGAGATAAGGCCAGGCAGCTCCTAGGGCTGGGCTCTTTTGGGGACAGTTACACAATCCCTCCTTCATTCCAGTCAGATCAAAACTAATCATCAATGCTGCATAAGAGGGAAAAAGGCAAAATTCAGGTGATGAGCAGGGTACAAACTACACCTGCAGTGTATTCAGAGCACAGACCTGAGCCCAGCTGGAGTCTGACCTTGTTTCATGTTGACTTGTGTTGATGCCATGCCCAGGATAAGCTTGGTGTGTTCCTTGGGAATCACTGGAAAGGCAAAATGTGTATGGTGACCCAAATGTGTATGGTGCTGAAGAGCAGAAGGGTGTGGTCTATCTGGCACTCCATTCACAGGTAAATGTGTCTTTTACAGTATTATCAATCAGTTTCAGAATCCTAAAGGGGCTTGCAAGTGTCTTGCTGCAAGGACAGGAAGATTCTGTGGGAGCTGGGCTTTAGGTGTCAATCCAGAGAAAGGTGAGCCCATGGAGCTTGGAGCAGATCGTGTTCAACCCTGGGTCCTGTCCAGTCCCAGAGATGCCATGAAAGTCTAGTTTTACCTTTTTCTTTAAGGACAGAGGTGCTTATGTCTTGGGGGGAAAGATCAACAAAAGTAAACTCTTTGACTTCAGACAAATTGTCATCAGAATATTGTAGCTTCTTAAAAATTGAGAGGTTTTCATTTTCAGTGGTTGAAAACTGAGTGGGAGTTGGAAGTACAGGGGAGCTGGTTCTGATTAGCCCCAAATTCCCACATGCTGTCGTGCATTTTGGGTTTATTTTTGTTTGTTAAGCTTTGTTTCAATTAATTCTGTTTAGTGCTCTTGTTTAGAGCATGGCCTTGGGTTTGTTTATGATCATTGTGCACTGGGGGGATGAGCAGAGCCTGGGCAGCCCTGAGAAACCTCCAAACTGGGGAACTTGGGCTGGAGGGGGCTCTGAGCTGCCCAAGGAGTTTGACATTTCCATGGCTTGGAGAAAACCTTTAGAAGGTTTTCTGAGGCTAAATGAAACATAAAGGCCCAAATCTTTCCTTCTCTGTTTTGACTGTAAAAGAGGCAAAAACTTGATCTGGAGAACAGCTCTAGGGCTGGTATTTTTGGTGGTTCTTCCCCAAACCTTGGCAACTTGTCCTGCTCCTTACCAGACCCTTTGAATTAAGGGTTACTGTGGTTCTCAGTGCTGTCTAGGTTTGAAGCCAATAGAAATCTCCTGAAAGGAAATGGAAATAGAAATATTCTGATTTAAATACCTTTAACTTAAGCTCTGGAATGAAGCATATTTTCTAATACTACAAGATTTTTGTTGATGGTGTTTCTGAAAGTGAGGGTGACTTTCTAAGTGTGCTCATATAAACCCAAGTCTTCCCTCTGTGTTTAGTGATAATTTATAACTACTCTAAGATCTCTGCTGTGAAATAAATTAGGGACATGCCTGGAAATACTGTATTGGCTTAAATGTGCTGCAGAGTCATTTTCATTTCTTTTATCCTACATTTTTAAATTAAAGAAATGTGATGATTTAAGACGTTTGATCTCCGAATGTTGCAATTTTTATTAGCATTTGTTTCCAGTTGTGTGTTTTCCCGGTAAGCGGTTTATGGAACCTTTCACCCCCAGTCTCCTCCTCCAGGGTCGCGTAGGCCTTGCTCAGGTCCAGCCATCTGGCTCTTCTCTCCCACCACTGAGCAAATGGGGGTCACTTGGTTTTTTTTTCTGGAAAGAAAGAAGAACAAATGCTACTGCAGCCATTGCTCCTTGGCAGCTCTGTTGGGTGGCCTCAAGCAGGGTCAAGGACTTAAAAACTGCAGCGTGACCTCCTGTCCCTTTCTAGGTAGGATATTCCAGCCTGGGAATGAGATGTACAACGTTGCTGGAAATTCTGCCAAGCAAGTCAACCTAATGCATGATTTCACTTCTGAATCAGATATGCTGCCCCCTCCTTTGGAGGGTCTAGTGAATCAAGATGTGGCTTCAAAACCACTCATTTCAAAATCAGGCAGATCTGTCTTTTCCCATCTTGGGACCAGTTCAGGCTCTGTTTGGAGTCCCTCATCTTCACAGGCAACAGCCCAACAGTTGGCCTAGAGCAACTAGTTGGCAGAGCTGGTCTGACTTCAGATGGGAGGTTTTGCAAAGATCACTGAAGTTCAGAAATCACTAAGAATTTATTCTTATCCCTTATTTCCAGTCAAAACACTTACAAAAGTGTTTCTATGTCAGTCCCATTCTTTTGTTATCTGTGGGTGCCACTAGCCCACACTCCTTCAGCTGCTCTGATGTGCCAATGCTGTGAGGGTTCTGCTCTCACCGGAGCGCTGTCCGGGCAGCTTTGCTGCATCCCACACGAGCTCCCACTTCAGCAAAGTGCCATTCCCTATGTCAGAAGGGAAAAGCTGTAATTTGGTTTAACCAGCCACAGCTCTGGGGCTTGGGCTGCTCTCCCAAAGCTCAGCCTATGGTTCTGACCTTAAATAGGCTCTGTAACAAGTCGTTCCAGCCTCTGTGTGCGTTGTTAACTGTTTCCATGTTTTTGACAGATGGCTTGGTGTACCTCACAGCGAAGCCAACTTCCTGTTGAACAAACAATGAGGAAAGAGGAGGGAGGAAGAATGGGGTGTGGGAGAGAACACAGGATGCCATTTATATTTTATTTATGCAAGTGTTGGATTTATTTTTTTTATTATTTTTAAATCTTGGGTATGCAGAGGACTGAGAATATGGGGAGAAACTGGAACTTTGAGGCTTCATTTATGAGGAGTCTTCAAGATTTCCAAACCTCCCTCCAGAAACTGAGACCTGTCATTGCTCCTGTTTTACTGATATCATGAGGAGTCACAGTTCAATGAGTGGAGTTACTGTCTTGTAAGGCTTCTGTAAGGAACTGTCCATCCCTCCCTGGCAGTGATGTTCCTTTTGGAGAAGCTTTCAGGATTCAGGCTGTACAAGGCTTTGCTTTCAAGGTTTTATGCTTGTCTGAAACACCAGAAGCTATCACCAGGCTTCATCTCCCAGTGAATTGCTTTGCTAAGGGACCCCTTATTTCATGACCTCGTGGTCCAACACATTCTTTTACTGTCCTACAGAAGATTTTGGTGGTATTTCTTTTTGGTCAGAGTACAGGACTGCAACTTGGACTTAGGTCTGACAGGGTGAACTTGGAGAAGCCAGGGCAGACTCTTGTCAATCTGTAATATAAACAGGAATATTTGACTGCTTTTGCCAAGTATTTTTAAGATCTAGTGGTAGAGAAAGCTTGGAAGCCTCTCCAGCTAGCAGAGGTTATTTATGTTACTGTGGTGGCCAGCACAAGACTTTCTCAGTCCAGTAGAGAAGTATTGGTGGCACTGACAGAGCAAGAATTCCACATCAGCCACAGAGTGGGACCCAAGTGCTGGTAACTTACTTGATGAATGGCTTGAGAAGCAGCACAGCTTCTTGTCTGTTATTGTTCAAGTCCTCATTGGCCATGACTCCTGTCCAGCCCCTCCCTAGCAGCACACAATGAGTGATTCCCAGGGTTTCTGATGCCTGGGTTTGGAGCTGTCTCTGCTGTCCCCTCTGAACAAGGGCTGCTCTTGCACGATTTCAGCCCTGGCTGGCACTTGCCCTGCCTGGTCAGTGGGATCAATTTTGATGGACTCAGAGTTCAGCTGACCCCAGCTCCTCAAAAAAAAGCTGACTCTGCTCTGTACCTCACTCTATGCCTTGCTCTGATTTCTGTTTACTTGACCCAGCTCTTCTGTTTATCTCTGAATCTGCTTTTTTCTTCTCTCTTGAACCCATATGCAAATTTGTTTCTCTCCTTCTTCTATGTTTCTGCATCCCTCCCTGTGGTGATCTTGTCCTTGCTTGCGATGGAGTTCTCCCTGGACACTGTGCAAGGTGTGGCTGATGGAAGTGAGTTCCTCCCACTTGGGATTTTGCTACCATAGAACAAAACAGATTTTGCCCCTGAATATGTGTAGGTCCTTGTCAGCTCCTCAGCACAGTCTTATGACACCAGGAAAGCAGAGCTGGTGATAGTTCTGATTCCAAAACCCCTCTGCTTCCTTGTTTGATCTTTAGTAACTCCAGGGAACTGCACCTGGATGATCCCTTCTGAGATGTGGCAAGGGTCTGCTGGACCAGGGCACCCAGCTCTGGCCAGAGGCTCTTGGACAGTAATGTCCTGCCATAATATCAAACACTCATCCTGAAATGCTGCTGACTACCTTACCCCAAGCCTGTACCTGAAATCAGGATCTATCAGTATATCTTGGGGTATTTCCCCCAAAAAAGCTGGCAGTTCCAAGCCTGAGAAGCATCCATGCCAACCCTCCAGTTCTGCAGAGGCATTTGCAGGGATCCCAAGAGGTTCTCTGTCCCTGAAATAGCACAGCCTGTTAAACACTCCCAGCTGAAGGAAACCCACACTCAGTGGCAGGAGGTTTGGGAGGCACCACGATGCCAAGTCCTCTTTGCAATCCATCATTCCCCTTTCCACAAGTTTCCCAGGCAATGGGAGTGTTTTTCCATCCTTCCCTGCTAGTAATGAAGTAAAGTATAAAGTGAGTTATAAAGATGTTTAAAGGAGCTTTTGCCCTGGCCTGGCCTGGAAGAGCTGAGGTCATTCCCAGTGCACATTAGAGAATATGTGGAGGGTCTTTGGAGCTTTCTTCCAGGGAAACAGCTAATAAAGCTGCCTGTGTTTGTTGTTCATGCCAAGACACATTCCAGCATCTGATTATTTTATGTCATTACTTTAATGTGGAAAGAAAGAGCGAAGCATGGATTTTTCCAGGTGGATTGGCCCATTTGGGGGAGGTCACAGCTTAGGGTAGGTGTGTTGGATTAAAGCTGACCCACACTACTCTGTCAGAAATAAACTTTGTGCAAGTAAACTTCAAATTTTAGTGTCACTAACGTTGAATAAGGAAGGGTATGGCAGCAGAACCAACAGCTTCCATTTGGAGGCGTTTGCAGATTTGATGTGGAATTGAAAAAGGAAAGAAAAAGAGACAATAGTGTTGTAATTGCTTAAGCAGCTCAAACTGCAAAGGAAATGTTGGAAACTCGTGTAAAAGACCTCCCTGTAGCCAAATGTAGTACAGAAGGTACCAGAGAGGAATTTTGCTCCCTCAGAAATTCTGTAGTTTGAGGAAGGGATTGTTCCCAAATGGAATAAAATGCTAAACTTCCCATGTCCCACAGGCCTACTTAAAAGATGGATTTAATGTTACCAAGACACTTTGTCAAGGGGATTAGGCGCTTGAACTTTTTTACTGTGGTAAATAATGCAGAAATCTAACAAACATTCTGACATTTCTAGGAAAAAAAGTCATGAAAATAAATAGTTCTCTTTAGATCTCTGCTTTTTCAAGGTAATTATCCTGTTTCAACTCTTTTAAACCAGCTGTGCTCTGTCTGAGGTCTTGGTCTTTGGATATGTGACCAGTCTGTACTCATGGGAATAGGGAATAATGATTTTGTGAAACTGGATACATGAGTATGGACTCTCTATAATCAGAAAAAGTCATAGATTCATGTTCTGTAGGTCTGGTTTAATTTTTCACTTTTGTGTCACTTCATTGGCATTTCTCTTAATTCTCCCCAACACAGCCAGAATTGGAAACAGGACATCTAAGTCTGGGAATTTGTGGCCAGCTTCTTATCTCCCATTGGTTTTCCACCACTGTAACTTCAATGACGGATCATCTTTTTTTGTTTAAATATTCTGGTGTGAGAGAAATGAAGACCAAAGGACTTGGGATAGTTTATGATGGGTTACTGGATATAAGTGGAAAATTAGAAGTGATCCATATCCGGTCTATTCAACTCTGTTATCCATTTAATCATCACAATTCCAGGCACTGTAAATTTCTAAATGTTATTTGGAAATGAAGTGGCTCGTTACAACTGATGTTGCTAATCCTTCTGCTGGCAGTAGCTCTCCTGCTGAAATGACATAATTTGTGACTTGCAGTGATCAGTGGTGTTGTAGGCAGGTTAAATCTAAAGCCCGGTTTGCAATGGTTTTGCTCATTATCTTACAACACAGTTGTTAACTGCTACATGTGGCTGTTATGTTTGACATTAGATGGTGAAAGGAAAATAAATATTTAAATCCTGTTTATGTGTGGTCCTGCCAAGCAGCACAGAGATAGACTGGTGTCCAGCCCTCCCAAATGGAACTCCATGGCTTTGGGTTCTAACTAAGGTGGAAATTCCCAGGTTCTGCTGTACACCATGAGCGCTTTCCCGCTTGTAAAGAGGATCCTAAAGAGAGGAGCCAATAATTTTCCAGGTCTGAGGACAGACAAGAATAAATAAGTCTCATTTTCAAGATACTAAGGAAAACTAGCAGAAGAATATTGGCTGTTGCCAACAGCTGTCTACGTCTGGTCTAAATTGAAATATAGGATTCCTGTCCACAAGTGGTCTGTGGGTAAATTTTCACTGAAAATTCTTTGAGATCCTGTATTTCCTAAACTTCTCCTGCATACATTGCATGCTGCAGCAACTTCAGCTGTGAAGATTGTGGGCAGTGCTTGATGAGCTGGGTAAAATAGTCTCATGAGCAGGCAATATGTTCATGCAGATCAACACATTTTCTGACTGGGTGTCTAAAAGTTGGATTAATTGAAATCTGAATTGGAATATATTGACTTCAGGGTTTGGTGGAATGTTGCAGGGATGAGCCCAAGGAGATATGGATGGTTTGGATCCAGAAGAAAACTTTAAAAATTAAAATATCAGATTTGTTTCCATCCTGAAAAACTGGGTCTGGTGTAGAAGGTAGATCATTATTGATCTGTGGTTAGGCTCAGATGATTTAATCCCACTGCATTAGTACCTTCTTCTAAAACAGTGTTTAGTACAGCTCTCATCCCTTATCCATATTTTTGTTCCATTTGGATTTGTGGAAGTTTCTTATCAAAAGGAAAACATCCCAGGTCTGAACATAGATTTGAGAAGGGAAATTAAAAGCACTGGCAAGCCAGAAGGGAGGTATCAGGTTGGTTGCTTGGCTTTCTTAATAAACTGCACAAGTTTAAACATGGCCTTGGTCCTTCAGCCCAGCTTCTCCTTCCTGGCTTCAGCTGTGGAAAAAATAACAACAAAACTTTGTATTGTGATGGAGAATGTTGTTCACAACGCCATAGAATCACTGCATTCACCCATCACAAGAGCAACACAACATTGGATCTGTTTGGGTTTGGGGTTTTTTTAGTTGGTCTCTTATGCAAAGAACTGAAGTCTCCAAAAAAGAAGTGTTCCCAGTGCCTCAAGAACAGCTTCACACCCATCCTCAAGCTCTAAGGACTGTAGGGAATGTGCAGGGTGGACACAACAACGTGAGGCAGACATGAAAATCATGGATGACCTGCAATGATTTCTCTGCTGGGCAGGTAGGGATACACAACACAACATGCCATGGATCATGGAAACCCTTCCAAAGCTGCAGGCTTGGATGTGCCTAGGTATTTGTGAAATGCGTGGTACAATGAATGTACTGGAAAATATAGGGATTTTGGTTTCCTTCAAATTATTTCACTGGTATTTTCTTGAATTGCCCTGAAGGTCTTAGGGATGAGTGGAGAAGAAGAAAATCTGCAAAACTTAACATTTCAGGACTATTTAGCTTTTTGATAATGATATTGGTAAAACAATGAGATTATTCGAAGCTCTTTTGTATCCTTGAGTCACTTTTGAGGAACTTGTTGAACAGCAAGAGTGGATTTTGCATCCTTCATGTTTTTCCCAGAGCTCAGAATTTCTCTGCAGTGACTGTTCTGCACTTACCCTGGGGACACAGGATGCTTTGCTTGCAAATCAATCATTCACACAGTCCTAAAGCCTGCTGGGATGTGGGAACCTAAAGCCCAGCCTTTCTAGAAGCTGGGAGATTGAGGTGATTGATCATGAAGCAGATTTTCCACTGAAAGCCAAAAGGTTTATGCCAGGATTTTGTTGAGACCAGCATGCCACTGAGGAACATCCCTGGAATTGTCCCATTTGGACTCAGAAGTTTTCTGCTGCAATTTCTGACCAGTTTGGGTCATGGTCCCATGCCTTTGGTGAAGCTGCAGCAATGAGTGTGTCATGAAAAGAAAGCTCTTCCATCCACCCAGATCTGACCCACTTAAGTGTGTCCAGATGGACAGATGACCTCCAGAGGTCCCTTTCAGCCTAAATTATTCAGTGACTCCGTTTCCAGCATTCCAGAGGGAGTGTTAGGTGAAACTGGGACCATCCCATCTGGGGAGGAGGATAGAGTTATATCTGCAAGTCCTGTATCTTGACCCCATCCTCTGCCCTGGCCATCCATCACTGGGCACTGGTATTTTATTCTACCAGGATGTCAATCACCTTTTCAATTAGTGAGTGGGAGGGGAGAGTGTGGATGATAGCACCCAATCTTCCATTTGATTTAGGATGAATCACACTTAAGAGGGCATCTGGGGTTAAAGAACACAGGATTCTGGACACACATATAAATCAACTGACTTGAGGTTTGCATTATTCACCTTCTGGAGTATGAAGTGATATGACTCATTGGATCATAAAAGAGATCAAATAGCTTTGTTGCTAATAATTCTTTCCTTGACCCATTCCCTGGCACATTAGGTTTGTAAACAGAGTTTTAATGGCATCCCTTGGAAGTAATAACATCACGCCTTTATAGCACCTTGGCTGACTGTATCCTCCTGGCTGTAACTGTGCTTGGGTTTAAGCCTCAGCCATTTGTGGGAACTAATGTGCTTTCATATCTTAAGTTTGCAGTTATTGCCTTTTTGAGATTGATCATCTCCAGTTACTCTGCCTCCCACCCCTCCCCTTCCACAGACGACATTTGAACCCTCCCAAGAGCCCACAACTCAGCTTCTCCCAAATGATAAGCACACCCTGTAATATTCTGGTGCAGATAACATGCTTGAACTTCAGGGTGTTGTCAATGTCTAATGAGCTCATGGCACCATTTACTGTTTTATGGCTAAATCATGATTGTTCATTAACAAAAACAGCACTAGACCATGTGCCAACTTTGGACAGAGGAAAAGGTATAGCAGAGTCGTGTGATGGAGTGTGATAAGGATGTGGCACCTGTGGCAGGACAGGCAGCACATTTCCTGCTGGCTCCTGTGCCCATTCCATGTGGTGGCTCCTGTGGAGAAGCCTGGAGGGGAGGGAGAGCAGTGCAGGGCTCTGGTGTTGTGGCTTTACAGGTACATGGTAGCAAACAGCTACCGAGTTGTGCTCTGATGTGATGGAGCTTTTTGTCTTTCTGGGCGTCACCCGAGGCAGCCTGCTTTGAGTTGTTCCATGGAATTATCAATGTTGGGAAAGGCCTCTGACATCATTGAGTCCAACTGCTAACCCAGCACCACCATGTTCACCTCTGAAACAATGCCCCCAAGTGCCACATCCACGTGCTTTTTGAGCACAGAATCACAGAATGGTTTGGGAACCTTAAAGCTCATCCCATTCCACCCCTTGCCGTGGGCAGGGACACCTTCCACTATCCCAGGTTGCTCCAAGCCCCATCCAGTCCAGCCTTGATCACTTCCAGGGATGGTCATTCCCACACTTCCTTGGGCAGCTTCACTTGCCTCTGCCTGTGTGTGTCTTATTTGCTGCCTGTCAAGTGGTGCCCCCTTGCACCACACCAGCTTTGCTCTGCCTGCCCAGGCTGCAGGACTTGCACGCAGGGTTGGTGGTTCCCAGGATAGGAAATCACATTTTCAAGCAGTAAAAATGGGAGAAAGAAGGTCCAAGTCTCCATTAGAGAGTCTGTCCTGTAGGAAAAGATGGAGATATCTGGTACAGGATGAGGAGGAAGGGGGTAAAGGAAAGGAAAGAAGGTTGGGAATTGTCAGTGTAGAACTGGGCTGCTTCGTCACAGTCTCAGGTTCATGACGTAGTCTCAGGTTGCTGCTGAGCCTACAGCAGGTGAGAGACCTTTGTAGAGATAAAAAACTGGAACAAAGTCTCAGAAGTTATCTAAGAACTTGGAGTTTTTTGATGGCTAATTTAATCATGGGCTGGTGGACATTCAAAATCAGCAAGCTGTAGCTGATGGTCACTAAAGAGGGGTTTAGGTGCAATAGAGTTGAAAATCTCTAATTACAGCATGAAATCTTGCAGATATGCAGACCAAGGAGTTTATGGAGAACGTTAAAGAAGGAAAACAATGTGAAGGATGAGGAGTGGGTGGGAATCTGGGAATATCAGGATTGTTCCACCTCATCTGAAGGACATTCCATACCAGTTTTCACGTTATCACTATTTTGGTCAGTTCCTATAGTTAATACATGCATTCTTGCATTGAGACCTAACAAAACACTGCTCAGGGACAGCATATAAATAGCTTTTGGGCTGCTTTATATTTATATATGTTGGTTAAGCAAACTTACATGGATAAACAATAGCAATATAATGACCTTTTTATAGATATGGCTCCGTGCATGCACCAGAGCAGTCTGGTGTATTTATTTCAGCTCGTAAACCATGCGTGGTTAGTACAGGATGTGTACTCTTCAGCATTTACAGTTGTTTAAAGGGAGGCTTTCGTGGTGGTGCTGTCATACCAGGAAACACCACCAGCCTGGGGCACACAAAGTATTAAGTGTCAAGGGGTGGATGTATTAAGCAAGAGATTTAATTAAAAGGCCGTCATGATATCTTGTAGCTAAAGAGTATCTTCAGTTAAAAACTGAATATAGGAGCTGAATAACCCTATGAGATACCTGGAATGCTTTGGAGGGGATTTAGATACCCAGTAACTATGGGATTTTGGAGAATGGGGTATTTAACTCCTTAAAGTCTCTGGAGTGGTTAGTAGTGACCTGAAGGCTGAATTCATCCCTGGTCTTGTAAAATTGCTGCTTTTGGCTGGGAGTGGTCTTGGCTCAGGGAAGGAAAACTGCTCTCTGATGTGTCCTGGAAAGCAAACAGTAGGTTTGGGATGCACACTGTGCTCCTGCCAGCTGTGCTCTGGAGGAGTGTGCTCACAGAGCAGCAATGAACAGCCCTCGCAGCACTTAGATGGGGAATTTTGCCGTAAATCTTCTAAAACTCTTGGAAAGATGGAATGTTTCCCCTGCTCTTTTCTCTGCCCTTCTTTGTGAATATAAATCCCCAGTGTTTAGGAACACGCAACCCTCACGTCTGAGGACAATTGGTCAACTTGTTTTTGCTGAGGGATTTTCCCCCATGGTGGTTTGTTCTGGAAGTAATGCCCAGCTCTTCCCAACTGCTGGACTCAAGCTCTTTCCAGAGGAGTAAATTGCACATGGGGAAAACCAGGGCACAGCAAAGTAGTTGAATTACCCCGGCCAGAAGTTGAACATCAAGCTCTAGAGCCCATCTGGGTGTGAGGGGATGGTGATGTTCCCCCCAGGCAGCTTCTAGCTTGGCTGAACCTGCTCTGGTGAGGTTGTCTCTGGACCTTCCACATAGAGAGACACCCTGAAGCTGCTGTTTGCTCAGCCATCAGCACTTTAGTGCCTGGACAATTCCTGCTGAGAGCATGCAGTCTTCATTTGATGAGTGTCCATCCTGCTCCGTGATCTTTCTCCATGGCAGCAGTTTGTGCCTTCCCTCCTCTTCAGTTCCTTGTGTGCTGCTCCACAGCCAAGAGCAGGAAGGCCCATTCCAGTGTTATCAGCCTCTTCTTTTGAATCCTAGGGAATGGGAGCAACTGCCAAGCCCACTTTGCCTCCTGAAGTTTAACAGATTGGCCCAGATCTAATTTCTACCTCTGTGTTTACAGAAGGTGGAGGACGGAGGGAAAGGGGGGCTGCTGAGCAAGGGAAGAGGGCACGGAGAAAAAAGAAATTACTAACCCTCCATCAAAGAGCTGCTTTCCTACTTGTGGTTTCAAAATGCTTCCTCCTTCCCCAGCTATCCTGTAATCACTCTCCAACATTCACCAGAGCAGTGTTTACATCCAGCCCTATTACCGGCAGGGGAGACAGGAGAAATTAAGGGCTCCCATGCCCCATTATCTCCCCCTCTTCCCCCTCCTCTCCCCCTCCCACAGGCAGACACACTTCTCTCCCCTTACCCCTTTTCATCAAACGCCTCCAATTCATGAAGGAGTAAAAGCCCTTTAATGGGATTCTGGAGATCTTAAAATCCAGGTGGTTTGTTTAAAAAAAAAAAAAAAAAAAAAAAGAGAGAGGGAAATAAAAAAAAGGAAAAACTTGGAGGAAAAAATACCACCAGCTCACTCTTTTTGGCTTCTTTGTTCCTTTTCCACGTTGTCTTGAACCTTTTTCTCCTCCACAACTCTGCTTGGCAGCTGGGGTGAGCTGAAGTTTGACTTGGATGGCTGGTGAGACCACACAGAGCTCACCCTGGCTGGAATTAATTTCCGATGTACGGCTGAAGAATCCCATGCACACACACAAACACAGCGAGCCCTTGCATTTCCTTTTGATTTCCTTCTGGTGCTTCCTTCCCCAGATACCCTTTTTATCAGAAGCAGAACGAGCTGCAGTGCCAGCGCCGGGGCTGCCGGGGCGAGAGGCTCTGCCCCAGCATGGCAGCAGAGCCAGGGGAAGGCGGAGGTTCCTTAGATGTTGGGCAGGCAAAGAGACGTGTGAAAAATGGTCAATGTTGGACAACAATAAATGGGGATTATGACTTTTTTTAACGAAGGGTAAAAAAAGGATACTCATCTGGTACTGGCACTTGACGGGGACTTGAGGTCTGATTCCAATTCCTTGTTTAACCACAGATTTCCTCTAAATAATTCTCGTAATCTCTTGATTCCCCAGCTGAGGTCAGGGGCCCATTGTTCTACACCCTGTAACAACACAATGGGACACAGTTCCTGCCCCAAAGAGCTTACAGTGAAAACAATCAAAGAATGAAAAAGAAACCCAGGCTTGCCTGGAGTTACACCCTGGTGTTAAATTGAAGATTAGAACCAGACCTCCTGACTCTCTAGGTTTTGAGTCTTCTGCAATTGTAACAGTTTTCTGGCTTCTATCTTGAGAGTCGCACTGCAGTGTTAAAGACCATCAAAATAGAAAATACTGAACCTCTTACCCCTTGGAGCAGAGGAGAAGGAGCTGTTTATGATGGACAGCTCTGCTTCTATAGCAAGGACAGCCTGGCTGATTCTTACACAGTGTTACCAGCACACAGAGGGAGGTTGTGAAGTTTGGGAAGCTGGTTGACCTTTGAGGTTCCTGGGTTTCCTACGAGCCAGGGCCATGGACCAGTGCTGCAATGGGCTGGGTGGCGGGAAGAGATTGCAACAGGGCTGCATTGAAGTCCCTTCCTCAACAGGAAGGCAAATGGCCGTGGGCGTCCGGGGACATTTAAGCAGAGAATCTTCACTCCCACATGTAGGAGTTGCTGGAACAGCTCCGCGCCCGGAACTCTTTCCCCTCCCAGGGCAGGGCTGTGCTGACTGCGTGGGGCGGCGCACGCGCGAGTGAACTCGGCCCAAGTCCTCCCAGTGCTGGCACGGCCGTGCTTCGCTGCGGGAGTACTCGTGGCACCACGGTCCTGGAGGAAGGGGACAGGCTGGAATGGGCTCCTGGTTGTACTGGCAGTGCTCTAAAGCATCAGAGCACGATGTGGTCTCTGTGACTGGAGGAGTAAAAGTGAAGTAAAACTGAAGCAGGCTCAGCTAATACCACCCTCGGTATCACTCGGCAAAGAGAGGATCTGGCCCTAATGTTGCTGGAAACCTCACGGTGTTATGGCTTTCTTAAAGTCTCAGTATCTGGAATGACCTGGTAATATGGAAAGTGGTGATTTGTGTATGCTCAGCCATAAATATACAGCCATATATACACTCCCCATTTCCCTTGGCTTCCCAGACCCTTACTCCTACCTCCAGTGTATTCTAGTGACACTGCCTGGGCTTTGGATACTGAGTTTTACTAGTGGGGGAAAATATGAGTGCTCATATCCTGTTTTCCTTTTCCTATTTGCCAGTTTATATGAAACTTTTAGTCACTTTGAGATCTTTGATTTCATCCAGATTCAGTTTTTAGGCTTGTCAGAGAGATGGACACACGCACATCTGGATGAACACAGTGTGCAGGATTCCTCACTCCTAACTTTGGGTATCAGAGATTTCCTCTCCATGTACTGAGATTATACCTTAAATGTGCTTTACATCTGCTCAAAGATCTACATTTTTGCCTGTATTTTATGGTCAAGGGAAATGGCTATTTGTAGGGCCAGGCTCAACAACTTTATCCAGTGTTTCATTGGGGTGAGAAGTTTCCTCTGACTGCAAAGTGAGTCGGTTGCTGCATAAAAAGAAATACCTCCAGCCTGAAGTTGGGTGAATCACCAGAGCTGTGTGGGTCTGTTTGAGGGCACTCAGTGGTCCCATGGGGCCCTGTTGGCCATGCTGGCCTTGGTTCCAGATCCTAATCCTGGAGAAGGCTTGTGCTCAAGAGTTTTATTAGGCACAAAGTTGCCACTGGCAGATTTGTTCCTTGGCACCAGAGCTGAGCTGTTGAATAAGACTTTATTCTTCAGACTTAGGGATGACAGGTTTGACGGTACAATGAAATCAGCTTTGTTCTCCTGATACTCTTAAATTTATTTTCTTTGTTTCAGAAAAATGTGGGGAAATTACTGGATTTCCAAACATCTCTTCCAAAGGGAACTGCACTTTAGACCTCAGTTTCTGTAGAATTATTGGCAAAGGGTAGGAGGAGGAGAAGGAAAATCATTCTGGTAACATAAAATGCTCCAGAATCAAGAGATAGGCATCAAAAACTGATAAGATTTAATACACAAGACATCTATTTGGCTTCTGGATTTTGGGATTTGGGATGTACTTGGGTCCCACTTTCAAGATTTTCCTTGCACAACAGCAAGGCAATTTGCTTCTTTTAATTGTTCTTCTGTTGATGAGAGCTGAGACTCTCATGTAATTACATGTTTCCTGGAGTTGGAGCCTTTAAGTAAATATCCAATACCCAGAGATTTGTGTTAAAGTCAGGAGCTGGCCATTCTGTTTTTTATTTTAGAGATGCCTCTATTCATGTACAAAACCTAGATAGCTTTGAAATAGCCATGGAAAGAGAATTATTGTTGGTGTTTTTTAGTCCTACTCTAACAGCAGTGGATTTTTTTTTTCCTGTGAGAATTT
>VZRH01005440.1:56313-98978 GCA_013397555.1 Urocynchramus pylzowi | reverse complement strand
GGAAAGAGAATTATTGTTGGTGTTTTTTAGTCCTACTCTAACAGCAGTGGATTTTTTTTTTTTTCCTGTGAGAATTAATTCTACTGGAAAAAATTTGGAACGTAGCAAAATGTTTCTTTTTGGAGAAGTTGAAAAGCTTCCTCAAAAAAAAAAGCTTAATTCTGCCTTCCTTATTGGTACACATTCTATATAGTATAAGGGATAAAAGAGCTGAGCTCCATTTGAAATATTCAAATGGAAATTAGATAGTTCTTAATATGAAGAAGAATTTGGGGAGAGGGTCACAACAAACTATTTTCATTAGTTTTTATCTCCCCCAAAATCTGAGTGTTTGGGATTTTCATGCCAATTACTTGAAACGTGGATATCTCGGAAATTTTTGCTGTACATTCAACTTTTGACCAGCCTTTTCTATTATTTCAGATGCAGATTATAATAGAAACACGATGATACAATTTGTTTAGTTATAAATATATTCCTTATTTTCTTGTCCTTTGCTTTCCAACTTTATTGGCCACCCATTTCAAAAGCAATTGTTGCAGGCCAATACCTTGATGCAACATTAATAAGAACAAAGAGGCTTAAATTATGGAAATAGCTGTCTATGTGACACATTAGTAGTTTTACTCTCCATTTGGCAGATCTATTGTGGATAAAATTGTGTGTGAAGGGATGAAAGGGAAGAAACTTGGATAAGAGTGGAAGGATCTGCTCCAGGATAATGAAGAAGACAGACCCAAGCAGAGATTTATTTTATTTGCTTTTGGCAATTAGCATTAGCCATACTGTCTCAGAGAAGCTGAAACTGCCACAGATAATAATGGGATTGCTTTTGAGATGGTTTACCCAGTTCTTGTAACCAGGGATTCAATTGTGAGGACTCAGCACCACCTCTGGAGGTGCTCTCACATGTGCTGCTAATCACACAAACTTTAAGGCACCCAACATAAAGAGCCCAGGGTAAGAAAAGCTGGCTTTAGAGCTGTCAGGTGAAAGCAGCCCTGCCCTGAGTGTTCCATCCCTGCTGCTCAATCTCACCACCCTCACAGGGAAGGATTCCTTCCCAGCATCTCATCTATCCCTGCCCTCTGGCAGTGGAAGGCCAATCCCCCTTGTGCTGTCCTTCCACTCCTTGTGCCAGGTGCCTCTCCAGCTCTCCTGGAGCCCCTTTAGGCCGTGGAAGGGGCTCTGAGGTCTCCTTGGAGCCTTCTCTTCTTCAGATGAGCACCCCCAGCTCTCCCAGACTGCCTCCAGAGCAGAGGGGCTCCAGCCCTCAGGGCATCTCCATGGCCTCCTCTGGACTCACTCCAGCAGCTCCAGATGGTTTGTCTTGCATTTGTCCTAGATACCTGTGGCTGTGAATGGTAGACTGTGTATTTACACAGGGTTTCACATAAACTTCAAGGCTTTGATGTACTTGTTACCAGGGATCAGCTGAGACATGGCACCCCTTTTGGGCTGCGCTGGTCCATCTCCTTCACCCAGCTACACGATTTCCTCTGGTTCTGGCTTTGGTCTGGGATGGAGAACTGCTTCTGGCCTTGCTGAATGTCAGAAAAGTTCTTCTCTGATGTAAATCTCCTGGCTGTCAGCAAGCTGCCCTGACTTGACATAATGAAATGATGCAAGAGATGGGTCCGAGAGGTAGAAGTAGTCCGGTGGCTGGTGTTTGGCCAGTGTGGCTGCTGTGAGCTGGCCTTGGCTCAGCCTGTGGCAGCTGGGGTGAAAACCTCGACACCAGGATGCTCACAAGGTATTTCATGCATTTCCAAGGCTTTGCCAGCTGAACCAGTCCTGGTGACAACTTCAGCAAGTATTTCTCAGTGCTTTTTCAGGTGCAGGCAGTGAGGGGCAGAAGGTCAGCAGTGCCTTGAGCCACAGGACAGGTTGGGGGAGGGACCAGAGCCATGGGTTTGCCATGGCCGTGGCAGCTCCTAAAAACTGCCCTGAAATGCTGCCAAGGCAGCAGAGCCAGGAGGTGTCTCGATCCCCCTGGGGCCAAAACACAAGCTGCTGGCTGACTTCAGAGCAGGAAACTTGGGGTGCAGGTTTGAGCTGGCTCAGTGGTGAAGTGCTACCAGCCAGCTGCTCATGGCACTGATAGAGACCCCCTGGGCGCTCACATCGTCACCAAAGGCTCTTGGCGGCGGCGTATGCGGCAGGAGCTGTGTCACCCATGCCTGGGAAGGTGCCTGTGTGGGAGTGTTGAGCAAGATCCTTAAGCTCAAGGGAATGTGAAATCCTTTCCCTTCCTGTTTGTACTCTTCTAGTGTGTCTGGAAAGGAGAAGGGAGCTCGTGCTCTGTCCGCTCCCTCCTCAGGAAGGTTTGGGGAGCTGGGAGCCAGGGACTCGTGCGCCCCATTCTGTCGCAACGTCCCAACATCAACACCCTCTGATCTATGGTATCCTGAGAGTTTGCAGCTCTTGTGTGGAGATGGAGTATGAATAAGGGCCCCCCAGTGTATTGGGAATTGGGCCTGTGGGTCTCCCGTGTCAAGTGAGTCATAATGTATTAGATCCGAGGACTTCCCCCACGGGTGTTTAGTCTCAACAAACCCAGCTAATTCAGATTTAACTTAGCTCTTAATATGCTACATTGCTGAGTCTTCTAATTAATGCCACATGTTGCAGTCAGCTGTCATACTGAATAAATGTTTACAAAGCTATTAATGTACTGTATTTGTAAACCAGACCAGCTCCTTTTTGGAAATCATGTGGTATGTGTTTTCCCCTCAAAGATGAAAAAAGTTTTTTAGCAATAACGGATACTTTATTTTTGCAGCAACAGCCACTTCCCAGGAATTCCTTACTAACTTTCTTGGGCTGCAGCCATTATCCCAGGGAAGGAGGTGGGGGAAAGCACTGTCCTTTAAACAGAGATGCTGAGCTGAACCCTCTTGCCATGGTGGGATGAGGGGCTGGTGGGGATCTGAGATCCCCATGCCGGGGTTGATGCCAGGAGGAGACAGAGTCCGTGCGTGTGAGTGTTGGTGGCTCTCCTGTCCCCAGCTGCTGCGATCCCTCCCCTCCGCTGCCACGTGAGCAGGGACACCCAGCCACAGCTGAGGGAACAGGGACACAACTGTGCCGTCAAGCAGTCTGCAGGCCAGCTGCCTTCTGCTCAGGGGCCCTTGTGGGGCTGGGGACACGGGCTGGGGACACGGGCTGCCACCGCCATCCCCACATGGCCAGCACTTGCCTGGCACGGAGACTGGGGGACTGGAGCAGTGGGATCGTGGGGGTGGGAGCTCCAACCTTATCCTCCCCAACAGCTTGCTCTGCACAAATTCATGTTTTCTGTTTTCTGAGTTTGTTTGGTTGTGCCTTTAATTCTCTTCTGGGGCTCCAGGGAAACAGCTTTCTTCTGCTGGGATTCCTGCACTCCTGTTTCATCTCTAATCAGCTGCAGAAACCATAGGAGATGCCAAAGGACTTGAAAGCTTAGGGAGGGTAAGGCTTGGATCTGTGCACTGCCACCAGCTCCTGTGTCCCGCTAGCCAAGGCATCCAGCTAAGGGATTTGGGGATGTTGTCCTTGCTGAAGTCCATGACACTCACAGAGCCTATTGAGAAAGGTTTCACTCCAGCAATAATTAAGTAAATGGAAATGGTGTTTTCTCTGTTTTTAACCAGGTGAAATTTAGGCTAACACTATATTGGAAGAATTCACAGTGGGGCCTGTACAGGTAAAGAGAAGCAAAGCAGTTAAGTGATTTCACTGGTGGGGCTCAGCCCTTTTCCCTCTTGCTCCACTGGCTCTGACTGACTTCCCCAACACAGGGATTAGCTCCAGGCCTGCACGTCTGAGCAGGGCAAATCCAACCTCCTCCTAGTCATTGTGCCTTGGAGAGAAGCTCAGTGCACTCTCAGTAGAATGAGTCTAGAAAAGGAAAAAATATTCTTACTTAGGTACTTTATTCATTCTTGTCTCTCTGTATGTCCTGCAGCCCTCTAATGGTACTGCACCTGCATATGGATTGTATTTTCCACCCAAAAGGGAAGAGAGAGCAATTTCATCTGGAAAATGTTTGAGTACTTTATCGAGGAATGATATTGCATAAGTTAAGGACTGCACCTTACAGCCTTCCTGTTTCATTTAGTGCCTTTCTATGGCTAAATATGGCTGAGGGAGTGGGAGATCTTTGGTTCCCTGGTGCTGGCAGCAGGTGGAAGGTCCTGCACACTGCACCACAGAGCTGTGTGCTTCACAAGGCACTGAAGGTGCCATCAGAAATCACCAAATAGCAGGACTAAATATCCCTTCTGTAAGAACTACTCTAGGAAATGGCTTTTGCACTTTGCATGAGAGCCTCCAGGCATCTCTGTGGAGGTGGCTTTCATCCTCTCCCATCCCCTTGGATAGTATCTCCAGTCCTTGGGGTTTTTCTCCTTACCTGATGCTTGTCTCCCCCCTTCAGTGTGATTTCTGTTCTGTTCACCCACAAGATCTCCCTGTGTCCCTGCTGCAGCCCAGAGTCAAGGGCTGTGTCTGCAGAGGAGTACAGCCAATGTGCCTCTGTCCCAGTGCCTCAGCCACTTCAGATGGGGGGACCTACTGCTTCCCTCCCAGCCTGGGCTGGAAAGGGAAGAGCATTTGGGGTGGGAGATGGAGCATCCCCATGACTGGGGCCATGGCCAGGCTGTGGGTCACTCCTGCCTGGAGTGACCAGTACCTTGCAGTGCCTTCCAGTCAGTTCAGACCCAGCTCCTTGTGCTCCAGCTTGTGTGCAGTGAACCAAGAACTGAGATGGTTTTGGTGTTGCCTCTCCCTGGGAGCAATACCCGTGCTAGTGGAGTTAACACTGTGTGTGTGCCTGGGTGTTACCTGTTATCTCCCAGCTTGGTGAACCCCCAATAGAGGCCTAGAGGGGCTGCTGGTGACTGGTGGGGCACAGCCACCTCTCAGAGCCCCACACTTGCAGGGAGAAGGGAGCAAGGCAAGCTAAGCTGGCTTTTCATTTAAGATCATGGTTTCAATGCAGGATCCCTCCAGGGCCATGTTTTGAGGGGCTGCCCCAAGCTGCAAACCTTAAAACATCCTGCCCACCCCACTGAAGCCAAGCACACACCTGCTCTTGCTGTGGAGCTGCCTCTTCCATGTCTTTAATCCTTTTTATTCCAGCCTGCCTTGCCAGTGCAAAGTGTGCTCACGATGTTAAACTTCCCTCATTAGGCTGAACATTCCTCTTTTTAACCTCTTTAACCTGCAGCATTCCCACTGGGAGCACCCTGTCTCCATACTTCTCAACTGCTCTTAATTAGATTGGGCATTTCTTGCCTCCACTGTATATTTACAATTTAGGAACAGGAAAAAATACAGCCTGCACTTAAGGGCTTTCTTCCCTTCGTTTGCTTCCCGTGCTTGATATGTTGGACAGCAGGAGGTGGAAATTTTAAAGCCCAGAGGAGCAGAACTTGTCTGGGAGGACAATCCAAGGCAGTTTAGGTCATTCTTTGGGCAGGGCTGATTTCATATCTTGATGGATTTTTACATCAGCTCTCACTTTTTTTATTTCCATCGCCCTGTGTGCTCGTGTCCCTGTGCACACACACACACAGCCCTATTGTCTGTCGTCTGCTCTTCTCCTGCCATCAGCCTTTTATTATTGTTGATGTCTTTTCATTCCTGATGCCAAACTTGATTTGGAGATCACAGTACTGAGGGTTTCATTTGGAGCACTGTAGATGGAAAACTGAAGTCCTAAGTGACTGGAGCCCTCGGCCAATCTAATTGTTATTGACATTTGTGTCTGATTGTTCATCAAGGGGGATTTGACTTGCAGGCCAAATCATTCTATTACCAGGGTTCCTTTCAACCTTTTCTCTAACATAAAAAAACACCCCCACCCCAGTCAGCAGCAGCAGAATCAATGGCAGTATCTGGAGATGTGAGAGGGGGGAGTGAAGCTGGAGGAGATCATGTACGTCCCGTTTGAAATGTGCGAGCAAAAGATCCGAGAGCCGGCGGTGTTGCCTTACAGGGGGAAAAAGGATCTCATTAACAGACTACCGTTTTCATGGCAAGGTGAAGGAGGCAGAGGAAGGAGGGGCTGGCAGGGCTAATTATATTAAGGTCATTTCACCTGTCAAAACTTTCCCTTTAGTGGTGTCCCTGGTGCCCTGGGATAACATCCAGATTTGTCCTGAATGGTGTCTCTGTTCCTGCTTAGGAGCCTTGACTGGTGGGTCGTGAAGCGAGCTGCATGAAAGGAGCCCTGAAGGCACCCTTTTGCCTTCTTTTCACCTCCTGCTCTCCTTTGATTTTGCTTTTCCCCCCTCTTGAGTTTCAGGGTGGGTAATGATGAAGCCCTGCTGTGCCGCTTGCCCGGAGTCGCGCTTTCTCCGGGAAGCACCGAGACAGCTGGCACAGCAAACGCCCCATGTGCAGCCAGGTTCCTGTCTCCCTGCATTTCCAACCCACTTACACCCTGCTGCAATGCCAATTTATCCCCCTTGAAAGCTCTCCTCTGGAGCAGAGAGGGATGGAGTGAGGCTGATTTTGCTCATTAGACTAATGGTGGAAACCGGAACAATGCAGATGCAGGGATCAAAACAGAACCAAGTGAAATATTCTGTTTATTCATTCGAAAGAGGCAGGGGTGAGGGCGTGGCTGGTAAACCAGAGCATCCTCATCCTGGTGATGAACCCTAGAATTACCTACCTCCTTCAGGGGATTGTTCCAAGCCATTAAGTTATTTCATTTTCCAGGAGTTTGGGGGGTGGATAATTTCTGCAGTTAATCTTTCTCTCAAGGTAGGTGGAGATGGCCTTGCTGTGCTAACATTAGCAGGTAGAAGTAATTTGGGGAAGGAGGCAATGGGAGGAGCACAATAGGGTTCATTCAGGATCATGCAGGTTTTACGTGTCGCCACGGAAACAGCAGAAATTTCAGAGATCAAAGACTTCTCCACCAAAAGTTGCTACCTCAATGTGTTGGGTAGCTTGAGAGAGAACTGAGGACAAGGAGGAAGTGAACCTAATTCCCCTGGCCTTCGGCAAACAGCTCAGTGAGTCAGATTTATCCTGCTGAAGTTGCATTGTTGGGGTTTGAGAGATGGATTTGGCATAACATGCCCTGCCTTTGGGAGATGCTCAGGAGCAGCGGTGAGTCATGAGCAGTTGTGACGTGCGGTAGGATTTGATGAGTTTCCCTAAATCGGGACATGTTTGGATCCTGGGATTGTCTTTCAAGTAGGAAAATAAGCAGAACCACATAGTTGCTAACAGTACATAGTTACTACTACTTTTTAATTAATTATTTCCTTTGAGAGACGAGCGAGAGGTGTTGAGCTGTGGATGCACAGTGGAAGTGCCTGGTGGGTGGTGCCATTAAGGTTGAACTGTTGGACATCTGCATTTTGCTCCATTGAAAGAGTTAAATGGCCCCTAGTGTTAAATAGGATTCTTGGGGGCAAAACCCTGCAGTTTGTAGTTCTGGGAGTGCCAGGGGAATTGCTCAAACTGAGATGTGTGTAACTATCTGTCACACCAACCTCTGCCACTCCAGGCTCTTCCCATAATATCTAACAACCATGTTAGCAGCCTGTGAACCATATGAACAACCATGATAGCAGCCTGTCCTCTGTTTCTGTCTGACTGTTTGGCCCAGTGCTGCTCTTCTATCCTCCTGTCTCCTGAGCCAGCTTTATTCAGCAGCAACATAACTGGCCAGACTCATCTCTGACTCTTTAGTTGCTTTATTTGTTTTTGATGAAGTCTTTTGGGAGGTACTTCTCAATAAATGCCACTTTCTCCTTTCTGGAGGCAGGCGGTGGTGTAAAGGTACCATATGATGCTTTGGCCCTAAATAAGGAGGAAAAATACCCAGATGAGGAGAGTGGTGTGCATCCTCAGTCCTTGAGGATGTGAATCTCCCCTTGGGACCAGACCAAGTTGCTATTTCAAAAGTCTTCCAGACCTATAAAAATCTGGTTTCATCGTAGCACAGTTTGTAACTTGGGCCTTGAGGAGGATCAATGAACAAGTGTAAATGCTGTTGCTCTTTCAGGAAAGGACAAGCCAGAGTTTTGATTGATCAAGGGCAATGGGAAGCGAAAATATGTGCTGGGGCTGGCACTTGAGTATCCACCCTGAGTCTCACTCCTGCCAGGTGTTCCTGCCGTGGCTCCCAAGGCAGCGATGCTTCCAGTGCAGTAACCTGAATCATTTTAAAGAGCAGAGCAGAGACAAAGCACGGCATTGTCGGCAGCAAAGGTTGAATAAGAAGACCTTTGGGAGCCCCGCCACTTCTCCCTTTTAATCTGATCAGCAAGCAGCATTCTTGTAATTCCCTCCAGGTCACTCTGAATTCCTGCAGTTTCTCAGCCAGGTTGAAGCCTTCCCCTCCGATATTAAATAATCTGCAGGCTTAGGGAAAACACTAGAGCAGGAGCAAGGCAAGGCTCAGTTTATGTCAGAAACCAACAGGAAGCTGCTGCCACCTTCTCCCAACATCTCTGAGACTCAGGAATTTAAGCCTTACCTTGCACTGTGAGCTCTGCTTTTAGAATACTTTCCAAGGTCATTCTGAGAGGATGTGTTGTGGTTTTTATCATAAAGCAGTGCCCTTAGTATCTGTAAACTTCATTATTCACCTTAATTCAGGTGAAGCAGCAGCTTCCGTGGTAACCAGAGCCACGGGACTGCTTCTAAAGCTCATGAAGACAAGATTGGCTTGGTTCAAATCTCACCTCTGTTGCATTTTGGGGGTACAGTGGAGCCCACAGACACAGAATGAGGCAGGAAGATGAACCAAAAGAATTAAAACTACTTTTGTCCCTCGGTGGGAAATAGTGATGTTGCCAGAATTCTTATTCCAGCTGCCCTGGAAAAGCACTTCATTCACTTCAGTGACTGCTAACTCCAGCTTAATGTTGAACTCCAAAGATTTTAAGTGATGCTGGAGAGATGAGACTATTTTGAGAAGTGAAGTGTTACTGTTTTTCTGAGGACTTGATTTAGAAAAGGAGCAAATTTTCTTTCAAAATATACAAAAGAAATATTCCTACCATGGAAATGCATAGCCTGAAGACTCAAATGACATTAGGTCACTGCTTTCTTTTATCAATAACTTTGAAGTCTTGTCCCAGTTTTCTAATTTAGATTCTTGTGATAAGAGGTTCTCAGCGAGCCTGGGCAAAAGCCAAGGCCCTCTCCTGCTAATAATGTGTTGGGAACACAAGTACCAGTAGCAGTTTCAGTTCTGAGGATGGGCCAAATCTTAAAAGTGGATGTGGGGGCTCTGCAGAGACAAACCCTGAGATTTAGGACTGTTTTACATTTCAACCAGCTCTTGGGCAGGAGCCATGTGCTGGGTTGGATCTTTAAAAGCATCATGCTGGTGCTCCATTCCTGGGCTCTGCCATGCTGGACTGATGCATGAGGTGGATTTCACTGACTTGCTCTTTGAACTCCCTCCTGGTCTCATCTGTTCACAAAAACTTGTGAAAGTTTCAGATAATAAGATGGAGAATTAAATGAACAGCTCGTAGCTAAGCTTATTTTTGAGCAGGTGCTCTTGGGGATGTGCCAGCCCTGGGCAGAGTCCATCCCAGTCTGAATGACATGGAGATGTGTGGAAGGAATGGGGAATGATGAATTTCTAGAGTGGACAGTGGCTGAGTCCTGTTATTCCTGCCACCTGAGAGTAGGCAGTCCTGGAGAAGGTGGGAAGGTACAAAGGCTACCTGCCCCCCAGGAGTTACCTTCTCCTCTGTTATGTTGGGGGGTGCTGATGAACACTAAAGAAGAGCTTGAAAAAGACTTTTCCTTGCTTCAACACCTAAGGCAGCTGCCAGCTGAGCACAGAACATGCACAGTTTGCTGGGTGTTTCAGCAAGAAGGAAAAATGGGATCCTGTGTCCAGGGGAGCAGCCTGGCTGTCTCAGCCACCCCAGCTCCAGGACTGGTCACTGCAGATGCACTGAGCACTCGGGCCTGCCCTGAGGAATGCCAGTGCTGGGACACTTGTGCTGGAGCCCTGGCTCTGGGAGCAGGGGGATCATTGGATCTGTGCTGGCTGGGCACTGCCCTGTGCCTGCACCAGCTGTGTGTGCAGGACCTGAGCCCCGAGAGCTACAGCTCATTCTGTAATTAATTAGTGATTCCTGACCCCGGGCAGCTCCAGCCCGCTGACAATAACAGGATTGCAGGAGCTGCCTCCACACCCTCACCACTCTCATTACGTTCACTGAAATCCCCTGCATCAGAGATGGGAGCTGCAGGCAGGGCAGGGATAAACCTCCTGCTCTCCTTGCTTTGGGTCTGTTTCCCTGTGCAATGAGCCCTCGGGTGTTCCCCCCACCCTCAGTGGCTCCTTGCCCCAGGGCATTGCCCCAAAGGCCTCGGCAGTGCCAACAGCACAGCTCACCCCCATTGCCCATCCAACCCACTCACCAGCCGGGACGGGAATTCTTTGGGAATTCTCCACAATGCCCTCTGTAGGCTCTAGATGAACAGAGCACACACTTTCCAGTGCCAGGGGAAGCGGGAATGAGCTGGGGCTGCAGCAGGACACAGCTGCCTGGGGGCTGGAGTAGCCCTGGGGAGGAGCTGCCTGTGGTTCCCTGGGTGTATCCCGGTGTACCCCGGCAGCGCTCCCGGCTGTGCCGGCTGTCCGGGAGAGCTCTGCAGCGAGGAGGTAAGCTGGGAGCTGTGCTAGCGTGTTTGCTGTCTCACACGGGGGTGCTTTCACACTCAGAATGGTTTTAATTATTTGTTGGAAGATTTTGAGAGCTCCCAGGGTAATGGAGAGGCCTCAGTCAGTGTTTCCTAGCTGAAGGCATCCATGGATGTGCGTTCCTCGCCTTACCCACAGCCCAACCTTGCATCAAGAGTGGGGCCCGTGCCAAGTGCCTGGGTGGTTCCTTGGTGGCTCTGGTCGTGGGTCTCAATAGTTGGCAGCTCCAGGCATGTTGGAGTTTGCACCAAGCTCTATGGAATTTGTAGAGAAGTGTCTGTTTCTCCTAAATTATCACTTATTATTTTGCCTTACAACAGTGCAGTAAACATAACCTTGCAGGGGTAAAACTTTGTGGGAATGGCAAAGTGACTCGGAAAGACGGGGCTTCAGCTGCAGAGGTCAGTTGTGGCTGTAGCTTCAACCCTCTACTCCTCTCCCTTGTTACACTGTGCAATTCCTAATGTTCAGGATTTCCTTTAGTGTCAATTCCTGAGCAAGAAAAGACTCTCCCCTGCTTTTTTCCTGGAAGAAAGTATCAGCAGATGCTGCTGACTAACTGAACTCACACTTCCAAGCAGGAAAAATCAAAGGAACAGGTTCCCTTCCCTGCTTGGCCTCAGACTTCATCTCATCTGGGTGAACTGTGTAAGGAACTAGTCCAGAATTTTTTATAGAGGTTTTATAAAGTCATGTTTGTGGTGGAGATGGGATGAAAGATCCCAAATGAACAACCTGGGGGGTGATGGCGCCCACTGAGGACATCTCAGCTCCAGTGTGATCCATGCATTCCCACAGCTCTGAATTGCCCAGCATCACTGCTCATCATCTGGGTATCTCCCTGCAAGGCTTTGGAGCTTGGCTCTGAATGTCAGCTCTGTCCCTGTGACCCACAGCTCTGTCCCTGTGACCCACAGCACGTTGATGGAGACCCCACACACCTTCCCCTGCAGGCTGGGAGGGCACAGAGGAGTGAGCGTGGGGCAGTCGGGTACAGCACGAGGGGAGAGCACAATAGAGCCATGCCAGATGTTGGCACATCAGTGGGGAAGCAGAGTGGCCAAGAGCTGTCACCAGGACAACCAGAACACTGATGGATTGGTCCAGCCCTGTCCCTGCACTCTGCAGCTGCCTTCCCACCCTCAAACCATCCCTCCCATGGGCTCTTCCACCCATTCCTTAGATCCTCTGCAAGGCACTGACAGAGTTGTAACAGGGCTAACATTTCTCCAGACACTGCTGATCTGCAGGGGGCTGTTTCCATTTCTCTCTAGTACCTGAAGATATTTTATGGGGAAGAGGTGAAGAGGCTCATGGTGTTGGGTGGCTTGGAGTGCACATGGACACAGCTGATGGGCTCCACTTCTCTTTCCTTGCACTCACCCCACAAATCCCACCCCAGTGTGGTTCTTCATCAAAGCTCACATGATGTGATCTGATACTTGCTTGTCCTTGGGGAAAGAAAAAGCACTGAGTGATTCCTTTTGTTTTAAGCTGTGTAATTGGTAAGGAAAACATATCCTCTTCTAGTGGCTTTTCTTTTATTGTCATGTTTAGGAAGTTTTCTCGCATGTCATAACATTTTGTCTGTTTTTACTGAAATCCTTCCATGAAGGAATGATTGTTTGCACAAACAGACTGACATGTTGATACAGGCTGACAACTGCATGGCTAAGACCAAAATAAAATGTAAAGTAAACACATTTGCATAAGTTTATAATATGACCCAGTTCTTATGAAGCAGAGGAAATGGGGAGATGTGAATCTAAGCAGCTTATCTTGCATCTCCCCTCTCTGCTGTGCCCCTCATTCTTAACCTCTGCTCCATGAGTGCCATGGGAGAGTTGTCTGATTTTTCCATTCAGATTTGAAACAACAGGTCCCTCTTGTAGTTCACTTGTGGTTTTGTTTTGCTTAGGAGGGAGGGCACGGAGGAGGGAGCATTCCTGGTTTTCCCCTCATGTGAAACTGGTTGGTCTTTTCATCCTTTTTCTTCTCGGTTACACTTTAAAAGGCTTCTGTCAGTGTATTTTCCATCACTTTGAAATTGCATTGACATGCTGCTCTTTTGTCATAACTGTTGCATCGCAAAATGCTGATTTGGTACTATCTATTTTTGATCTGCTTGTGGCATGATTTCCTTAAGGACTGTGAGATTGGTGCCTCTTTTTCCACATGAGAAAACCAGAGCGTAGAGCAGTGATTTCCTTTTGGACTCAGATCACTGCTGTCCTGGCTGAGTGAAGTGAGATTTGTTAGTTCTCAGCTGCCTGGAAATGATACAGCTCCCTTGGTGATGTGTGTGACTGGAAACAAGCCTTTGCCCAGACACCCAGGAGTTCATCCAGCAGTTTGTGGCATCAGTCAGGTCTAAGTTGTTTGTTGGCTTTCACAAAACAACTCCCAAAACTATGAATCCTAAAAATACCTTTTGAAGGGCCTTCTCTGAATCTGGCCATCCCAGAGGGAGCCAAAGGGCCCTTATTCCTAAAACTGCAGTTAATCCATTCTGCACAGTTGGAGAGAAGGAATGAGGGAGGTCTTGGAAAAATAACGTGAAGTCCTTGGAGCAGAAAGATGCTTAAACCCGACTGCCACAATGATAAAGGTGGACTCCAGCTCCATCAAAGGACATTTCTTTGACTTGCCCAATTTCTGCCTGCACTTAAACATCTCTGTTGGATTTCCTACAGTAACTGAAAGCAGAGGAACTTCTAAACTCAACTCTCAACCTCGGAACCTTAGAGGTCCCTCAGCCCCCTGCAAGCCTCTCCCATCTGATGTCCATGGCCCCAGTCATTGTTGGTAGTAGAGGGGCAGAGGTAACTTTTCTATCAGCTTTGAACAGAGCCATTTTGGTTTTGGTTAGGAGGAGCCCATTGGTGCCAAACGATCTGACTAACGGAGCCCTCCGTGAGCAATCCTTGCTGTGGATGGAACACAGCAACATTTTCCAAAATTCTTGAAGGGAGCTTAAAGCCCTGGTCTCCTAGGGCATGAGCAATTCAGATGCACCATCATCCCGTGTGTGGGTTTCTGGGAGAGAGTGAGATTTAGGGGAATATTTATTTCTGGGTTTCCTTTTGCCTATTTTTGGCAGTTTCTAGGTTGGTGAGTTGTTGTCCATGCCTCACTTGGATGGTTGTTATTTTAGGAACTGACATTCAGTCATTGGAGCTGTGAGATCTCACAGTGACCCTCATGTCACAGTCCTTAGGGGGGGTCCCAGCTCTCCATCCCCATGGCTTGCTCAGCTGAGCTCCCTCTGGAGCTCTACAGCTGATAGGGAATGCAGATGTTTTCCTGCTGGCCCCTCTGGCTCTGAGTTCCAAAGGGAACTCGAGGGTCAGAGCTCTGTTCACCATCTGACCCTGTTGTCCTCTGAGGGGACCTTGCCAATGACATTGCAAATGAGGAGAGTGGCACAAGGGTGCTTTGTCATGGCAGCATCACCCTGGAATAACAGTGGGGAACGTTATTTAGGGGTTTTCCCTATGTTGTTGCACATGCTAGTGAGAGTCTAACAAGAAAAATATGTGTCTGTGAAAATCCTAGACTGTGTCCCCGCAGCCAGACCCTTCATGTGTCTTTATTTTGTTGGATTTTGGATGTTCCTCTCTCTTGACAGGAATTGCATGCCCAACCTTAAAAAGTGTCAAGATACTCAAGACTTATAAGCCATAATTTTGATTTCCAAGAGGCAGCAATGGGGCTGTGATATCCAAACTATCCATGAAATACACTGGTGCCATGGCTGGTGCTGGATCCTTTAAAGGGTGGGGTTTGGGTAAATATTCTTAGTAGAGTTAGAGCAAAAATACTGTTTGCAGGAGAAAGAAGACCTGGGAAGGGGTTGATTGATGCTTGTATTTTGTCATTCTGGGTATTTTTCTGGGACACACATCCACTTGAGGACGCTGGTATTAAGCTCTGATGTCATATGTTGCAGGTTTTGTGGGTTTTCCAGTTTTCTTGGAAGAGCTGGGAAGAGTTTTGGTATATGTGGGAAAAATGTGGCAGAGATGACTGGAATTGAGTCTGTGAGCACACAGGTCCCAGCAGATGTTCCTATGGCCAGGATGCCCCAGGAGAGGCAGAGCTGAATGTGACTCATGGGATTTTTAGCTGTGCTCTCCCAGACAAACTGTGAAGCTTCATCTTAACTGAGGGAACTAGGCTGAGAGTGTTCACCTGGAGGAGGCTCCAGGGAGACCTCAGAGCCCCTCCCAGTGCCTAAAGGGGTTCCAGGAGAGCTGGAGAGGGACTTGGGACAAGGGATGGAGGTACAGAACACAGGGAATGGCTTCCCACTGCCAGAGACAGGGTTAGATGGGATATTGGGAATTGGGAATTGTTCCCTGTGAGGGTGGGGAGGCCCTGGCACAGGGTGCCCAGAGAAGCTGGGGCTGCCCCTGCATCCCTGGCAGTGTCCAAGGCCAGGTTGGCCAGGGCTTGGAGCAGCCAAGCCAGGGACAGTGGAAGGTGTCCCTGCCCATGGCAGGGGGTGGCACTGGATGGGCTTTAAGGTTCCTCCTAACCCAAATCATTCTATGATTCTCAGAAACTGGGAGGTCTGAGTCTGTATTTGTGGGTTTTGAAGGTGATCTGGAACAAAAGGGGAAAAATATCACAGCCAGAGCTGAACCAGTTTGTGTAACCACCACATTCTCTCCTGGGCTTTGCTGCAAGCTTTCTGAGAAGCTATAGACCAGTCACATATTTCCCTCCGCTGCCCTGGTGTTATTATTGGAGAATTAGAAATAATTAGCTGTTTTTTGCCTGTTGCATCTGTTCAGACCACAACTAACTGGAACTTGACTTTCCACTCTGTGGCCAGACACAAGAGCAAGACGTTAGTCTGAACGTTTGGCTTGTCTGATCATTTTCATAGCTAATGTATCAGATAAAACCAAGCACAGCAAGAACGTGTCTTGTTCCTGACTCTGCTCTAAAGGTTGGCTTGACAGTCATGTATTTCTGCACCAGTGGAGCTGCTTAAGCCAGTGTAATTGTGCATACATGGGTGGGACTGATTTTGGACTGGAGATGTTAATGGCTCGAGCGTGGTGTAGGACTCCAAGAACAAAGGACGTGGAAGTTTGACTCCCAGATCACAAGTGGAAGATGATAAGGGCATTATTTGAGTCTTCTGGATATCATCTGGTATATATCAGATCATCTGAGTCCCCTGATGAAGGAGGTGGCTAATAAACCCAGCCTTGTGGCAATTCTACCCTCCCAGCTTTCAGAGTTCACTGGTTCATGCTGGCAGGTAAAAAGATATTAAAGAGATGTGTACCTCTTATTCCTTAAAAGTTCTTTTTTTTACTACCCTGTGTCTCCCAGGTCATCTGCACTGGTTTTTCATGTCATTCTGCTGGGGAGGAACACAGGGCTTGAGCTGGCATCTGTGGGGAATTGCTGGGAAGCTTTGCCCTGATGGTGCTCACGCTCCAGATCATTTACACAAGCTTTGTAAATCCAGTGCTTTGGGAATATGGTAGGGATATGATAGAATAAACTGAGCATGCTGCTTCCATGAAGTGTGGGAGCAATGAGTCACATTACACAGAGGGACTTACGTAGAAAAACTCCCTGCTAGGTGTCAGAAGAAAATGTGTTTTGTGCCTGCAGCCTCTGCGGTTGGGCAACACATGCTGCAAAAATGTTCTGGATGTGCAGGAAACCAGCAAGAGCTGGGAGCTCTGAGCAGATCCCAGGAACACAGAAATCCTACGCAAATGTCCAGAAACTTCTCTGTGGGAAAAGAGGACACGAAATAAACTCCTGACAGTGTTTTATAGGGCTATGGTTTGCCTGTTTCAAAGGGGATTTGTTGGATATACCCTGATGCAAGTCTGGATGGAGCTGCTGCTACTCATGGCAGAACATCCGAGATCACAAACTCCCTCCTTCCTCATTCCCATCACAGAACCCCTTGAGGAAGGGAATAGCCTGATATTGAAATTGTCTGTAAGCTAGTTAGATCAGCATCCCTAGACTGCTGCAAGGGCTCTTGGATAATGTATGTATAATTTTTTTTTATGGCTTTTTATGGAAAAGGAAGTCAGGGCCAAGTTGGTGAGACTGGAAGAGCAGGGAGTGGATTGGCTGTCAAGGGTCAGCCTCCCAATAGCCCTGTGATCAAAGGCTGCTCTCAGCAGCATGAGTTTATAGGCAGCCAAGACAAACAATGAACGACTTTATCTCCTTTCAGAAAAGGAAAAAAAAAGCAACACTTAAGTTCCAGGAAACCATTTCTGGACTAGACAAATTTTGGTTGTCATTCCCCTTCTCTCTCCTAGTGCAGCTATTTCTAGATATAGGATGATAACAAAGAAGCAGCAGAGCAAAGCCCAAACATGAACCAGGTTGTGCTGTGTTCTCAGGTGGTGAAAATTGGTGCAGGCCTGGGGAACTTCAAGCAGCAGGATCAGTTTACTCCTGCTGAGAATCTGGCCTTCACCAGCAGCTGTCCCTGGAAAAGCAACAGGAAACTGTGAATTGAACCGTGGCCATTTCCCCTGGTTCGATCCCTTCTCCAAAGGTGTTGCCTCATTTGTTTGCAGTTGGAATTTTGCCTGTTTGGCTGTCCCAGCTGGGCCTCCAAAGTCAGCTGGTCAGAGCACAGCTGGCCAGTTTTAAACGTGCTGGCTGCAGTCTCAGCTCACTGGATAAAGTGAGCAGAAGGGAAAAACATTTTGGGCTCCTGTGTACTTGATTATTTGTTTGGGAGGGAAAGGAAGATATGAGAAGAAAGACTCTCATTCCTAAAATGGAAAAAGTTGCAAAACATTTAGTTGGGTTTGGATGTGAGGGAGAGGAATCTTCTCAAACTGCAGAGTGTTCTTGATTTAGGATTTCCTGTTGGATACGTTTCAGAAAGTTATTCCAGTCATAAGTGGCCAGATTCTCAGCTAGAATAGATGTGCAAAGCTCTGCTGATATGAATCCATGTAGCACTTTGACCTCAGCCTAAGATCTTAGGCCGTGGTCTGGTCATGGATTGTGAAGATCTGTCCCTGTTTATGGGCTCAGGGCAGGCCTAAATCCAAACAGAAGTGGCAGTTCTGAGGTTCAGAGCTGCATGTGGGTGTTTAATCCCCTCCAGTGCTGACACCCTCGGTATTTGTGGGTTCGACTGTTCTTGGAAGATGTCTTAATTCAAGACTGTAAGGTTTGTTTGGTGTTATGCTAAGTGGGCCTGGTCACATCAGTCTGGGGAGAGGCAGGAAGCTCCCCAACCTTCCAACCAAACAGCCTTGGGGGTTTATACACATTACATGTTTGTACCCTTCTACACACTGAACATGGAAAATATTGTGATAAAATCTTTCCAAGCCAGGATTTAGTGCTGAGAATAGAGGCAAAAAAGCCCTGGGTGCTCAAGAGAACATATTTCCATAGTCTTTCCTGATGTCCACACAACAAAGTAGGGGAGAGTTCCGAGGGCATTGCCCTTTCCAGTCATGGGTGCTCCTGAGACAACAATGGGGACTGTGGCCTGGATGTGTAGGAACAGGACCATGGCAATGGAGCTGCTGCCCAATGAAGGATGAAGCAGCAGGAGAACTTCACCTTCTCTTCTTCCCATCCACCCTGGTGGACTCAAAGGGATATATCTAATCTCCTGTTCTGGATTTTGGGATAGAAGGGGGAAGAGAAGGGACAATTGGGTCCAGGCCTGCAAGCTGAGGCTAGCAGCATAGTCAATACCAGGACAGGTTGTCTGGTTCTCTGTCCTGGGTGTTACTACATGAAGTTGATCAGGTTTTGCCAATGGCTGCAGCCTAGGGTGGAAGGGCTTTCTCCAGGGAGTTACTGAGCTCTAGCTGGAAGGTCTGAGCTGAAGCAGAGAGAGATTTGTCAATGTTTGGGAGATTTTGATTTTTTTTTTTTGTCTCTTACTCTTCCTCCCACCATGGGAAGGAGCAGCTGCTGGAGACCTCCATATGAGGGGAGGATTTCCAGGGCTGGGACAGGAGGGCCCTAGATTTTCTTTCCTTGGCTGGCACTGCTGCTCCAGGGTGTATTCCCAAATCCCTGACTTTGTTTCCACACCTGTCAGCAAGGGCTGGGCTGTGTCCACTGCTGCACTCTCCCCTTGATGTCTCATTCCCTCTGTTCACGTCCTGTGTGTTCCTCTGCCTTTCTCCCACCCTTCAGAGTCAACACTGCAGCAGCCTGTGAGTGACAGCAAAAAATGAGCGACTTTATTTTGTTGAACTTTATTGACTTACAGGCCTTTATTTTAAGCCCTTAACATTCAGTCTGCTGCCTTAAAAGTTCTCCTCGTAGGAGCTGTTGAACTCCAGAGGCACCAGAGCTCACAGGTTGGTGCTAACACACCTGGTACCTTCAGAAGGTCTAAGAAAATGGGGTATCTGCTTGCCCAGGGATTTTAGTGAAGTTCAAATCTCCCGTTCCTAGAAGGTGCCTGTGACTTCCCCAGTGAAAACATGCTGTGTTTCCCCAGCATGGTTCATTATTCATACAGTATTTCTGCATAATTACCAGGCTGGTGTGAAGGTCTCAAGGTGCTCTGCAGATGCCAAGGTGTGACCTCACCTGCAGTTAATGAAACTGGTGACCGATAGACCTGTGACTTGCCCAGGGCACAGAGCACTGGGCAACGTGAGCCGGCTCCCTACCTCCACCCAGATGAGTTACCCCCATTCTGCTGCTCCAGAGAAGCTGGAAATCCAGTTTAACCATCTGCTTGGGAATTCCCCAGTAGCTGGAGGGGATGGAGCATTCTCACACCCCAGCACCGAGGGTGCGGTTGAGGTGAAGGACGCATGCGTGGGATTGGTGCGCGCTGCCTGAGCCAGGCTGACCCCCACACTGGCCCTTGGGAACTGGGACAATTTCTCAGGACTCAGTGTGGCACTTTGGACTGCCAGCTGTTTCCCAAGGTTGGGCAGCGTGTCCTGAGCATCCTGGAAGCTCGGTGACTGTGTTTGTCAGTAGCTGGGATGTAGCTGGAAGAAGAGTGTCTGACGTGCAGGTGTTGGGAATGTGCCCCAGCTCTCTGGTTAGAGGGCTGTGGAAACCTGGGGTTTAGCTGCTCTGGAAGCAGAGGACAGAGTTGCATTGCTCTTGAGCAGAACAGACTATATGAGGGGGGAATACTCTCAAAACAGCAAAATCTCCCTCTGCAATTAAGGAAATTTCTGAAATAATAGCTGTAAGCACCCTCAAACATTCTAAAAGTGGTTTGCAGCATAGCATTGTTAGGACCTGGCTCTCCAGAACTCACACTGGAAGTTGTGCCATCTTCCACTGTCAGACAAAAATTTGGAAAGCCCCAGCTGTTGAACAACATGTGGCAGCAGCATGTGCTCCAAAACTGGGGAGAAACCCATAAAGCAGTGACAGCCAAGCCATAATTTGGACCACCGCTGGTCTGCAGGGTTGGGGTTTTTTTTAGCATCTCTGATTGGTTTTTGAATTCATCCTGATTTCTTCACAGAAATAATTCAATGGTTTGATGGAGGTGCCTGTGGTTCCCTGTTGACTGGAGAGGCCCTGCAGCTGTGGCAGGACAGGGGGGCTGGTGCTGCTCTGTGGTCACTGGTGGTACAGAAGGAGCTGAGAACATCACCTGGACAGAGGTGATTTATTCAGTAGTGTGGGGATCTATTGCCAAACCCCACAGATTATTGCATAAGAACACCTTGGGAGGCCAACATTAATGTTATTTATTGCAATAAGCAGTTTTAAAATTTATTTTTCTGATAAAGCTCCCAATGAGAGCAGCTCAACAGAGCTGACTGGATCTCAGTAGGATATCCTCATATGGAGAGGGCAGCACTTGGACTCTTGCTCTGTGCTGGGTGTGAAGGGCCATTCTTATGACCCAATAGTCAATATATTGGATAAATGTGTATCCAGCAAGGAAGTCTGGATTGAGTTAGAATTGCCCAATGACCTATTAGTGCAATGTACTTGTTCTTTCTCCTGGCGTGCTTGGGTTTTTCTCTACCCCTTATGGTTTTTTCCTGCAGTTCACAGATAGTTGGGAAAACGTACTGCCTTTATTTTCTGCATGGCAGAAAACATCTTCATCTTCTGCTTTCTTTTTTTTTTTTTTTTTTTTTTTTTTTTTTTTTTTTTTAACATAATTAACAGTGCAAAATTGCTTGCAGATTCTGCTTTTTAACGGTCAAAACACAAACTGTCAGTTTTGCTTTGGGGTTTTTTAATGGCTGAATTTTGGGAAAGAGGGGATAGAAGAATTAAAATTACCTGCTTTTCTGTAATGGGTAAAAACAGGAACCTTTTCATGAAAATTGACTGACAACAGTCCTTTTTTTTATAAGGAGGAGGGAGGTTTAGGATAAAGAGCAGAAAGAACAACACGAGTTAAAACTCCTTTTGCCAAGTGAGCGCACATCAGCACACTCAACAAAATTCCACCCTGCTTCTGCTCTTGCTAGATTGAGTTGGATGCCGTTAACCTCCCAACTGCAGTTTCTTTTGCAAATATGGTTTTCATTTTTCCTGTTTTGCTGCTGTTTAGGCCCTTATCAGTTCCTTGCTTGACAAGAGATGCTTCTGCTTTTTCTTATTTGTCCTCTCCTTCCACGCTCAAACTTGAGCATTTCCCATCATTGTTGGGCTGTTTCATCACAGACCAAATCATTCCCTTGCCTGTCCCCCCTCCACTGCTGTTGAGCTTCATGATGAGGAGTGTGGAGGAAGGAAAATACAGAGCTCATTTATTTTTAAGTAACTGTAACTAATGGCTTCATCAGCTAACGTAGTGGAAAATATGCAAACTGCTTGGAGGAGAGTGGATGTTAAAAATGTAACTACAACATTATTGAGACATCTTTCAGCTCTAATGACAGACTGAATAACAAACATGTCAGAAACTTTGTTGCTTCTCTAAGCAAAACCAAATAATTGAATTTATTTTCAGTGATGGTTTTTCCTTTTACATATTCAGCCCCTCATCCATTTTGCTGTAGACCCTGTCAGATCTCTTTGAATAAACAGATTTTTTTCTTAAATGGTAGCGTGAGCGGGGGGACAGGACTTTTTCGTACCTCCCTTTCTTCTCTGCCATGCACTTTTATTTGGTTTATCACATAAGACCAATTCTCAAATGTTTCTGCTGTGGCTCCATCAAATGCATACATTGGTTGTAGCTGTCTCTGCTCCTTGAGTGCATCCATGAGTGATGTGGACTGGACCCAATTTATTTATTTCTCAATAATTATGTTACCTTGTATCAGCTGATGATCCAGTCCCCATAGTCTGGAGGTGTGAAAGTTCTTGGGCAAGCCTTTGTGTAAGTTAGAGGCTGCTCATTCTGCTGTGGCCAGCAGGCTCTTCTCTGCAAGGCTCCCATGATGGTGCAGGCTGTGAGCAGCACAGGAGAGCCTACAATGGGATCTTTCTGCACAGTTCTCACGGGAAATACGGGAATCAAATCCATTTGTCTAATGGGACAACCCTTGAGAAGGCACGTATTCTCTTTTAAGGTATTCTCCCAAAGAGAAAGGTTGGTTGGATTTCCATCCTTCCCCATGGAGGGGCCGGGGAGGCCCTCATGGCACCGTGCCACGCCGCACCTGCCAGCCCCTGCAGCTCTCTGCTCCAAATTGCTCCTTGCCCTTCTTGGCACCAGGAGCTAAACGTGCAGTTCTCCCTCTCTGAAAGGGAAGCCTGGAGCCGGCCCGCAGCTCTGCACAGCAGTGGGGACACGGCAGCTCAGGCACATGGCTCTTGCATGTGCGTCTCTTTTTAATTTAATGCAGAGCTGCAGCAAACCATTCCACCCACAGGTGAGATCCTTGGAAAACTGACTGCCCAGAGCTCTGAAGCTTTCAGCCTTCACGCTAACGCACGGGCCCAGCTGGCTGGAGATTAAAGAGCGCAGTTGAAAACCAAAAAGCATTTGAAATTGCACCACTGAGCTGGCAGGAAATTCCAGCTTTTTGTAGATGTCGGAGGCGTTGGAACGGCGAGGAACCAGAAGGTAAAATTCCAGGGTGAATCGCATCATCAGCGTTTCAGCAAAGCCTCGGACATGGGTTGTGCATGGGGGGGCACTGTCCCCATCCCTCCCAGTCTTGGGAAGGGGGGAAGAGCATCTTGGCTTGCAGCCTGGCTCATGCCTCAGCAGTCTCTGAGCACAAGAGGCCTCTCAGCTCAGTGTGAATCCCAGAGCGGTGCTCAGCACTTGCTCTGGGGATGGAGCTTCCAGCCCTGTCAGCCTCAGCCAGCCCCAGGCGTGCCAGAGATCTCCAGGGCAGATTGGAGGCTTTTGTTGTGCCCAAGATAAACGTTCCCTTTGCATCTTGGACTGACTTGCTCATACTCTTGGAAGATAACTCGCAGTTTAGCGGGGCTTTAACTGCTCTGAAAGGAGTCAGTGTTGTGTGCAGTTTGATCAGAGAGGACATCTGCCTGCAAGGAACAAGGGTAGGAGACCAAGAGGACTAAATGGTTTTTTGGACCTTTATCCTTTATTAGTGCAGGCATGTGTGGGCCTGAAATGAGCCTGTTGGTGAGCATTGATTCTGAAATCCTCCTGAAAATCGGTGCGACCGCTCGTTCCCTTCCCCTCCTAAATGGGCTGCCAAGGATTATCACTCTAGCAACAATGCTTACAGGCAGCTGAAGAACTCGGGGCCTCCTGTGAAGCCATTGGCACCAATGGGAGACTTCAGCTTCCTCTTCTCTCATCCCCTTTCCTCCCCCCTCACCAAGAGCAGATCAAGCCCTGCCAGCATGAGCGGTGGAGAACAGAATCTGCATTGACGACAGATGGAACGAATGTTATGGATGCATCCCAGGCCCTGAGCTGTTGTGCCACATAAATCAGTAGTAAAACTTTGCCAACTCAGAATGCTTCACAGGACCAGACTATCAGCCAGCTTAATGTCTGGCTCTGCAACCCCAAAATGGCATGGTCCAAATAAAAGAAAAAATAAAATAGTGAATGCATGTGCCCTCAGTTGAACTTCCAGTCAGCAGGGCTGGGTCAGGTCCAGCTCCTGGAGATGAATGTGTCTCTGTGATAAGTGACTTGTGAAAGATAATTCATGGTTTGGAAGCCTCCCATTGCACCAATGGGCCGTGGATGCTGCAGATGAAGTGTGAGGTCCCAGGCTGCAGATGCTATCAGAGCTGGGCGGGCAGCTGGATGTGAGCGATGGCCAACCCCAGCTATCAACCCTGATTAGATACTGAAGAATCAGGGCACCCAAAAATGCTTCATCTTGCTCTCCTTGCATGTGTGCCAATGCCTGGGCCACTCCTTCACAGAGAAAAGCTGGAACCACACACAGCCACCATGTGTGAAAACTCGCTCCCGTCAGGAAAGCTGCTTCCCATGCACTGCATAAATCCCAAGTGGTTAGGATTTAAGACAAAAAAAAAGAGGCAAATAAAAAGATTTGCTGTTAAAATTATGGCTTGGCAGCCTTGTAGATGTGCGTGGGGGAGAAGTGCCTGCAACCTTTTTAGAGGCAGACTTGCCCTTTGGAAAATGAACTTCCATTAAAGTAACAAGGCTTCACCCTTCTTGGTGGGATTTTGGCAGCACAAGGGGGAGAGGAAAGGCTGAAATGATCCCTTCAGCTTTCTTACTCTGCCTCAGCAATGATAAAATGAAATATTTTAATGCAGCACTTCAGATCTCTGACAGCTGTCGTAGCCTGGTGTTTACAGAAGACATCCTGTTGTTCAAGGGAGACACTTCTGCCTTGCTGAAATGAAGGGTTTTTAATTTTTTTATTCTCTTCATTGCTCTTTCATGCAATTTCCACTCCAAGAGGCCATTACAAGGGTGACTCTGCACATTCTGAGGGTGGTAACAACAACGGTTCTCCATCAAAAAGCAGATCCAGCTTGTGGGAAAATTGCCCTGGCACCCACACGGGGCTGACCAACACTTGGAAGGGAAAAAAAAAAAAAGTCTTGATGATCATGGAAACTCTCACTGCAGCACAGAGCCCAGCACGTGAGTGGATCCTCCTGGGATTGCATCCCAGCTTGCAGCACAGTGGGATGAATCATAAGGAAATGTCACCCCAGGGAACGAATTGGTCATTCTTTGAAAGAGCTGGTGGCTCCTGGACAAGCGATGGAAGCGGGAGGGAGGCTGCATCCAGCTCACTGCATTTGCCGCAGCGCTGCAGGAACACGCCGGCGAGGCCGGGCATGCTTTGCTGCCTCCCCAGCAGAAAAACCATTTCCCTGTGTTTTTGGTTCCTTGATCTTTCTAAATAAACAGTTTCTTTGTACTGAGAAAGAAAGAAAAAAAAAAAAAAAAAGCTCAGCCATTGGTGCGCTGCAAAGATTTTTTTGGGAAGTAGGGAATGTGGGGACTTTCACCTGATGGCAGCCCCTTTGGTAGTCCACAGGGGTTTTGGAGTCTTTCTCTTCTGAGCAGGGTGATGGGAATGATAGCTCTGAGCCTTGAACAGCTTCTTCAGCTTTGGATCTCCAAACCTGCTGTGCTCTCGGATTTTCCCCAGCCTCGTGGGCGTTCATGGTTTTGTTCAGCTGTTGCTTTGCCTCTGGATCGGGCTCACTCAGAAGCTCAGGGTCACTGGGAGGATTAGCAGCAGAGCCAGTATCAGTGGCTCACAGCCTGCTTACCACGTGCTGTGGAGTAGCTGGAGAAGGGAGAATTTTGGTGTTTTGGTGCTGCTTTGCTTGGGTATTTGGGTGCTGGTTTGCTTTGGCTGTAAGACTCAAGGATAAAGCCTGGTTTACCTCTGTGGGATCTTCAGTGGAAACTAGGTGAAGATCTCAGGTCTTTCTGTGATGACACACCAAAGGGAAGCCCTGTGAACACCACCCTGGCATCCTTTGTTCTTATGCAGGAGATCCTGGGAGCTGTGACTTTAGAGGCCCATGATGTCACCAGGGAGCAATCCCTGCGGATACTCGAGTGCATTCAGCTGGCTTGGGTAGGAGAAAGGGTGAGTCCCACAAACTGATGGATATCTTGCACCTCCGGCCACTGATTTAAGGGGAAATGTGTCGCCATCCTCCTGTCTCCCCACAAAAAGCCTTAGATGGAAGAAACTGGGAGATCTTACAAGATCTCTATCAGGGGACTGGCTTTCAAGTGACAGCCGTGTCTTTAATCCAGCAAAATCTTTCTGTTTCTATTGATGCCCTACAATAAAAACAAAAGTAAAGAGAGGGAAGAATTAAGAACAGGGAGACTTGCTTTTAAAAGGCTTATAAAAATACATATAAAGCGAGACACGATGAGAACAAAGGGGTAATGGAAGCCGACAGACAGTTCTCATGCCATTAAACTGCATCTCAAAAACAAAAACCCTCAAAAAATGAAAAAAAAAAGAATTTAATCGTTATTTGGAGGGGGGGGAGTGTTTTTATTGTGAACATGTGCAAATGGAGGCTTCAGCCATATAAAACCCATGCCCACAATAAGTATATTTGTGTAGCAATTAATGTGAGATCACAGGCTCAGCTTTTGCCAAATAGTCGTGTCAGCATGGGGTACATTATGTGTGTCAGGAATCCAGTTTCCAAATGTGGAAGACATTGGGCCACTCATAATTAAATGTTTTGTCATCGCGGGGCAGAGCCGCGTGCGCTTCGGCTGAACCGAGCGCGGCACCTCCAGCGCCATCGCCCAGGGTTTGCTCTTTTGGCAGCTCTTTAAGGAAACTTTATGCAGAAGGAATTTCAAGACACTTGTAATTAGATCTCCCACCCTCCTTCTTTTCTTCCTCCCCCTCCCTGAAATGCAGAGGGCAATTTTGATTTTCTCTCTCAGCCAAGAAAACCGAGTTTCAATTTCTCTTTATCGTAGCAGGGATTATCTCCCTGATTGGTTGCGTTGAGACATCATTTTCATGGTTTCTGTTAGTGTTTCTAGTAACACTTCCGTGAATCCAATACTTTCTGGGAAGTTTATTACAGCAGCTGCTAAAGGCAAAGCAGAGACGTCCAAATAGTGCAGGAACATGCATTTACCACACTTACAGCTCCAACAGATTCAGTTACAAGAACTGCTGCAATACTTCTTTTTGTTTTCCCCTCCTTTTATTTCCTTTTTTTTTTTTCCTTTCCTATTCCTTGTGATCTTATTAAGACCCAGTCCCTGGTGCTACGTCTCTGCATTAATTTTAAGTAAAGCAGAGGCTGGAATGGCGTGTGGGAAGGTTCTTGGCATGGATGGACTTGGCTGGAGTTTTCAGTAGAGAGACATTTAAGGGAAGGGAGAAGAGGATTGCGTGTGTGTATATGGGGGGACAATATTTTCTATATACTCTGCACAAAAAGCCATCTCCAGAGCTATCAGGCTTTCATCACCCCAGTCTGATCCAAGGATGTTCAAAAAGTGAAACACGTCGTAAATCTGGCAGGCTGGCTGGAACTTGGAGAGGTTTGAAAGGCGCTGGAGGGTGGGAGCATCCCGGCTGGGCTGGGCTGGTCAGCACAGCCTGCGGCGGGGGAAGCCCCTTTCCTCGGAGCTGGGCACTTCCATCAGGATTTTATCTCCTTGCTGAGGAGATATCCCAATTATTCCCCCCTGCTCGCTTCCAGGGAGATGGGAACAGATGTGCCCCACTGTAGAAATGCTGAGCAGCTGAGACAGAAGCTTGAGAGTTCAGAGTGATTTTTTCTTTTAATTTTTTTTTAGTTCTTTAATGGTTTTCTCAGTGGTGATGTGAGGAATTGCTTGAGAATGAGGAGTGAAGCACAAGTCAGTTTTTATTCCACCTTCCCCAGTGCTACTTCTTCAAGTGATCTTCCCCTTGACAAGAATTGGGAGAGCAGTGTAAAAGATGATTGGGGGTAAATGGCAGAAGCACTGATGCTTCCCCACCCTCAGTGCCCTTTTCTGCATGAGGTGAGTTAGATGTGGATGGGCAGTGCTGGATTTCAGAGCCTTTCTCCCCCTCCACCACCTGGTGGTTTGTGACTCAATTGCCCTGGTTAAATCAGAAGTGAGATCATTGATGCTCCAGAACTGCAATAATGCCTCTTGTTTGCAGAACCCATGGTGGTGGGCTGATATAGACAGCTACCCTGTACCAAAACATATTCCAGGAATTTTCCCTACTGTTTTCAGACCTCACACTTTCCAAAAGTAATAGGAACATGCACCAGTGATGGGGACATATTTTACTCTAAATGAGCAAAACGCCCACATTTCCACGTTTGCCCTTTATTAACTTTAACCACAACTCTTCAGAACGGACTGCAAATAAAAGGTCAGCCGTATTAACTTTGGAAGATGGTGTTACTTAAAGACACCTGCTAATTAATTACAGCCAGAATCTTAGCAAGGCTCTAAATGAGAGGGGTTCTCACCTCCCAAGCAGTATTTCATAGGAGGCAGGTAGCGTGCCGAGCTCACGGATGCTTCGCTCTGTTTGTTTGTCTTGTAGGTGTTGCAGCGGGATGTAAATTCTTGTTATTATTAAGAAAAAATCCCCTTTTCTGAAAATGATTCATCAGACACCTCATCCTTGTTGCATGTAACATCTTGTTGGGCCTGGAATTGCTCTCTGCCGAGCGCTTGCACCGCAGGGAAGGCGCTGGGTTTGACAGGAGCCGGGGCGCTCGCGAGAGGAGCCTTTGCTCAGTCTGTGCTTGCCTCCCATGGCTGTATGGTGGAGAAGCCTCTGGAGGGGTAGAGGCCAACAGGGGTTGGTTTCAACTTGTTCCCAAGAGGTGAAACCCTCCTTTCCTCTGAATCTCACCAATGATGCTCGGTTTTCCATTTCCCCTGCAAACGTTGTCCCTGCTCGGGAAGTCCACTGAAAGGGAGGAAGCCAGGCTGGACGAGGAGGTCCTCTTTGCAAGAGGGAGGGAAATTATTTGGAATTAGTGGTGAAGCCACCTAATCCTATAAGAGCTTCTCCTGGAAGGCAAAATCTCAATGAATAAACCTGCAGAAATCTCAAATATTAATGGTGAGACTAAAGGGAGAAGGGGAGAGGGTGGCAGCAGCAATTACAGCTGGATTGCCTGACTTGGTGGGGTGCACTTCCCATCCCTGCTGGGGGAATTCCAAGCTTTTCTGTGCACTTTCTGTGCCTTCTACCACGCTGTTGAAATTGCCTCTCTAGGTGGAAGGGCTGAGGGTGGTGGGAGTGCTGCAGATGCACAGCATCCAAAAATGCAAACCTATGGCATAGGGGAAATCTGAAACTGAAATCTGAAACTCACCCAAGATTAGGATGGCACAGAGCATTTGTGTAGGAGGTATTGGTGTTTCTGCTCCTCCAGGGACAGGGACCCCACAAATTCCCAAACCCCATTGACACTGAAAGAGCTTTTGGGGCTGGAGTTGTTTCCAACTTGTTGGGTGTTGTGTGGGGTAATCACAGGCAGCAAAGGTGATGGCATCTACCTGCTCTGCATGCCCCATGCATTATCCAGGGTGGGAAAATCCCCCCATGACAAGAAGGTGGATTTAAGGCTGAACTTGGTTTCATGGATTGATGGAGTGCTTCTCTTTGTAGTAGGATGAGGTTATCTGGGTCTCTTCTCCAATGACAGGGGAGGGGTCTGACCCACACTGAGGGCTGAGTGCTGGCTTTGCCATCAGGAAGGTTGGGAGGTTATCCTGGTGGTTTCACCTGCCCTTCCCAGAAGCAGCACTGTTCTTGTCCTTCATGTTGGTAGTGCTGCAGTGCAGGGGCTGCTTTCTGCATCCCAAAATCCCTTTGCACCAGTAGGGCTGCTGTAAAAATTGCCTGGAGCAGCCCAGCAAAAAACCTCACCTTTTCCTTCACTCCCTACCAAGACAGAGCTCCCAGTCTTGAGCTAAGAGCCAGGCTCTAACCTCACTCCCAAATCCTGGCCCTGTGGATTAAGCTCAGTAACACCCAGAGACACTTCTCTGCCAGCAACCCCAGCAGCACTTCCTGCAAAAGAGGGTTTTATGCCCTGGCCTTCTCCCTTGGTCATGGCCACTCTCCCTGCAGAAACCCTGGCTCTCCACTTCCAGGCTGAACTTTCGAACCTTCCTCCTCCAGCCCAGCCAGGTTGTTATTTCTGACACCCTTTCCCTGAGTTACTGCACAGCTGAAAGAGAGAGGGCCAGCCTGGCCACAGCTCCTGGCTTTTGCCAGTGTCCAACGCTCCCTGCTAGCCCCTGGCACCCATTCAGGTGAGGCTGGGGTGGCCCAGGACTTGTGACAGCACAGTGGACAAATGCCACCAGGGAGGAGAGCTGCCTGCCTGCCGGTCTTCCAGCTTGTATGACTTAGGGAGCATATTTTTCTTGATTTGGATCCTGCATTAATTGTTTCCCAGAATATTTTGCTGCATGAATGTTGCGCTTCTGTCTGCTTGGCTCGCCCTTGGTTGAGCAGAGGTATTTATGAGTGGTTTATTGCACATATTTTTCACCTTTTTGAAATGCTTGGCACTTTTCTGGATGCTGGAACAGATCCTTCCTGTTGAAAATACTGAGCTCAGTTAGTCTGGTTGGGGACTAAAGGGAAAAGCAGTGGTTTAGCTGCTCAGCTCTGGCTTTGCTGATGCTGAGTGATGGTGAGCCCTGCACCCCTGCAGAGCTGGAGGTGGCCAGTGCAGGGCTCAGGTATCTTTGCCCATGCTGGTGTAATTCAGAAGTCAGAAAAAGCCTCCTCCTCCCAAAAAAGAGCATCAAGGAAATCTGTCCTCCCCAGAGCTGGGTGCCAGGGCAGTGTGGGAGCCCTTTGGCTGCAGCTCTTCCCTGTACACAAGACTTATTGCAGTATTTTGTTTGTTGTGTGACAGTCTCTGAACCAGGTTCAGGCCCATGATCAAGTTCCAGGGCTCAGCTGCTCTGCATTAAGCAGCCAGGGGGATATTCTCATCCTAGGACAAAGAAAAGGTATAACTGTTCATTTAAACATCTTTCACAGAGGTGTAAACAAAACATAATTTGCTTTATGTACTCATGTGTGCAATTAATGAGGCAGTAGTTTGATTTGAGCCCCTGGTTTTCCAACTTTGATGGTCACTTTGGTTTGGACCAAAAGAGAAGCATTCCAAATGTATTTATTTATTCACCTACACACTGTGACACTGGCAGACAAATGGAGAAATTAAAGCTTTGCTCATGGGAGTGGAGCTGGGCATTGCCATAGATATCTCACAACCATTCCTTGGGGGCCAGGGATTCATGTCCCCTTGGAGGGGAGGGAGTTTCAGACTCCACCAAACTGTTCTTTCACCTCCAGTAGGAATTAGGAGGTTTATGATGAGCATCAGGCTGTAAACCTTATTGGGAAAATGAAAGAATCTTTAAGGATCCCATGCTTCCCCAAAAGATGTCCCCTCATTTTCACCTTGGAGTGAAAGGATGCTGTGCTGGAGGTAGGAACACAGTGTAAAGCTGGTGTAGGTGTGCATTTTAAGGCTCAAAAATTAGTCAAGAAATAAGAAAAGTGGTTCCCAAGATGTGTGAGGTGTTTGTGATTTAACAGGGAAGGTTCCCAGGTGCCTGTCAGTCCCAGCCCCAAATGCCCCAGTCCTGGCACACCGAGGGCCCGGCTCTGCCCCGCTCTGGGACAACTCTCTTCAAGCCCTGTTGCAACTCTTCAACTAAACAGGAGCTTAACTGTGTCCTCCTGTGGGCCAAGAGCTTTGGAGCTGGCACAGCAGAGCATGGTTTGAAGATGATGAAGCATCTGCCTGCACTGTCTATTATTGGAACTGCATCCCAGCTCAGGCTGGGGAACCATTTTCTGAGCAGCCCTCCCAGCTTCCTGAAATCGATGGTGAAAGTAAGCAAAACATGTTTACATTCCTCTGTGCCGACAGCTGAGCAGCTTTTCAGGTGCCAACTCATCATTTATCTTTCTTTTCTCTTTACCTGTATCCCCCAAAGTCCTGAAGAAAGCCCAGGGCGATTGTTCTCGCTCTTGTTCAAGGCCGTTCCTTGAGTTTTGCAGAATTTCAGAGCTGATGGCAGACAAACAAAACAAAACCCCCTTTACTGCAAAAATGTGTGTCATTTTTGGCTGGGATACTTGCTTATTCCTGTTACTTTGGTGAGTGGTGGCTTTGTTTCTTCTAGGTCTATTAATCTGCTTTTTTGTTGTACAGAAAGACGAATTCCAACTTATAGTCAAGACAAAATTCTAGTTTGGTGTTTGGAAATGCAATAACCCAAGCTAAAATCCTGGATTTTCTGCCTATTTGAACTCTTGGGAATTGTCAGGCTTCAGCTCTGAGCCTTTAGACCAGAGACTGAATTCAGACCAGGAGCTATTTCCTACTTCAGGGAAAGCAAAGCTAAATACAAGTATAGGGATAAAACTTTGCAGGCTTTACAATTGTCAGACTTCCTTGCTCAGGAGCATTTTTGCAGTGGGCTCATGAGCATTTTGCCTTTTTATGCTTTTCTTATTGGTATTTGAATCTTTGTATTTTTGAAGCCCTGCTGTTAATTCCCTCCATCCACATGAAACCATGGTTTCATCTGCTAGAATGAGCTGCAGCAAAGTTCTGCTCAGCTCCATTATTTTTACTGGAACACCAGTAAAGGAAGAAGTACAGCACAGCATCTCACAGACCAACCCTCAGCTCTCACTAGTGCCATAAATCAGAAATAAGAAGCTCACCTAAAGTCAAGGAGGGGGGAAAAAAAAGCCATTTTTGTAAATGGAAACGGCTGCAAGTCCCACATGGATGTCGTGGTAGAGGTTCCCTGCCCCAGAAGGAGGTGGCCCCATCACCCCCACGCTGGGTTTTCCCCATGGGAATGGGAATTCATTATTTAGCTTTTTCTGAGCCATAACAACAGAATGTTTTGCAGAGCAGCTGAACAGGACTGAAACGCTCAGCCAACAGAAATGCCATGGCCTCCAGAGTAAATCAGAATTTCCTCTTTGATTTGAAGGGGGGAAAGCTGATTTCTACAAGGAAATTCAGGGGTGATCACAAAGCTGCCCTCTTCTCCCTGTTCCCCAGTGATATTCCCCAGCAAGCAATACTAGAAATACAGATGTTGGGTTTGCCTTTCATGTTTTCTTGGTAAATATCTGAATAAATATTTATCAGTAAACAGAGCAGATTTATTTCTGAACTGGTGTTGGCTGGGTTTGTGCATAGTTTTCGGTGAGGGGTTTTTAGGAGTGGTGGAGGGATGCTCAGTCTCAGGGACTGAGCTCTGCAGAGGGAAAAAATGAAGCAGAATTGGGTTTTAAATCAGAAAATGCTGTTTAATGGCTTCTCCCTCATAAAATGTGCTGATGGAAAAATTTTATGTAATAAAAACAAACACCACCTCCTTCCCCCTCAAAAAACAGAAAAAAAACAAAACAAAACAAAACAAAACAAAACAAAAAGAATAGGGAGTTTCCTTGCAAAATGTATTATTTGGATGTTTTCAGACTGAACAAACTTCATTTCATTTTTGAATTCATTTCAGGGGAGAATCCATAGAGAAATAATTGAACAGAGGCTCCAAACCCAGATAAAAGAACTTGCCCTGACTGAAACAAAACATTTTGTGAAGCTTGAAAGTATTTGTGTGCTTGGAAAGCAGCTCATTGTGTGTGTATGGGGGTTGTTTTGGTGATCCATGAAATATTTTTAAGATTTATGGGACCTGGTGGTGACTTTGAAGACAGAAAGTTCCTTTTTCAGCACAGCTGCAGCCGCTCATGTCCGTGTGCTGTGTGGGCACTGAGGAGATATGAAAGCAGTAAATGTATTTTGTGAAATGTATTATTTGTGAAGATAATAGATGTATTTTATATAAATATATCTGTATAAAATAGAATCTCTGTGCAGGTTTTGGTGGGAAGGGAGCATGTGTGGGTGCATCCCACAGCCAGCTGAAGAGGGATTTAACCACAGAGCAGTGGGGAAGTTGATGGGATTAACTCTTCCCATCACCTGCATTACTCTGTTTGGAGGGAGATGTTCTGACTCCCTAATTTTAACCTCCCCAGCTGGAATATTATCCTGACCAGTACAAAACCAGTTTGCTTCTGGTAGGCAGCAGGGCTCTGCTGAGCTGCTGCCAGCATTCCCTGGGTTTGGAGGCTCCCCTCTCTTCTGAAATAGCTGTGTTCTCCTGGGAATGCTGGGCAAGCAAGCAAAACTTCAGCCCCTCACTGCTTGCATCTTTACCTTTTGGGAAAAACTCTTCTTCAAATGAGATGCCAATAGAAATAAGAATGTTCCCTGTCCCAGGAGCAGGTTTTAGGGCTGAGAGAGTCTTTGCTGGACTCTTCAGAAAGTGATACACCCTCAGCTCGTGTTTTGAGGGAAGGGAGGGCACCAGGGAAGTGCAGGGCAGGGTGTTCCTAGCCTGATGTGTCCGAGGAGCACAACGGGATTCAGCTCCAATGATGAAATGTGAGTGATGGATCTGGAAGGTGGAGGGAGCCTCCTGTGCCCTCCTGCTCTCCAAACCTCGGGGCCCTCACTGAGCCTTTAGCTGGCAGAGCTGGGAAAGGGGTGGCAGGAGGTTGTGAGGGAGGAGTATGGAGGAAATACTTGCTTTTACAGGAGTGTTTCCATCACAGCACTCGTGTGTGGGACTTGTTTAAAAGACGCATTTCTCTCTGCACAGATTTCTCCCTTCAAACCAGAGAGGCTGAATGGATAAATCCTGAGATTCAGGGGCTGGCTCACATCTGTGTGTTTGAGGCAAAGGGGTTTCCACCTCCTTAGAGCTGAAATTGTTGAAGAAATCCAGTATTTCCACATCTTTTAGCACTTCAGAGCATGGCAAAGAAAAAACTGTTTGGGGGAGAGGCACAGCTTTGGGCTGAGCCTTGAATCAGACAATGAAATAAGCTCAGGAATAGAAGGAAGTGCATCCAAATGGTTTTGTGATGGCTGGGACGTGGTTGTGTCCCTTCCCTCTCTCTGTGCCTCAGTCCCTAGGGAGCAGCAGGTCCCAGGGTGCTTGGGAGGAAAAGGAACTGGTGGAAAATGAGTGACCTGGGATTCACATCCTTTCTCTGGTGCTCAGAGGAACTCCCCTGACCCTGGCAGACGGGTCTTTCGCTCAGGGCCCATCCAACACAAACAGGAGAATTCAAAGCTACTGGATTAGGAGCTGGTGTGGCTTCCATTAACCCAGGGGTTTTGCTGAGCTGACTCCTGGAAGAGCTGTGCACCAAATGCAATGAATCAGGAGGGAAGCCCCCAGATCAGAGGAGCCCGCTGACCTCTGGAGTGAGATAGCATTCCCCAGGCAGCTTCTTGGGAAGGGGGGGCAGACAAAACCAGGCTGGCCTCCTATTTATTAATTTCTTTAATGTCTTGATAGGCTTTCAGGCCCAAACTCGTTAATTTTGCCCATGTATACACAGGTTTTTGTCAGCAGGGATGGCTGGGGGCTGAGCCTCTGCAAGTATTGAAGTAGAAAAGCAGCCAGGGAAGAAACTCTGTCTTGTAAGCAGGGAAGGTTTCACTGCAAGACAGCCAAAACAATGCTGAGCCCTTCCAGGGAATTCGCCTGCTCTTTGTTTTCTCTTTGCATGCTGCAGATATATGAAAATATTGATGCATTCCTCAAGCATCCATCTGAGCCTGGAAGTGCATCAGGGAGTGCAAAAGCAATGCAAGTGTGTAAACAGATATTGTTACCCTGAGACCATGGGGCTGCAGCTTTCCTCACTGGGACCACATTAGTTTCATGCACTGATTGAGTTCATTCCCTGGCCAAGCAGCATTTCAACTACTGGAGGCAATTCTTTTTTTAATCTTAAAAGTTTAAAAAAAAAAAAAAAGGAAAATCCCTGAACTAACTCCAGCAATAGTTAGGTGAGCCCCTTGCCAGCTAGGATGTGCCTGCACATATGGACACACAATAACTTTGTCCATTGCTGTCATAAAACTAAAGGCACTTACATGAGGGTGAGAGGTCAGGGGAGACCTTGATTTAATAACAGGGGAAACATTATTTTTCTGTTATTAATTACGCATTATCCATAGTACATTTGCTGCACTTAGCTTAGATAAGGTTACATCTATATTTTTGTTAGGGAAACTTCTTGGGTCACGTAGGGGAAGGTGGCTGGAAGGCAGGGAAAAGAAATCTGCTTTAGAGAGCTGGGGAAATGCTGCATTTCTCTGTGACCTCCCCCTTCTCAATCTGCTCTTCTGGGGACTGATCTTTGCACATTCCTGGAATAGCTCACTTGGTGAATGCTAAATGAATTGAGGTGCAGAAGAAAGTTGGGGCAGCACCAGCTTGGAGTTCCCAGAAAGTCCAGAGGGATGGATACATCCTTACACCTGTGCTCTCCCTCCCTACCTTGTAGCTACTGGATCAGTCAAATTCAAAGTGAAAAGTTATGTTCAGTGAGAGGGAGACTTAAAAGTTCAAATCGAGGTCTGGTTCAGTGCATTCCTTCTCTTGTTTCCTCACTTTCAGCTGCTTTGGAGGAGTCTACTGGGAGGATTTATCCCATTCCTGCTGGGGGGGATGCCCAGCCTGCAGAGATGATGGACAGTGGGGATCATTCCAGGGGAAATGTGGGGCTCAGCTCCAGGAATTGTCCCAAAGTGAGAAGAGCAGGTGCCTCTGTGCCCCCTTCCCAGCACAGATCAGGAGGTAACAGCGCTGCTCTCAGGGATGGATCCATCTCCCCTTTCCCAGCTGAGACTTTGCCTAAGGAAGGGGCCAGGCAGCTGATGGGAAAGCAGGAAAAAGAAGTGAGAGAAAATAAACAACCTTCAAGGAATCCACTCCACGCAGATGGATGGTTTGTATTACAGGGAGTGAAGAACCTCTTCGTGTGGTGTCAGCACTGGGGAAATTTCTCCTCTATAAGTAAATTTTTGGGGGAGAGAAAAAAAAAAAAAAAAAAAGAAATAGAAAGGTTTGGGGTTTTAGCACAGCAAGGCTCAGGATTAGGATTTACCCACCTGAGACCTCCATCCCTGGGAGCACAAAGGGCTGAGGGAGATGACTGCCTGTTAGGTGGGAGAGCAGATCATTCTCCAGGCACTTAATTCCATAGGAAAGGGTGGCTGCTGCTCTGTCATCATCACAGACTCATTGAGTTGGGCAGGTGAGGCAGTGCCAGTGCTGGACTGGGGATATAACCCTGTGTGGAGCCTCTCCTGCAGGTGAGGGACAGTTGGTGTCCCTGGAATATCTGTAAAGCTGTGCCCCAGCCCTGTGTCTGTCAGTGCACATGGAAATGGGAATCAGCAGCCATTCTATCCAAGCTGATCTCTGTTGCTTTTCTCAACCCCCTCAGAGCATGAGGGGATGCAACTCTGGGTCTGTCTAGCAAGAAAGCAAACACAGAAGTGTCTGCTAGTCTGGGTGATCTATAGAAATGGCTGGGGGCTGGATGTTTTTAGCAGTAGTTCCTTTTTTCATGATCTTTTCCATACTCCAGCAGTGCTCATGTCAGTAGGAGCCACAGGCTGAGGGATCTCTGCTGGGTTTCCTCCCCCTTGGGATGGCTGACAGGTCTGGTACAAATTCAGTGATGGAGACCCAGTTGCCTCTGCTCTGGCTGAGTTTGTTGCATGCCCAAGCTCAGCACTTGTCCATCTTTGTGTACCCATCTATTTATTCCACTGTTTTCAGATGGCTTCCAGTATCTGTGGAGTGTTTGCTCCCTGTGGCTCATCCCTGGAAAGAAACAAGTGGAATTGCATTTTTTTTTTTTTGGATGTGAACAGCAGAGACAGCAAAACTCTGGTTCTGCTTTAGTGGCTGAGAAGTGAAACACCTGAGGGCCTGATGAGTGTTGGGACACCAGTTTGTGTTACTTGACCAGATCAACTGGGAATCCTGGCTGAAGTCAGCACAGTGACTTGCTTAATTCATTAACTTGATTCATTTATGTGAACACAGTGACAGCTCCCTCTTCCAGAATGCTGGTGCCAGAGCTGAGCATCCCTTGGATGTCCCTTTGGAATGTTTGCTGCTGTCTCCCACCATCAGTTTCCAGTAGTGAACTTGATGTTTTTTCTTTGGGAGTTGTTTTATTCTCCAGTTCCCTGTTTCTAGCAGTAAAATCAGAGTCAAAAATCATCTGTACAGCTCAGGGTGATGATGTCCTTGGGTCAGTGGTGTGTCTGTCACATGCTCTGAAGGGTGATGTGGTCTCCAGTGCTCTGCCTCGTCAGGATCTCCTGTTGCATGTGTTTTGTTTCAGAAGATGTTCATTTATATGGAAAATTATACATCCATTTTCACTGCTGGCATAGTCCTAGCAAGGCAGTTTGTGCAGATAAAGCTTTCAAGTTGTTTCAAAACTTTCCTAAAAGTTTGGCTGTGGAAATTCTCTCCTTGAAAACACTCGTGCCTTAAATTAGGGGATTGATTTAAGCACAGTTCTTAAATCAACTTAATGTCCCTGCTACAAGGAGTATTCATCTCTGAGCAGTCAGATCCTCTGAGCTTTTCTTCATAAGTAAATAGAAAAAAACAAAACAAAAACAAAAACAAAAAACAAACCAAAGAAAGAAACCCCTGAGCTGAATCAGAGCCCTCTCGCTCCCACGCAAAGTGGAACGATTAAAAAAAAAGGATGCTTTTGTTTTAAGTGTAGAACCAGTCATAATAGGCACAACAGGGAAGTGCTTAATAGGGTTTCAGCTTGCAAAACAGTAATTAGAGATGATATTGCTCTGATTGCTCAAGGCTGAGTTTGTGATAGGTCATCCCTCAATCGGGGCTGAATATATGTGATGTGGAGGCCCATACTTGCAACATTACAAGGCAGGCATGCTTTTCTTTAATCATTATTATTTCAGTTACAACCCGGATGAGTGATCCCAGCTGGTAGATAAGAATCAAACACACACAAATAGGGCTCATCTTTCTTACCATATGGAAACCTGAATTGCAGAAGTCGTCTCCATCTCAAGCCCTGCTCAGCCCCCGTCCACCCAGGCAGTGTTTCTGCCCTGTTTTCGCTGTAGTTAATTGATGAGCAACTCTCTAACCCAAGCACAGCCTCTCCCTGGGTGTAGGGGCAGGGATAACTTAATTTATTTATAGCCCTTCATTTATAGGGGCTCTGAGTCCTGCCTGGCTCTCCTTTCTTTAGGGCTCGAGGTACCATCTTCTCCTGGCCAGCTCAGAACACACTTTCCATTTTCTGCTCCTTCTTCCTCTTGGTAACAGCTTCATGTCCTAGCCACCAGGTATCCAAATGGTTTTCTGGAAGTCCAAGTGGAAAAAGGGGTCCTGCTTTTATGAAAGATTTCCTTTACAAGTTTTAGGGGGGATTTGCCTTCTTTTAGGGTTTACCTGTACAGCCAGAGCAGAGACAGGACTGCCCAAGGAATGCTCTCATCTTCCATATGTGAACATACTTTGCCCTGTCTATTAAAAAGTAGAGGGGGTAGAAAAATCCCTGATGAAGGGGAAGGGGCAACAATGTCTAATCACTGCAGAGCCATCTTGAGCTAATTGAGTTTGTCTAAAATTCATCCAGCCTTTAAGGTTTAATAGAAGATGATGGTCTTAATGCAGCACATGCCTTGGAGTAAATGGATACTCTGCTTTAAAGGCCCTGTTGATGTTATGTGAAGGGGAACAACAGTTGTTATGATTCTGAAACTCAGATTGAACCCAATTAATCAATGCTGAGATGATTTGAATCATGTGGCATGCATGGTCACCTCTCTGATATTCTATCCTTATCCCTCCCTGGACTGAGACATGATTGATGTCAACTGTACACCGAATTTTCAGGGGGAAGGCTGAGCCAAGTCATTTGGACAGAGAAACAAATTAGATCAAAAGTGTGATCCAGGGGAAGGGAGATCAGTTTCAGAGCAGAAGCTTAAATTTCTTTTTATACCTTGGGTGCTCTGTCCGAGTGCACAAGCCCTGGGGATTGCACTTGTGTGTGTGTGTGTGTGTGTGTGTGTTGTGTGGGGGTGGGGTGTTGTGTGTGTGGGGTGTGTGCACGAGCAGCAGCTCAGGACACTCGGCAGGGGATGGCCACACATGCCTCGGTCAAACCTCTGAGTGTAGAACTCATCCAAAGGCACGTTTGCATCTTCAGGCAGCCCTTCATGTAAAAATAATCTGCAGCCAGGCTCAGATCTTAGGTTACAGCCAGCCGTGGTTACCTTGTGACTTTCCTTGGAGAAGAGGGAGCAGGAGGAGGCAGGAGGGGGGGCAGAGCTGGGGGGAGCACCCCGGGCCCTGCACGGTGCTTCACACCCCGTCCACCTTTGGCTCGCAGCTCTTCCACCCTCTCAGCCTGCCAAGCCTTGGCCGGGGGTTCACAGGGAGGGGGGATTTTGGATCTCGCCCTTTATTCTCCTGGGCTTCTCCTCCTGGATTACAGAAAGCAGTGGGAGGACTGGGTGGCGTGATGTGGGTGTTTCTAAGGACTGGGGGTTGGGGTTTTTTCCTTTTTTGTTGTTGTCTTTTTCTTTTTTTCTTTTCATTTTTCCCTCCTATCTTTTTTTCCTTTTCTTTCTTTTGTTTTCTCTTTTGTATTTTTAATTCCTTCTTTCTTTTTTCTTTTTTTTTTTTTTTCGTTTTTTTGTCGGTTTTTTTTTTTTCTTTTTTTTTTTCTTTNATTCCTTCTTTCTTTTTTCTTTTTTTTTTTTTCGTTTTTTTGTCTGGTTTTTTTTTTATCCTTTCTTTTTGCTTGTTTCCTTTTTGTTACTTTCTGGTTTTTTTGTGCTTGTTTGTTCGTTTTGGGCTTTTCCTTTCTTTTCCACAAAGGGGTTTTCGCTGCTGCTCTCCACTCCCCCCGCAAACCTTGTGCCACCAGTTCGCGGGTGGAAGGACCGTCCTTGCCGCACGTTTTTCCCCATAGGAGTCTCCCGGGCCACCGGAGATTCCCGGCGGCCGCTTTATCCCTCCTCACCGTTCACTACACGCGCCGCAGTCCCGCTCCCCTGACAGCTCCACAACAACAACTCGTGATGAGGAGCAGCCTTGCCCAAAGGCACGCGTGGGATGTGAGCAGGGCGGCCGCGGTGCAGCCCCGCTCCACAGCCCCGTCCCTCCGCAGCCCCTCTCCGCAGCCTCTCTCCACAGCCCCTCTCCGCAGCCCCGCTCCCTTCGCAGCCCCTCTCCACATCCCCTCTCCACATCCCCTCTCCACATCCCCGCTCCACATCCCCGCTCCACATCCCCGCTCCGCATCCCCGCTCCCTCCGCGGGACGAGCGGCGGCTGCCGCCTCCCCGGGATGCTGCGGGCGGCGGCCCCGGGTGTGCCCGAGCCCCCGCTGGTGACAGCGGCCACATGGATTTCCTACAAGGAGCTAAAATCGCTGTCGCTTCACCCCACGGCGCCTGCGGGAAGGGGACACTGGCTCGGCCGCGGTGTCACCTCCCCGCGGGAAGGTGGAGACGCCGAACCCCGAGATCCCCGGCGAGTTCCCGTTAAAGGGGTTTGAAAGCGTCTGTGTCCACAAATTTTCGGTGTCCTTCTCCAGCTCCTGGTGCTGGGAACGCTGGAGTTTGCTGACGCTAGGAACTAAGGGGTTTTTTTTCTTTTTTATTATTTTTTTTAATAGGAGCTTTCCTTAATTGTGATATTAAGCGATTCAGCCTAATTCTGATTAAAGCGAGCGTTGTAACAGCTCAATACAACCCCGTCTCATCTCTTTAATAGCTCTAAAAGCGTCTGCGGGGGGAAGATACCTTAAGGAAGTTAAATGATGTCAAGATTATTTTGCATTACTGCAGTTTTGTATAGTTAGAAAAGCAACAAACACTGTTAATCTGGTTCAGTGAGGGGGCAAAGCCTTTAACTACACTTTTTTTTTTACTCATTAAGTTCATTTGTGCAAAAATTCTTGGGATATAATTGCGTGTTTACACTACCTTTGCTCGTTTTCCTCCTTTTTTTTTAACCCCCAATCGAAAAAAAATCACTGCTGCTGAAAATCGCTGATTATCCTGACACATTTTTTCCCCCCCAGTGGAAACGCTGATGATTTGAAGCCCAAGGAATAGGAAATTCTGACGGGAGATCTATTGTTTTTCAGAAAGATCTGAACAATAAATGTCATGGAAGGCTCCGCGCTTGTATATGTGTTAATTAGAGGCTGCAGAAATAGGTGCACAGAGGAATAGAAGCGGCTTCCTTAAGTTTCCAGAGCTGGGCTATAGTTTATGTTACAAACAAAAGAAAATTCGGGTTTGGGTTAGCGTTTTTTTAATGACAGCGCATAAAACCTTCTCGCTTTTCTCAGTACCGTCCATCCAGCCCTTCCTGTCTCTCGCCTCGGGGAGGGGGAAAAATAAATAAAGGAAAAGTGGGGATGTAAGCGTTGCCTTAAGAGTTTGGGTGGCTTTAATTCATCCCCGCTTCCTTTCCAGCCGAAATTCTCGGGGATTCGCACACCGGCGGGGAGAAGGGATGGGGGCAAACCCCAGGCTTTTCCAGAGCACCTGGCCCGGAGGGTTGGAGTGAAAACTCTGAATTTTGGGTGCGGGGGTGACGCTTCCGTCTCTTCGCAGCGTTTCCGCAGAGTTTGAGCGGCTGCGCTGGGGGCTGAGCTGGGTGCGCGGATTTTCCCCCGTGTCCCCAGCGCTGCCCTGCTGCCCCCAGCTTCCCCCCCCCTACGCCAGCATCGCCCCCTCCCACCAAAAAATAAGAAAAAAAAGTGATTTTGTCTTAAAATTCATACTACTTGCTTCAAAAATAAACCTCAAACCACCTCCAAGTCTTGGGGTGAGGGTGCTGTAGCACCCGCATCCCCCCTCTCGGAAGCCGCCCTGGCTTCCTATTGATTTTATTCCTTGCCCAGAGCCTCCTAGAAAATGGCATTTGCCGGGATGTTTTTCCCCGCGCAGCCTGCGTATCGTCACTCAGCGGCAGAGCTCTCTCCAGCCTCCCTCCTTTTGTGTCCTTCCAGCCCTCTGCTTAATTGTATTCCCAATTGCATTTCCTTTGATGGATTTACTTCCTTTTATAATTTCCCAGTTATGGACCCTGGTTTTGCCTTCCCGACACTTAATGTGGAAAAAAATGTCCTTTATGTGTTCAAGTTGAGGAGGAACCGCTTGCTTTGAAGGTCTCTGCCGGGATGTAAGAGGGGGTCTCCCCTTTTTTAGCAGGCTTTGTTATC